>CM021100.1:293652685-293870705 GCA_007115665.2 Sequoiadendron giganteum
AGATGCACCAAAACATAATTTAAATGCGTTATAATAAAAGTCCTGTGCGCTATATAAATTGATGTATGCGCTAAAACAGTAGGTCTATGTGCCAAAAAAAACTCTCTAGTTGGTGAAACAAAAAGTTTGATGCAGCAATAGAGTCGTTGAATGCACTAGAATATTTGGTGCATGCGTCAGAACAGTCGTTTAACACACCAGAGTTTCTGTCGCATGCACCGTAAGATCTCTCAATCATGCTAAAACAAACACGTCAAAATCTTGTAAGGACACTTTTCAAAAATAAATGTTAAATATGGGGTTTGGACCCCACAGTGGGCACCAAAATGTAAGTGTGGAATGAGTAATGAATAAGTAATAAACAATAGTTCTTAATAAGACATTATATCAAGAGAATCAATAGTTATGAATCTAAATAAAACAATAAAACTCTTGAAAGCGTCATATTGCTCTCTATCTCAAAAGATTTATTAAATCACAGGGCTCTCAAATTAGGTAAGCATTGTCACTCTTAAAATGCCAATCTAGAGAATGATATGGTACTAAATGAAAGAATCTAATCCTATATGATGTTAATTGAATGATATTAATGCTACTGTAATCTAAATTGACATGAAACTTTGATAAAATAAGTTACAAAAAACTATGATGCAGCTAAATGATTCTATGCTAAAATGTTATGATAATGTTAAATGATAATTGTTTGATTGATATAATGTTGGATTGCTCAATTGATATTCCTGTACAGTAAGTTTGCACAAAGTTGGGATCTTTTTCCTATAGAGAGGGGTTGGATTTATAGATTCCTGATAGGATATTTGTGATGTGGCAACACAACAAAGGTTTGGATTCAATCTTGAGGATTCAAGTGTGAAAGATGAAGGATGTTGAGAGGATTATGGAGATTGTTCCTCCCCACAAAAACATTCAGCCAGATGATAGGAAGAATTAATGGAAGAATATGAAGGATTTTCCTCCAAATTTTTCTCCAATTTGTCTCCAAATTTTCCCATGAAGGTTGAGATAAATTAAATTAGACATATAATATCTAATTTGGTAGGTGGATATGATTAGCTGTAGAATATATTTGAATTGAATATTTATATTTATTCAGTTTAGGAAAATAAGATATTTAATTTAATAAAAAAAACTTTAGAACTCTATGTTTATTAAATAAAAATGGAAGAAACATGATAATTAATAGAAGAATTCAATAATGATAATTAATTAAAAATAAAGTATTAAATTTTTTTATTTAATTAAGAAGAAATAATATAAGAAAGATTGAATAATTAAAAGTGAACTATCTAAATGAATATTTCTATTTACTTAATAGTAGAAGAATTAAAGGTTAATTAATCAAATAAAATTATATTTAATTAATTAGATTATCTAGACCATTTTTAGGTGTATACAGTACCTTTTCTTGAAACCTTGTTGAAGTAAGTACTTATCCAACTGAGCATAACAAGCTCTTGGAGCTTTCTTGAGTCCATACAAAGCTTTCTTGAGTGTAAACACCATATCTAGATCTTTTGATAGCTCAAAATAATCTAGTTTCTCAATATATACCTTTTCCTCTAGATCACCATTCAAGAAGGCTAATTTCACATCCATTTAAAAGGTTTGAAATTCTTGTGAGCTTCAAAGGAGAGAAACATCCTTATTTCCTTCATTTTGGCTACCGAAGAAAAAGTATCCTCAAAATAAATACCCTCAACTTGAGAATATTCCTTACATAGAAATTCGGATTTTTTCCTCACAAATTCACCATCTTCATTCATTTTTTTTAAGAAAACCCACTTTGTTCCTATAACAATTTTATCAATACGTCTAGGAAGAAATTCCCATGTCTAATTATTTTCTATCTGATTCAATTCTTCTTCCATTTTCTTGATCCAATCATCATATTTGCTAGCATCAACAAAGTTCTTGGCCTGTACCTTTGATAGTAAACAAATATTCACTTGCTCACTTGCTTTTCTAAGCCTTCTTCTGGTCAACATACCTACATTTTTATCTCTGATGACCTGATCTACATAATGGTTCTTTTGAACACATTTTTTTCTCTTAGGATCCTTCTCTGGTTTGTGTTCCTTCTCTTCTTTCTCTTATTCTTCTTATTCTTATTCAATCTAGGGAATTATATCAAATTCATAAACCTTTGGTTCTTGTGATATCTAACAAAAATATTCATCTACTTTAACATATGTGATTTCAATCATCTTTCCCAATTTATCTTATTGTAGTATATGTAGGTCTTGCTTATGGTTGAGTAACTAAGAAATATTCCTTCATCAAAAATTGAATCAAAATTTCTAAGATCTTCTTCATCTCTCCGGAAGTAACAACTATTGCAAAAGATCTTGAAGTATCTAATAGGAGGAGGCCTTTGATACCATAACTCATAAGGGGTATTAGTGTTATTAACCCTCGGTTACATTTTATTAAGCAAGTAGAAAGTAATGTGAACTACATCCTTCCAATACATATCAAGTAGAGTTACATCTTTCATCATTTCCATGGCCATTTATTGCACAATCCATTTATGTTGAGGTGTCTTAGGAGCAGATAGATGCCTCCTAATACCATGTTCTTCACAAGAATTTTCAAATTCATTTAAAGTAAATTCACCTCCTGTATTTGACCCTAAGAATTTGATCTTAGCATCAATTTCATTCTCAAATTTATCTTTAAAAATCTTAAATTTATCAAGAGATTCTTTATTTTCTATTAAAAATATAACGCAATTCATTCTAGAGTATTCATGTCTATGCAACTTGAAATACCTTTCATCTTTTTGACTCCTTGTTCTTGTAGGTTTGCAAAGGTTAGTGTGAATCAACTCTAATGGCATTGTAGCGAAGCACTCCTTGCTCTTGAAACTTGTCTTTGTTCTCTTTCCCATTTGACACTCTTGCATAAAGTGTTTGGAGGCTTAATTATCTTAGGTATATCTCCCACTACAAGAGTAGAACTGGTATTTACCATATTATCAAATTTGATGTGTCCCATTCTCTTGTACCAAAACCATCACTCTCTAGATTGATCCAATAAACAAATTCTTCCATTATCCTCATTTAGATGATAGAAATTTCTATTAGTACTAGTTCCTTTAGCAACTAATATTTTTGAGGCTGCCTTCTTGATCTCACATCCATTACCATGAAATTTAAGATTGTATCCTTTTTTCCACATCTTCTTAATACTGGGAATATTATTCTTTATACCTTTTACATAGAGGACATCCTTAGTCCTATTATTTCCATCTATTTTTATATAACACTTTACATAAATTTATGATGACTCATCACCACAAAACTTGACAACTCAACCATTACACTTCTTAAGACTGATGAACCTTCCCTTGTCACTAGTCATGTGGTTAGAGAAACCACTATCAATCACCCAAAAAAATTCTTCTTCCTTTGCATGAAATTTAGTCCATACTGCCATTGATCTTTCATTAACCTTACCAACCTACAAGTTATCTAATATATTACATTCTCTAATACCACTCTTTGTGTCTTTCATAGCCATGAATGGTGTTTCATCATTTGAGTCATTTTCCTCATCTTCTAAAGAAAAGCTACTTTCATTGGAATAGAAACTCTTTTTGAAGTTCTCTCTTTTTTTTCCATCTTTTTATTCTTTATAAGGAAATTTAGAGGAAAAATGACTAATCCTCCCATAATTAAAATACTTGAAAGGAAACTTTCCCTTGTATTTATAGGTTCCTTGCTTCAATATTCTCACAATTTTTTCTTCTACCTCATCCAAATCATCATTTTGATTTGTTATTTCATCTTCTATCTTTTTAGAGGCCTTGAATGTTGCTTTCTTATTTGGAACATCTTTTTCAAATTATATCATTTCAAAGGCTATGAGAGCACCAAACATTTAATCTATTGAATACTTATCCAAGTTCTTAGACTTCTCAATAGTAAACACCTTATTACTATAAGATTTAGGGAGAGATCTTAGAACCTTATTCACAATATCAATAGTAAATACATTTGATGCTAGTGACTACTTCATCCACTCAGAGCATATAACTAGCAATATCTCCATCCTCCATCATCCTCAGGGTCTCAAATCTACTCTTGAATATTTTCATCTTGGATTATTTTACTTCATTATCTCCTTCATAGATGTTGCTAAGTTTTCCCTACACATCCTTGGCAGAACTATAATTCATCACCTTCAAAAAAATTGAATTAGCTAACCCACACAAGATAACATTCTTAGCCTTGCTACTATTTTCATACAACTTAATCTCATCCAGATTTGTTGGAGGAGTAGAAGAGTAGTATAACAATCCTTGATATATTTTCACACACAAAACCCTAGAGAGTATAGATGGCCCTCCATTCAAAATTTTCAAAACTTTTAATTTGTCCCATCAAACCTAGGACCTTTGTAAGCATTATCATGTGCCATCTTAGATATTTCTTCAAGTGGTTAAGATTATTTAAAGGAACTTGGATTTGATAACAAATATTGAACACACTTGGATATTGAGAGGGGGGTGAATCAATATCTATCAAAACTAAAATCCTTCAAATCCTTAAACCCTTCAACAATATACAAATTTAGATTATAGCCAAGATCAACAACCCTTAACCAGATCAGTAGAACTTGATCAAATCATCAAAAATGAAAGATAAGTCAATGGAAACACATGCATAAGATAACACTAGATTTAGGTGGAAAACTAAAGAAGGGAAAAACCATGGAGAGAAAGCTCGATGCTTACAAAATTATAATTTGTTTTAAGGATCACTGCCTAAGGAAACACATGGCTCCCAAAAGGATTTTCAAAGTGAGGTGCACAAACTTAGGTCAAGATACAAAGGAATTGTTGCACTAAGGTGCACAACCCCAAGGAAAGATATAAATTACAAGGACCTTATGAGATTCACTATCTTAGAGTAGGATACATGAAGATTTAGGAATTACAACATATGTAAAAAATTCAAACTCTACTAACTGAGGTGTTAAAGCTCATATCTCTTTTGTTTTCTACAACTCACTACTTCATTCCATGCTCACACAACACCACTTTATCACTCATCTTGTAAATATATTTTTCTTGCATTTATATCCTCCACAAGATCACAAAAAATTAATTAGGTTGGACAAAAAAGAATATAAATAATATTTCCAATGTGTTGGCCATAAATACATAATGTGGTCCTATCCAAAAGATACAGAGGACCAAATTTTTTTTTTTTACATCTTCCAATGTGACCCAAACATTACATATGTTGGCACACATCAACCCAGGTCTGCAACAAGGAATCATGTAGATGAAATGTATAACACAATAACCAATGAACCCAAAAACACAACATCAATTGAATTTACTCAATGTGATTTTCACCAAGCTAGGTCAGGTAACACAAACTTAAATTCTGGTGTAGACCCCCAAGTACATAGCACAAGCAATAGAAAAAATATGCGACACCAAAGAGATTAAACATTGACATGTATACCACAAAGAGATGTTCCATGAACATCCAAAAATACTTGAAAACACTTCTTTCACACTTTCATGCCACTAACAATCACCAGAAACTACACATAACATAATACACCATCCCAAAAGCAAAAAATACACAACTATGAGATATAACATGTTGGCAACACAAGGGAAAACAACTAAGAGGGAGGGGGTGAATCAGTTGTCATATAATTTCAAACTTCATTAAAATTAATAACCCTTATCCTCAGATCTGATTAATAACCCTGGAAGCATAAACCAACAACACATTAGAAGCACACATAGCACCAAGAGTTTTTACATGGAAACCCTGTTAGGGGAAAAACCATAGTGGAGATCAACTCACAAGTTTATAACATGTTAAAAGTATAAGAAGAATAAATGAGGAATGCACATGCATTCATGCACACTGCCTAGAGATCACTGCTCAAATACAAGGGAAGACTCACTGTCTTACATTAAAAAATTCATATTAAATCCATCTAAAGAATTTGAACTAAGAAAGTAGCATCTACTAATGCCTGATTATAGATCCAGTTAAGCACATGAATACTTCCTCACTCTTCTTCACTCTTCTTCACACTCTTCTCTCCCTTCAAATGATCTGAAACTTATTCACACGTATTAATCACACACTTCACCCTTGCATATCTTCAAATGAAGAAACAATCACTTATACATACCCACAACAAGAAATTACATTGCTTCATGTCGACTTCAACAAAGTAATGAAATGAATACAAACTGTCTGCCCAAAATAACAAATATTATTAATGTGAATCAACCAAGGTCAGCCACAACATAGTAGAGACCCAAAACACCTTTAAATATTCTTCCTCGAAGATCCACAACACGCGACAAACACTATGTTGGCCATGAACATGAAAAATATGAACACAAAAGAGAAAATATCAAATTGTGAGCACAACGATCATTGCGGACGTTCAACATGGATATCTCATGATCTAGAAACATACAAAAACACAATAGGAGCATACACAAGTACTTAGATTACCAGAATCACATTGTCTTCTTCCATGAACACTAGCTACAGTAACTTCCAATGTGATCCCAAACATTACATATGTTGGCACACATCAACTCAGGTCTACAAAAAGGAAACATGTAGATGAAATGTATAACACAATAACCAATGAACCCAAAAACACAACATCAATTGAATTTACTCAATGTGATTTTCACCAAGATAGGTCAAGTAACACAAACTTAAATTCTGGTGTAGACCCCCAAGTACATAGCACAAGCAATAGAACAAGCCCTGTTGGCAAACATCCAAAAAAAATATGTGACACCAAAGAGATTAAACATTGACATGTATACCACAAAGATATGTTCCATGAATATCCAAAAATAATTGAAAACACTTCTTTCACACTTTCATGCCACTAACAACCACCAAAAAACTAAACAAAACATAATACATCATCCCAAAAGCACAAAATACACAACTATGAGATATAACATGTTGGCAACACAAGGGTAGACAACTGAGAGGGAAGGAGTGAATCAGTTGTCATAGAATTTAAAAATTCATTAAACTTAATAACCCTTATCCTCAGATCTGATTAATAACCATGAAAGCATAAATCAACAACACATTAGAAGCACACATAACACCAAGATTTTTTACATTGAAACCCTGTTAGGGGAAAAACCACAGTGCAGATTAGTTCACAACTTTATACCCTATTAAAAGTATAAGAAGAATAAATGAGAAATGCACATGCATTCATGCACACTACCTAGAGATCACTGCTCAAATACAAGGGAAGACTCACTGTCTTACATAAAAAATTCATATTAAATCCATCTAAAGAATTTGAACTGAGAAAGTAGCATCTACTAATGCCTGATTATAGTTCCAATTAAGCACATGAATACTTCTTCACTCTTCTTCAATCTTCTTCACACTCTTCTCTCCCTTCGAATGATCTGAACCTTATTCGCATGTTGTACTCATAGACTTCAGCCTTGCATATCTTCAAATAAAGAAACAATCACTTATATATATTTGCAACAAAGTAATGAAATGAATACAAAATGTCAGCCGAAAACAACAAAGATTATTAATGTGAATCAACCAAGGTCAGCCACAACATAGTAGATACCCAAAACAATGTCCTTGAACACAAAAAACCTTTAAATATTCTTCCTCGAAGATCCACAACACACTACAAACACTTTGTCGGCCATGAACATTGAAAACATGAACACAAAAGAGAAAATCTCAGATTGTGAGCACAATAATCAATGCGGACATGCAACCTGGATATATCATGATCTAGAAACATACACAAACACAACAGGAGCATACACAACAACTTAGATTACCAGAATCACATTGTCTTCTTCCATGAACACCAACTACAGTAACAAAATAACTATTGGGACACAAAAGCTTGTAAATTGCTAATATCTTCATGCGCACCTCTGAAACATTCAAAGAATAAAATAGATAGGTTTTTCAACAAACCATTTAATTTGCAACTTCTCACCATCAATATACTGAACTTTCCATCATATTGATCATCACTACTTCACAGACAACCTGTAACATATTTTATTACAATATTCTCAATATCCTCGACATATACAGTTTTAAAGACATTAATGCTAATAGTGTTGACATCAATGACAACCAGATATCAGCAACATAACCCAACATCCAAAAATCTCCCCCTTTGGCATTGATGGAAACACATGATGTGAAAAATAGCATCAACATAACTAACTCTTCTCCCAACAATCTCATCCTTTCATATTGCTCTTCTCTCCCTTGATTCTTCAAGAGTTTTTCACAATACTCTTCTCCCCCTTTGAAATCAATGACAAAGATACACACAAGCTCTGAACCACGTATCTGAATCATCTGACTACTCCCCTTGAGTAGCAACCACCACAACATCAAACTGAATTAAGATATGAATATGAAGTGCTCAGACTGATGCAATGCAATGCATCTTTAGTTCTGATTAGGAGGGGTAATCACCCCTATAATTCCCTCTGAGATACTCAAAATTATCCTTAGGCAAAGGCTTAGTTTAAATGTCTACAATTTGTTCCTTAGTAGGTACATACTCCAATATACCTTCCTTATCACTAACTTTGTCTTTCAAAAAGAGATATTTAATAGATATATGCTTGGTCTTTGAATGCAGCACTGGATTCATAGAAATGTCAATTGCACTTGAATTATCATAGAATATAGGAATAGCTTCATCATACATAACACTGATATATTTCAACATCTATCTCATCCACAATACTTGAGTACACTTGTTGGCAATGATAATGTATTTTTCCTCTACAATAGACAAATAAATGACATTCTTCTCTTTAATTAACCATGAGATCAACTTCTTTCCCAAGAAAAATGTACCACCACTAGTAATTTTCATTTCATTCACATCTTTTGCCCAATCAACATCAGTAAAGGCACTCAGAGTAATATCATCATCCTTAGGATACCATAGGCCAAAATCAACTCTTCCCTTAAAGTATCTGAAAATTCTCTTCACAACAATTACATGAGATTCCTTAGGATCAACTTGAAATCTAGCAACAATGCATACAAATTCATGATATCAGGTCCAATTTGAGTCAAATACAACAATCCACCAATCATTGATTTGTATCTAGTCTGATTTTCCTTCAGATAATCATCATCTATTGTCAACTTACATCTGGTTGCCATGGGTGTACCAACTAGCTTTGAATCTTCCATACCAAACATCTTTAGTAATTCTCTCACATACTTGGACTGAGATATAAATATCACTTTATCTAACTGAGTAATTTACAATCTCAAAAAGAATGTTAGTTCTCTGATCATTGACATCTCAAACTCATTCTGCATCTCATTAGAAAACTTCATGCACAAGCCATCATCAACAAAGAATTTCAGAAACAAATCTTTCTCATCATCAATTTTGAAATACAAATTACTATCATCAGTACCTTTGTTAAATCCAAGCTTTAGAAAATAATTTAACTGACAAACCATATCTCCTTGATCAGTCAATTTAAATCCATCAGGTTGCAAAATATATACTTCTTCCAATTCACCATTTAGAAATGTTGACTTAGATCCATCTAATAAACTTTGTAGTTTTTGTAAGCAGCATAAGCAAGAAATAGTCTCACAGCTTCAATTCTAGTAATAGGAGAAATTTTTTCTTCAAAGTCAATTCCTTCCATCTAAGAATATCCTTTGCACACAAATCTTTCTTTATTTCTGATAACATCACCTTGTTCATTCAACATTTTTCTAAAGACCCATTTAGTTCCAATTACATTTTTTTGTCCTTAGGTCTAGGAACAAGATTCCATGTGTTATTTTTCTCATTTTTTTGTAGTTCTTCTTTCATTTATTCAATCCAATTTTCATCTTTGCATGCTTCATTGTCATTACTTGGTTTAGTATTTGAAATCAACAATATTCTTCTACAACTCTTCTCCTAGTCTGGACACCTTTGTTCTTATCACCTATAATCTAATTTTCTGAATGATTTAATCTCACATAGCTTGGAGTCTTAGGATGTACTTGAATTTCAAGCTCTTGTGATCTCTCTTATGTACTTTTAGTAGTCTCTCCTTCTTCTTGATCTTCTTGATTCACCAGAATGGTCTTAACTTGATTTGAATTTTTACCTTTGTTTGTACTATCATTCTGATCATCAAAATCATATCCATAGGTTTTGGATGGTCTAGCAATGTCTTCATCAATCTTACCATTTTCACTTTCAACTATTTTCTTCAATCTCTAGTTGTAGCACCGATAAGCCTTACTCTTAGTAGAATGACCAAGAAAGATTCCTTCATCACTTCTAGCATCAAACTTTCCCAAATATTCATCTCTTATGATATAGCATTTAGTCCCAAATATTTTAAAGTATCTAATAGTAGGCTTATGACCAAACCATAGCTCAACAAGATTCTTACTAGTATCACCTTTGATTTGTACCTGGCTAAGGATATAAGCAACAATACTTATAGCTTCTCTCTAGTAGACATGAGTGACATTTCCTTCAAGCATCATAGTCCTAGCAGCATCTAGAACTATTTTGTTCGTCCTTTCCACAATTCCATTTTGTTGAGGGGTCAATGGTGTCTACCGAAAGTGAATCCACCACCTCTATCTAATCTCAAACATTTAATCTTCAAACTTGTCTCTATCTCAACCATAGCCTTATAGATCTTGAACTTCTTCAGAGCTTTATATTTCTCCCTTAAGAAATTAACCCACATCATCCTATAGTAATCATCAATAAGCAACATGAAATACTTGCAACCTTGTAAGCTTTTGATTCTAACAGGACCACACAAGTCAGTTTGCACAAGTTCCAACAATCCCTTTGAACAATGTTGTTTTCTTCGAAATGAGATTCTAGGTTGCTTTCCTAACTGACATTCCTTACATATGGAATTAGTAGGCTTTACCAACATAGGAAGATCTCTCACTGCCTGATTAAAACTTATCTTGATAATCTTGTCAAAGTTTACATGACACATTATCCTACGCACAACCAACTTTCATCAACTTGAGCGATCTGACAACGTTAACTAGCAGCATTCAAATGAAAGATGTTACCTTTTGTTTTTGTACCAAAAGAAATCACATTTCTAGAACTTCCCAATATTCTACACTTTCCATCCTTGAATTGAAGATTGTATCTCTTTTCAACCGTTTGTCCAATACTCAAAAGATTATGCTTCAAACCTTCAACATATAGAACATCATATGTATTATGCTTTCCATAAAAAAAAATACGTCCTCTTCCATGGATTATACCACAATTTCTATCACCAAATATTACAACACCACCATCATAATTTTTCAAGCTTACAAATTTATCTTTATCACCTGTCATATGATGTGAACATCCACTATTAATTACCCATTCATGCTTCTCTTCAACTTGAGCAACTAGGGCTTTCTCCACATTTGTACAGTTAGTAGATTCAATAGACACAAGATTATTTTCCTTGATAGAAATAAACATAAACTCATCTTCACTTACATTCCCTTTATCAGATTCATTATTTGTCACACCTTCATCAGTAGAATAATAACACTTGTTTTGAAATTTAGGCTTGTTGTATCTTGGCTTAGAAACTCTTTTAGGACACCTTCACTCAAAATGACCTATCCTATTGCAAGAAAAAAATTTAATAGGAAACTTTACTTTATACTTACCTTCTCCTATGGCTTCCCTTTTCACAATAAGTGCTTCAAGATCATTCAGTTATCTTTCTTCTTCTTCAATCTGTCTTTTTTCTTCCTCATACCTGAATACCTTCCTAGAAGAAATTTCACCAAAATCATATATTTGCTTGTCTCTCCCAAAAGTAGTAGCTTTGAATGCAAATTCCATCTTAGGAAGGGCATCACCAAATGTACTCAACTCAAAATTAGTAAGTTTACCAATTGACATATCTCTGGTTACATTTGTCATAGTGTGGAGGTCATCAATACTTGTAGCTTTGAATTTGTATGCAATAGGAAAGGATCTAAGCACTTTAGCAACAAATTATGATTTTTCCAACTGTCCACCAACACATCTGATACAACACACAAGTTCATTCACTCTTTGCATGAAAGTAGTAATGTTCTCATCATCACCCATTTTCAACATTTCATATTTCCCTTTCAAAATTTGTAGCTTAGCAATCTTCACATTAGAATCACCTTCATAAAAGGTTTCCAAATTTTTCCAAATCTCATAAGCAATCTTTAGTTCCATAACAGAAGTCATCTCAGATTAAGTCAAAGCACTCAACACTGCTTCCTTAGCCCTGATATTATATTCAACATCCCTAATCTCAGCAGTAGTAGTAGGACCATTCTGATGAATAACATACCTATTACTTGTAATGTTCTAGTAGGATTCACCTACATCTCAAATGACACTCCATTCGAGTCTTTCACAAAGAATAATTTTTTTCATCAAATCTTTGACTATCCTTCTTATATTTCACCATCCTAGATCACCTCAAGTTGTTAAACTTCTCCCAAGGAACCTCCTCTGATACCAATTGTTGGCAACACAAGGGAAAAAAACTGAGAGCGGGGATGACTCAATCGTCATAGAATTTCAAAATTTATTAAACTTAATAATCCTTATCCTCATATCTTATTACTAACCATGAAAGCATAAATCAACAACACATCAAAAGCACACAAAACACCAAGATTTTTTTATGTGGAAACCCTGCTAGGGGAAAAACCATGGTGGAGATCAGTCCAAAAGTTTATAACCTGTTAAAAGTATAAGAAGAATAAATGAGGAATGCACATGCATTCAACCAAACTCCCTAGAGATCATTGCTCAAGTACAAGGGAAGACTCACTATCTTCTAGAAAACATTTAGATTAAATCCATATAAATAATTTGAACTAAGAAAGTAGCATCTGCGGATGCCTGATTACAGTTCCAGTTAAGCACATAAATACTTCTTCACTCTTCTTCACACTCTGCTCTACCTTTGAATTATCCGAACTGTATTCACACATAGAACTCACACACTTCACCCTTTCATATCTTCAAATGAAGAAACAATCACTTATATATATCTGCAACAAGAAATTACATCGCTTCATGTTGGCTTCAACAAAATAAATGAAGAGAAGCTGTCAGCCCAAAAAAACAAAGATTATTAATGAAAATCAACCAAGGTTGGGAACAACATAGTAGAGACCCAAAAAAAATTCCTTGAACATAAAACACCTTTAAATATTCTTTCTCGAAGATCCACAACATGCTACAAACACTCTATTGACCATGAACACGAAAAGAGAAAATCTTGGATCGAAAGCACAATAATCAATGCAGATGTGCAACATGAATAGATCATGATATAGAAACATCCACAAACACAATAGGAGCATACACAACAACTCAGATTACTAGAATCACATTTTCTTCTTCCATGAACACCAGCTATAGTAACAGAATACCTATCAGGACACAACAACTTGTAACTTGCTTAGATCTTCATGCACACCTCTCAAACTTTAGGAGAATAAACTAGATAGGTTTTTCAAAAAAATTATTTAATCCACAGCTTCTCATCATCAACATACTAAAATTTCCAACATAATGATCTTCACTACTTCACATACAACCTATAACATATTTTATTACAATTTTCTGAATATCCCTAACATATAAAGTCTTAAAGACATTAATGCTAATAGTGTTGACATCAATGAAAACCACATATCAGCAACATAACATTAATAGGTCAACCTGTTGATCACTTCAACACATGAAAACTAAACTGAGATGTTGCACAAGCACTTAGAGCACATTCACTGAGTTCTAGGAGAAAAAACATTAATGTGGAGAACCGTGGATCAATTTTCAGACCAGTTTCGACAGCCAACAAAACTACCAACTTATTGCAACTACCAAAAACCTCCTTGACAACACTGGTGACTTGAAAATATAAGAGTAAAACATCCACAAAAAAAAAAATTGAATCCCAAACTACAAGACCACATCTTAAAAGATAGGTGAATTCAAATCATTCTCCCAAACAGTCTTCATAGCAACTTCTTGTAGCCAATTTTTTTCACCAACTTGTGGAGACCATAACTTCTTTGTAGTAGTACATACTTCCTCAAAAACAATAGGAGAGACCATACAACGTACTAGAGACCATCAAAAAGATCTCTCCACCATCCGTGTTACTTCTAATCCTCATCTTAATACATTATCATTATATCATCTCCTCTAATAGCAACCATACTCGATACTACTTTATGTGATATCATACTGTAAGGAAGCTAAGGTAGTGGAACAACTTCCTACACTAATATTAAGAGGAGCATAATGAAAAAATTATACAAATCTTTCATAGTTATAGAAACGTAAATAGAAAATAAATTTAAATATCATGCATACCACAAAACATTAATTTATGTGGGAAAAACCCTTTCGGGAGAAAAACCTCACACTCCAAAAGCTACCTAATATATTATTGAAAAATCACAAAGATTACAATATACTTGCAGAGCAAGCTTCTCGCAGGAGTATCAGCAACCAAAGATCTAGAGGTAGCATGAGTGCTATCAAACTCTCAGAATACATCACAATACACAACTATAATGTAATGCCCTCATAAAATAGGTTTTCCTTCTAGGGAAAGTCAAGATAATTAAATATAGAATGCCAGATTTAAAAGCTAATGATGAATGGTCCAAATTTATAATAAAGAAAATATAAATAAAATTTTCCTTTCAGGGGTGCTACCACCAATCGTCCACTAGGGTGCACTACCTTTGAACCCCCGAGTCAGGGGGATGATCCCCTAAACCCCTCTCAAGAAGGGGGGACCCCCCACACCCCCCCATCATCATCAGATGAACAATACCTTATTTATCAATAGTAACTTATGTAATTGCGAGGTTGAGACACATTTTCCCAACACATACAAGGCATGACATCCAACCATGAACATTTGAAAAATGAAAGGTGTGAAATACAGCCAATACAAAATAACAATCTCACAAAGATATGAAACAATCTCCCCAAGTGTTGACAACAAATGCCAAAAAATGCATCAAGTGTTGACATCAATGACAACAAATGCCAACACTTGAGCTTACAAAAAAATTTTAAAGTGGGAAAATAATATAAATTTAATCTTCGTACAAGAGTGTAAAACTAACTTTTTTAATACTGTAACCAATAAATAATTCAATATTAAGAGTATGTGAAAGTATAAATAAAAAACCATAATATTTGAACACATGAATATTATGTGTGTGAAAAAACCCTTTAAAAAATAACACAACCAAAGAAAGTTAAGTTTGTATTAAAATTTGAATCAAAAATCTCAATAAACTTGTACCTTTTATCTAATAATACTCTAATAGTACATATGTTTCTATAAATAATCAACATAATCTCTATAAAAATCATGTAACAAATAGAGAAGAGTTTATAGGAAACAGTAAGTCAATTTTTGAAATGAAGAAAAAGGGGACCCTAAGTTTAATGTATAAAATCTACGATCAATTTCTCCTTTTTCTAGGATTCATTAAGATGGATATCAACAAGGTGATTAGATTGAATTTCAACCATGAAGGTGAGCCAATCGGGCTTGGATCTACATCTTTTTGAGTGTTGGAAAGAATTGGAGTTAATTTTATTTTATTAACCTAATAATACTAAGTACCTTAATATGAAAAATGAAAGTATATGAAGATTGATACATTGTAATAAATGTTTGTTGGAAGATTCGAGAAGTGCAGAGCATTATGTACCTAATTTGAAATTGAGTGTCACTCTAAACTAGAGGAAAGATTCACCCAAGAGAATTTATGTCCTTGTAATGCTATTACAGTTCTATTTTTGTAGTCCTCTCTATCAAATCTGAGACTCCTAGTTCCTCTTGCAAACTTTATGGATCACTATTGGATAATTTCTTAGGTGAGTTTCCATGAGTTGGAAAGGCTTAGGGATTTGGAAGCAATAATTGATAAATGATCTTAAAAATTGATTCAATTCTCTCCAAATCTAAAACCTACACATTCAAAGAGAGAGGAAGAGTTGTTCCATTTAGGGGCTTTCCT
Source organism: Sequoiadendron giganteum (assembly GCA_007115665.2). Taxonomy (NCBI): domain Eukaryota; kingdom Viridiplantae; phylum Streptophyta; class Pinopsida; order Cupressales; family Cupressaceae; genus Sequoiadendron; species Sequoiadendron giganteum. The sequence goes on from CM021100.1 coordinate 293,668,789, forward strand.
TAGTCAAAACTAGTGTTAGTGTTTCCACTTCCACAATGGCAATATCAATGATAAAAATATAATTTATAAGAAGGAATGATGAATCAATCAAGTGTTGCAACTCATCACCCTTTAATGGCTTCCTTGAAGGATTGAATTCATGCACATCACTTCAAAGTATTGGATCTTTCTGTTCGAATCAAGGAACACTGAGAGGGGGCTGAATCAGTGTTTTGCAAAATTTAACTATTATTCTAATCTTTAAACAACTTAAAACATATAACCAAAAGAAAGATGCAAGAACATAAGGAAATCAACCACAACACCATAACACAAGGATTTTTATGTGGAAACCCTATAAGGGGAAAAACCAAGTGGAAGGCCAATCCACAATAAGAGTATACTCAAATATAAGTGTTTACAAATGGAAATGCACATGCATTCAAGCACACTACCTAGAGCTCACTACTCAGATACAAAGAGCTTTCTGCCCAAAAGAAGAATCACTGTCTTACAAAACATTCAGATTACATCTGAGGATTTGAACTAAAATAATATCATCTACTAATTCCTTATTACAGTTCCAATTAAGCACATTAATCACATTCTTGACCTTTTGTCTGATTTTCCTCTTCTGCTATGTTTTCTTTAATTCACATCACAAATCCTTTTATGCACAAGTGAAACTATGTATAATTGCTCTACAATCCTTCTGAATTTCACAACACACTTCACACACTTATCCAAATGATATAAATGATCACTTATATATATTTGCAACTAAATATTTAATCAACCACATGTGCACTAACCAAAGTCAAACAAAACATAGTGAGGACCCAGATCAACATGTTTCAAACATGAAACACCTTTACAATTATACTACAAATATCCACAACATGCTATATGCACTTAGTTAGTCTTCTTACACTGTTAAGGAAAAAATCAATCAATCAGATCTTCTAACTTGCACACGAATCAATATGAGGCTCTATGATTCAAGGATAACATAGTTCATACATAAAAAAACCTTCCTTGAGACCCATGACTCAGAATGATAACATGAAATTACATATGAACCGATATACACAGCTCTGTCAGATACCCTGTTCTAGCTTTGACAGATAATACATTTCTTTGATCTGGATTTCATTATGAGCAACTAATGAATTGCGAATCAAATCATTGACTAGGGTTGACATCAATGAGAACACTAGATGACATGTGCAGTGTCTCTTTCCAACAATCTCCCCCTTTGGCATTGATGGCGACACTTAGTGAAAAATGACTAAGTGTCGGATCAATACCAACATGAATACACTGCCAACCTTCAAAACATCAAAACATAACTCCCTTGAGATGAGTAGGAATTTTTTCACTGTACCATTCTCCCCCTTTGACATCAATGGAAAAGACAGGAATCCGCATACCAAAAATCAACAACATTTCTATGAACAAAATGCATATGTACAAACATGCTTCTACAACTTACATAAACTTGATTATTTCTTCAAAATTACTCTTCAACAAGCTCAAACTTGTGTTCCAAATATTTTTGAGACTCTCCAAAATATTCATGTTACCACATAATAAGTAAGATTGCATCTTTGTTGACTCAAGGTTTACCAGATCACTGGCAGCCATCACATCCTACACTTCAATGCACTAAGCATTGTCTCCATCTTAAGAACAATTAGTCCTCTAAGTTCGCATACTCTTTCAAAAAAATTCCTTCTTCATGCTTCAAACTTTTGATTTTGTCAAGTAGTGATATGAATTGAGTCCTTGAACTTCATGCTTACTTAAAGAAACTGTTAGAGGATCAAATACTTGAGAAATATCTGCTAAATATTTATCATATTCCTTCAATTTCTTTTCAGTGTCCTTAGTGAACTTAGATGATGATAAGAATGACTTATAAATGTTTCCACCTTCAGATAAAGAACCTTGAATATTCTTTACATAGGTAGCTAACAAATATTTAGCATTAGCAATCATTCCCTTCAATCTACTGAACCTGTTTGCATCGAATTCCTTTTGAACCTTATCCATAGCTAACTTTTCAAGAGACTCAAAGTGAGTAATTAAGGAATTGAAAAGTTTATTTAGCTGACCGGATGGAGAATCAGATGAATCCTTGACATATGTAGGCATGATTTTTTCCACAATATCAGATGCAATATTTAACAACTCACTATCTTCAATGTGAGATTTAAGAATCTCCTCCCTTGCCTTGGCCTGAGCGAACGATGCTACCTTCAGTTTGTCAATAGGATATAGAGTGGCCAAGTCGATAGGCCCTTTAAATAGTTCAGAATCAAAATCCTCCTATTGTTCTTCCAAAAAATCCTTTACTACCTTATCAGTGTCTCTTGCTTCCACAAGAATCTCCTTCGCTTTAGCCTTCTTTTCTTCAATTAGTGATTCTTCCTTACCTTCAAGAATCTTAGTTTAATCAACTAACACAAATTTACGAGCTTAAATATCCATAGGAATTTTAGAATCTTTCATGTCAAGAGGATTTACACTATCCTCAAATACATCTTCTTCTCCTTCTTCATTTACAGGACCAAATGGAGCATCTTCACTATGAGCTTCTTCAAAAACAACATTATATCTATTTTTCAACAACACTTCCTTGAGGATTTTCTCAGTGTCTTTTGCAACTTCTTCAATCTGGCCAATGTTCACCCTTTTTTTTTCTCTTAAAATCCCTTTTTGCATCATTTAAGATCTTCTTCATTACATCCATTGACATCACCGAACATAGATCAACAAGTATCCATTCTTTCATTTTCTCTTCTTCAGTTCTTGCATTCACTCTCCTCATTTCTAAGACTTCATACAAACCTTTAGGTAACTCAGAGATTATTTCAATGAGAGTCTTATTGAAATTATTCAAATAATTTATTGTAACTTCCTCAATAATTCTTTGAGCGACACTATCAAAAGTGTCATACCATTCACAAAGTGACCTAAGATTACCATCCTTAATGAGGGATTTTTCCATTTCTTAGACATACCTGATTTGTCACTTTTCATCTTTTTCTTTGCTTTCTCTTCAGCGGAGGGCTTATCCTTACAAAATTTTGATGCTTTTGAACCCTTTTGCTTAATTTCTCTTACCTCTTCATTAGATTCAGTTTCTTCATCCTCTAAAACAACAACATGGACTCTTGTGCTTTTATCCTTATTCCTCTTTCCTTCTCTCCCAGATGTCTTGACTTGAGCTTTCACAGGGCTTGACTTCTTTGAAGGACTGGATGAAAGAGTAGAGCTCCTTTTAGATCTATATCGGGTAGAGGATTTTTTCATAATAGATGAATCAGTTCTAACTAGCTCTCTTGCTTCATATTGTTCTCTTATCCTCCTAGCTTCCCTCACTGCTTCAACTTATATCCCCATTCTTTCTGGAAAAGCTTCAACTTCCCTACTCACTCTCCTTACTATCACAGGCTTCCTTAGTTGATTATGCACTTTTATATCCTTTTCTACAAAGGTACCAAACCTTTCTTCTATCAGATCTTGAGGTTTACTCAACAAGTGTTCAACATACAACTCCAAAATGTGTTCTTAAACCTCATATCCCATAGGCATTATCCAAACTATTATAGGTTCTACAACTTCCATTAAGCACTGATCAATATCAACCATGAAACAAATTGTGTACTTATACTTCTCCATAATAGACTTAGGAATTATTTTCCTAGGTTGCATTACACTCTAAAAATTCTTGAAATAACCCCAAATAGTAGTTTTTCTAGCTTTCATGTCACCAATTCCATGCAAGATATCTCTAATTTAAACAACTACCAATTTATCACCTTGCCAATGCACTTTTACAACTCTTGGAACTTCATTCATGAAATAGGAGAATAGACATAGCAATAGATTACCATACTTTAAAGAATTATTCTTTTCCTTCTTTATTTTGCCAAGATTCTCAATTAGTTGGCCTTAGAGTAGCTCAAATAGGTCATAATCTACATTTTCTTTGACCATCTGATATGTTGCATAAATTACAGTACCAGATACAAAATTATCTTGCCTAGAGTGATAGATTTTGTAACCAATAACCATAGAGGAAAATTTTCCATCCACTTCAATGATATCATTAATTGTCATGGCTCTTATGTCGAAATTGGAACCGGTTGCATCTGTGACTACTTAGTTTTTCATAGATTTCAGTGTCGGCAACCCATTGGATGAATTCAAACTAGTAACAATCCTTATAGATTCCTTTGTAATCTTGAAAGACTGACTTAACCACATAAACTCAGCATGCACTTGACTTAATATATACCAAACCTATTTAGTTTCATCAAACAGAAGACACTTCATAATTTGAGTGAACTTCTTCTCCTCCAGAGTCTTGAATTTGGGTTTAACACAAAATTATTCTCCCACAATGTGATTGGTGTACAAATTTAACAACTAGGAGCTTCCTAATTCTTCAACATTTCCATGAGTGTATGCCCTAATATCTTCGATATGAAAAATACCATACGAAACAGAAGAAAATGCACCTAATGGTTCTGTCTTGATGGATTTGAACGGGTGCCATTTGAATTTCAGATGAGGTCTATCCTTAATATCAACAACCAATGGAGCATCCATTTCTAGAATTTTCAAGTTCATGAGTTCATAGATAAATACCTTTCGTCGGATTAGGGCTTGATTGTATAATCGCCTTCAGACTTGAATATTCGCCAAAGTTTTCTTCAGAGCTCTCCAAAATTCTTCTTCTCAAAATGAAATGTGATAAATGAGAGATAGGAATGAGTTTTTATCATTCACACACCTAAATTTTTATTCACAATAAATTATTTTTCCCTAGGTCATCAGGATACCTTGTTTTCACAAACTGTGAAAGAAAATTCTTTTACAGACCTTCAATTTTGCACAAATCTCCGCCACAAGAGATCCCAAAACATTTGCACATCACTAATGCAATCAATTCTATCTGCAACATTCCAGTATCAACTACCGACAAGGGGATTAAAATATTTTCTTGAGAACTCCCTCTAGGCCAGAGCCCTTTAACTAATTCCTGGATGAATTTCTAGTACCAAATTCTGGTGTTGGCTCATTTGCTACAATAGAATGACTCTTCTTCACCCATGTATTCTTCATTTGCTTCCTGATATCATCTATAGTAACTTTTCCCTTCTCATACTTCTGCATGTTTTTTCTTTGATTTACTGGACCCTTTCTACATTTGCAAAATCTAGTAATGTGACCAGATTTGTTACAATTGTAGCACATACCATTTGTTTGTCCAGACCAGTTATTCCATTGATTTTCTCTTAATCTTCACTAGTTAGCAATATGGCCAAATCTATTTCACGCATAACATCTAACATCTCTATTGAAAAAGTTGTTTGACATATTTTTGAATTCAACTGACCTATGACCATACTTATTGCAACTAAAACACTGAACGGAGAATGATAGAACACTTGGATTAATTATACTTCTACATTGAGTAGCCATATGACCCAATTTATTGCAAAAAAAATAGTAACCATTGAACCTTTGACAATTAGGTTGTCTTAACGGATACCTTCCAGCTTTGTTCATCTGAATTCCTTGCCTAAATCTCCTTTGTCTAGATCGGGAGCTTTCTCCTCACTCATATCGAAGACCTCGCTTGTCACTTCCAGTCCTCTAACTTTTAATCATTTCATCAAGCTTAGATGAGCTAATCTTGAACTTTTCCTTGTATTCATTTAAAATAGCAAGTTCATCTCCGAGGGTAACAATTTGTCTTTCAAGATCTTCTTCATCATTTCTCGATTGATGCAATTCAAGCACCAAATGAATGAATCCATCATTGATTTAGTTGCATTCTTCGGATTTCTCTTTCAAGGACTGAGCAAGATTCTCTCCATTCTTGTTTTTATCTTCAGTCTCCTTGGTCATCCTCACCATAATATATTCCATCTCATCCTTCAGGACAACATTATCTCTGGTAAGCTTTTCACATTCTTCTATCTTTTCCTTCAAGGCTTGACTCAAGTGTTCATCTTCCATGCTTTTACTATCTTTCTGCTTCATCTGATCACAAATTTCCTTTCTCTTTTCCCTTGACTCATTGATTTTATCTTTCAATGACTAAATGAATTTCTCAGCATTCATGAGGCTTTCCTACAATTCCCAAACTTCAAATTTGGACTAATCAAGATAATTTAGTGCCACCAAAAGTTGTTGTTGAAGACTTCTTGATCCATTGCATCACTTTCTCGGATCTTCCCCAAGATTTTAAACTTCTTCTGAGGAACTAGGCTCTGATACCAATTATTGGAATCAAGGAACACTGAGAGAGGGGGTTAATTAGTGTTTTGCAAAATTTAACTTTATTATTCTGATCTTTGAACCAAAATAAAAATGCAAGAACACAAACCAATCAACCACAACACCATAACACAAGGATGTTTATGTGGAAACCCTATTAGGGGAAAAACCATGGTGGAAGGCCAATCCACAATAACAATATACTCAAATATAAGTGTTTACAAATAGGAATGCACATGCATTCAGGCACACTGCCTAGAGCTCATTGCTTAGATACAGAGGGATTTCTCCCCAAAAGAAGACTCATTGTCTTATAGAACATTCAGATTACATCCAAGGATCTGAACTGAAATAATAACATCTACTAATCCTTGATTACAGTTCTGATTAAACACATTAATCACATTCTTGAACTTTTGTTTGATTTTTCTCTTCTTCTCTGTCTTCTTTAATTTACATCACAAATCCTTTTATGCACAAGTGAAACTATGCATTATCGCTCTAATATCCTTCCGAATTTTGCAACACACATCAACACACTTCACACACTTATCCAAATGATACAAATGATCACTTATATATATTTGCAACTAAATATTTAATCAATCACATGTTGGATTCAATAAAACATAAAATATTTATAAACCGCTGGCTCAACCTATAGATAATTTTCAATGTGCACCTACAAAATTCAGAAAAAACATAGTGAGGACTTAAATCAACATGTTTCAAACACGAAACACCTTAATAGTTATACCATGAAGATCCACAACATGCTATATGCACTTAGTCGACCTTCTTGCACTACCAAACGGAAAATTAATCAATTGGATCTTCTAACTTGCACATGAATCAATACGAGGATCTATGATTCATGGATAACATAGTTCATACATCAAAAAAAATTCCTTGAGATCCACAACTCAAAATGATAATAGGAAACTACATATGAATCGATATACACATATTTTTCAAATACCCTATTCTAGCTTTGACAAATAATGCATTTCTTCGATCTGGCTTTCAATATGAGCAACTACTGGAGTGCGGATTGAATCACTAACTAGGGTTTCCATCAATGACAACACCAAATGACATGTGCAATGTCTCTTGCCAATGCTTTCTTGATTGAATTTTTGGGAGATCTAAAACAAGGGTTGACCTTCACAAATGATGATAACATGAACATACATAAACTCACATAGAATTTGACATGATGCTTGAATCTTGACTTGTTGCAAGGAGTCTTTGAAATTTTTCTCTTGATTTTCTTGATAATTCTCTTGACAATAATATTTTCTAGATGATTTTAAATGATGCAATAACTAGGTACTTATTTTCTATGATTCTATTTTCTTAAGAATTAGCTCTTGATAGCTAAATTTTGCAACTTGAATTTCAAATGTTAAAATACTAATGCCAACATATTTGAATTTTGAGCCGAGGTAAAATAGGGGGAAAAAGCCACTCAAGGGTGCCCTTTTCATGGCCCTATTTCCTAAGGATTTAGGTGTTAGGGGAAAAGCATTAAATAAATGCATTTGTTTTATACTATCAAACTTATAAAAAATGATAAAAATAGGCTTCAAAATTCATAATTTAGGAAATTAGGGGGTTAATCAAGCTCAATAACTTAGGGAGATAAAAACATAGTGTGAATTGTCAAGGGTGACAATTTATGACACTAGATTTAACCCCCACTTTAGTGAGAGTACAAACTTACACTTAGGCTCATAGTAAAGTAGAAAATCCATGTCAAGAGGGGTCCAATTATCCAAATTGTGAAGAGCTATGTTGATAGAGGATCTAGGGGGAGTGCAAAAGCCCCCATAATCCAATATCCCATGGAAAACAAATAGAAGGAAAAAGGAATACACACATGAAGTGTAACAAGACAACATAAACAAGTATACACAGTCTCAAAACAAAATGTTATTCTAGGATCCACATCAAAGGCATTCATAACTCACACAATAGTAAATTTTGATATTCTCTAGGTGAATCACAAATCCAAGGGAACACAAGGTCTCATGAAGTCCAATACTCACTACGTGAGCCCCCACGATAAGGTAGTGAAATGAGAAACACACAAGGTCTAGTGAAGTATTATATTCACTAGGTGTGCACCCATATCAACCATTCCAAGAGTTATACTCATTGATTACCTTGATAGGGTGTTAAAAATTATCAAGATGTTATCCCAATGCATCACTAAGTTCAATGCATATGAGAAAAGTGAAGAAAAAATTATAGTGTCACTGCACCACTAAGTCCAACATGTGTGAACAAAGTTAAGAAAAAATTCCAATGTCAATGCACCACTAAGTCCAAAGTATGTTAAAAAAGTGAAGAACATAATGCAATGTATGTCCCCGCCTTAAATAAATTGCTAAACACCATGTTGTGAGAAAAGATTTTACGGTAGAAAAGTGATAAATACCATATGATAAGGACATGGGAGCTTATTTGGAAATCCATATACCAATGATATATTTCCAAATAAAGATGATTCATTATAAGGGGTTGCCCCCAATTACATGTGACAAACAAGACAAATGATGGACACATAAGGGATCCGGGAATTCAAGGTCAGTATAGTCTTTTCTACAGTAGTATAATAGAGCTTGAAACTAACATCATTCCCCAAATACTAATGGAACAATGGAAACAATGGAAGGACACATCGAGAGAATATGAAAACTTTTGGCTCAACATGGAAGAGACCTAAATGTCTCAACACCTTGCATAGAAAAATAGAGATACAAATAGAAGAATGTTATGATAGATTTGTTTCCTTTGTATTCTTATACCAATAGAGCAAAAAGAGCTATCCAAAGAAAAATCACAAACACAAAGGAAAACCAAGAAAAACAATATGGGAGATCACATCATGTGTACAAAAACACAAATAAAATAAAAGGAAAACACAAAAAAGGAGTATTGCACATGTCAGCCAACCTAAAGTATGTCATCCACATCAAAATCTTGCTTATCGTATATGGAAGGTGGACAACTATCCAAAGGGACTACAACAAGTCTTATACTAGGAGAATCATCAGATTCAACACATGATCGGTCACTCTCATCAGGAGGATCATCACAATTTCCCCATCTAAATTCATAGAATTTGAAAACAACAAATTCAGCTCATTATGCACTTATTCATCAATTGTAGCAATTTCATCTTCATCATCCAAATTTATGATGACATGAGGTATTATGACAATGTCAATTATATGTTCTTGTTTTGGTTGTCTTTTTGGTTGGGACATGTAAGGTTCATTTTTATGCTTTGGTGAAGGTGGTGGATCATGATGATTTATTTGAATTTGTGTTTGGTATTGAGGTGTTATTTTATTATTTTCTTCCAATTGATGAGAAATAGAATGATGTCTATACCTATGCTCTTTGAAATTTCTATTTCTTCTTGCATGGTTTTCAATTTATGAAGGTGTACAATTGGGTTTATCAACCATTGGTCTCTCTTCCTCCCTTAGGGATGGAATTTAAGTGACCATCGAGGGTTAGGAATCCACCATCTCCTTATGTATACACACTTACATTACGTTCAAAGAAACGAATGGAATTATGTGATTATCTCTTGGTATTTTGTAGGATATGGGTAGAGGAAGAATGACATATTTACCTTGGTTACATGGAAGAGCTTTTTCTATGGGAATGGGTTCATCCACAATTGGTATGGTAGTAGGAACAACCATAGACCTATAATTTTTAGGTGATATATTGGTAAGGGATAGATTTTCTATGCACTTTGCCTTAAAATTTTGGTATGATCTAAAAAAGAGATCCCCACAAGGCTTAATAGGTTCCATAGGTTGAGGCCAAAATAAATATAATAAAAAATTTCCACGAGAAGAAAAACGATTAAACCCACTATGATGCACTAAAAATATGTGATTCTTGAATGGGAACTTTATGCACTTGTGAATAATTGATGGGATTGTATTCATGGAGAATAGCCATGGATAACCTAGATTCACATGGAAATGGTCTTATGTCAAGATGATGGAGAATGAGACATCTCTTTTTTGGTCAAAATTTAATAGGAAGAGTGATTGAACCTATTGTAGGGTGAGAAAAACCATCATGTTTTTTTATCCATGGTTTTGATTGTTCATAAGAATCCTAATAAATCTCATTCAAAAACAAGAATTATTCAGTGATCAGATTCTCTACACAAACAAAATCAATGAGTATCCCTTATGTAGGTTTTTCATTGATACGTTTGATAATATAGAGAGGACCATTTGGTGCAAGTATAGATGCATCAATATGTGTGAAAGAAATATCAGGTAACAAAGTTTTTTGGCCCTTATGAGGATGAACATCTATGAGAGTGACCATATCTTTTAGACCATCCTCATTATCACTCTTATCATCATTTTTAGCATTCATGTCATTGATCTTATCAACATTCAATCATCATTGTTAACATTTGGATGAATGATTTGCCATCGGATTGATAAAAATTTACATGTTTTGGTTAGGAAAGGCAATAGACTTATTCACTTGATCATTAATACCACCCAACTAGATGTGATTAGAATCATTGAGATCTTGCACTAGATGTTTAAGACACATGCATCAAATTCCATATCATTTACATTTGTGTGATGATATTGACAAAAAGGGTTTTAGATTTAAGCTTGGAGGTAGAGGTTTGGTTGTGTCCACAACTCTAATCAGAGATAATTAGATTAAGTTATTATTTTGAAGTACAGATTCATATTTCTCAATAGGATTCAATGAAGATGTCTCTTCACACTAACTAATAAAATTCTAAAAAATATGAAGGGTTGTACACAAGTGTATAAAGGATTGATATTTCATCAATAGGATTTTATCCCTTATTATAGGTTTTATTTTTTTATTGAACACTCTTTTAACATTCACATCAGGAAGAGTAAGATTGTATTTTGAGTAAATCAGTTGAGAGTGCCCTATATAGTCTATTACCTTAAATTATTTTTACTTTGTTTGTATCACACTAAATTAGTTAAGTAATTTGAGGACTAATGTTTACTTGGAAATTTTGGAGCAATGCATCAAAAAGCTCATTGAATGAGTGGATTGAGTTATTTGACAATGAACAAAAACATTCCAAAGCCATGTCTTTCAATGACCTAGGAAAGATTTTAGCCAAGATTTTGTATTAAAAAATGAAGTCACCACACAAGGCAGTATATGCCGATATATGATTGCTAGGGTGTCCTTTACCATTTTACTTCTCAAATCAAGGTATCTCTATGTTTTGTGGCATTGGTATTTTCAATATTTCAAGTGACAATGGGATTCATTTGGAATATTGTATTAGGTTTCCATTTTGGTTTTTATTTAATGTTGAGATTTTTGTTGAACTAATGTCAGTTTTTTCAAAAGTTGATTAATGATTAAATTATTTCTTGACATGTTTTGGTAATATGGTGAAAATGGTAGAAGTGTGTATGTTCTTGGTGGACTATTGAGGTGTGATATGTGAAGACACAAAACTATAAGGATTTCTAGTGGAAATAGCTAAGGTTGGAGTTATGCCAATGCTTTTTTGTACATTGAAGCAATAGTTGGGTTTGTATATGTGGGAATAGAGGCTATAGTTGTAGGGAGGGAGACATGACTTCAAGTGTATCCCAAAGCTTGAGCACAAATAAAAATTTTAGGTACGCTAGCATCAAATATATGGGCTAGGCTACGTAAAACCTCTAATCCTTGAGCATCATTAATCAATTTTTTTTGTGTTTTATATTATAGGAACTGCTAGGCTAGGTAAAGAGTTAGTACTCACATCTTCTTGTAATCCTTCTAAATATTTATCTAATTGTTTCAGTTTTTATTCAAGAACATATGCAATTATAGTCTCAACATGTGCATAGAAATTGTTGACTGTAAAGTTATCATTGTTATTGTAGCATTAGGAATAGAATCTAGAATGGGTCGAGTATTGACAATACCTTGCATGAAAGAGTATGAAAACTTAGGATCCACAATGGATGTAATAATAACACTAGATGCCATAAGTCTTGAACTATGTCTCACTTATGTATTGAAAATAGGACACTAGGTTGTGAAGCTCATGCAAGTTTCACAACACTGATTGTAACCATTATGAACACTAAACTATCAAATAATGATAGTAAAATATTGAAAAATAGAATTCAAACAACAAAAGTAGATAAAGAATATAAAAATAAAGATCTGTGAAAAATTTGGTTGAGAAAAAAGTAGGAGGACAAGGCAACCAAAGGGAATCTCTATCCTAGCCAATGTGTTGAAAAATTGAAAGTTAGATTATGTATGGTACTGCTAAATGATTCTAGGTCTATTTGTAAACTAGTCTAAAAGTGATTTTTTATAGAATTCTCTTTGTTTATGCCAATATCATGCAAAATGAAAGTGTGAAACAATGTTGAACATGTTTGAATATAATTTCTTGATCTAAAATACAATAATTTATTGATTCAGAGATGCCAAAATCTGAAAATGTTGAAGTTTGATGCAATTCTAAAACAAAACAATGCATTTTTTTACTTTTTGTTGATTGCACAAGACAACTAAGATGGGGGTGAATTATTTGTATATTAAAACTTAAAAAATCTCATAAAAATTCAGATTCATATAAACTTAATTAACCCTTGATCTATTAGAATGATTTAGCAAGAAAATAAATCCACACCATGCACAACAGAACACTAGATTTATGTGGAAAACCCAAGAAGGGAAAAACAACAGTGAGGATTAGAAACACTGAATACAATGGGCTCACCATTAGAGGGTCCATTGCCTAGGATAAAGAAGGTCTCACTTCCAAATTCTCATTTCCATATTATAGAAAATAAGATAGAGAAGATTGTTACAATGAGAAGTTCATCTCATGGCAACAAAAAATTCCACCACAACATCACAAACACATTAGCAACCTTACTGAAGATTTTAGAAACCTTTCGCTCACTTCTTCCAATATACTAACTCATCAAATCTCACAATTCACTTCACAACTATGAAATTTGTATGACTTGCATCGCACTTCTCTATGTCCTCATTCATCATCAACTCAACACTCATTTATAATTTCTTCAACCTTGAAAACCTTCTCTAAGGTTGGCTATACACTTCAACCATGCAAATTCAAATTAGGTCAGCACCAAAACATTCCAATGGTGGAAAGGAATGAAATTGAACCACAATACTCCTTATCTTGAACCTAAATCTGCTCAAACACTCTAAGCCATGCTTCCAAAAATATTGAAGTAGATCTGCAATTAGTGTAAACACCATTAATCATTTGAATACATTTTTCCTTTGATCCAAAGACAACTTGCAAACAACATACATCACTTGAATAGAATCTAGAATATTACAAAAACACCCTATATTCCAACAAATTCCTTCGCAACAACTTTCACCTGAAAAATGTACAGACCTAGTCAAACAATCTTCCACACATTGCAACTCAATAAACCTCCTTGTCGAGCACCATACCTCAAACAACATCAAATAAAGATAGATATTATAAATATAAACACACTTCTAGATCCACATGACCATAAACTAAACTATGGAGAAATGTGGAGCAAAACCATTTCTCCCGGACACCACTACTGCATATTGTTCACACACTAGTGAACACAAATTTCTCTATACAATAATCCAAACCAAGATCTTATGGATATAGACCCTTTGAAAACCTCTCATCAACATACCTAAACCACATTATTAAATCTTCAATTCAGAAGAAATGGGGAGAAAAAGAAGAACACTACTCTATAATACTGAATACCTCTTCAACCCACTATTTCCTCTTTTATTCAAATTTTCTCAAAATCACTTGGAAACCAAACACCAAAGACACATACTCATCATATTAAACACTTCCTCATCACCACTAAACCATCTATAAAATAGCTACACATCCATAATAGAAATTTGTCAAACCAACACTAGAAGTTCACACTAGTAGCACTTACTAATGACAAAACAGTGTGCCAACTTGTGTCACCAAAAAGCGTAGCCTCACTTTTCACTCATTTCGACCCTTTCCTATGGATGTTGGGCCTCTTTTTACCCCTTTTCCAAGCCTTGTGAAAAAGTGTTGTAAGGTTTTGTAATGCATTTTCACACTTTCCTAGGCTTGTGATCACTAAATCAACCCTTTCTTATGGCATAATGACCCCTTAATGCACATGCATGCCTTAATTTAGTGTGTTTTGTGAGACAATCATGACAAAAAACATTAATCACATTTTAATTCCTAAAAACCAATCAAATTTTCCCAGGTGGACTAGGTCGCCACCTTGGGCGACCTAGTCCCATGTGGCTTAAAAATTAAAATAAATTTAAAATTCTTTCAGGATTTTATCTTTTAAAACATAAGGTCAACTTCTATGGTGTTATTTCAGGAAAATTAGGGCACAACATCTATAAATAATGGTTTTCCCCCTCATTTTTCACTTCTTCAAACTCTAACAATTCATTTCTACTACATCACTCATCACTCATCTCTCCTTCTTCTCAATCAAGCTAGGGTTTGAGTATTCTCAATCAAAAAGACATCTCTCAAGAAGCATTTAAGGGAAAAATCTTCCATTGCTGCAACTCAAGATTTATCATCAAGGCAAGGTAAACTCCATTGTTTCATGCTTCATTAATTTATCTTATTATTGGTTTGATTACTCAAAAGGGGTTTGACCAAGGCAAACCCCCATGTCCTAACAATCAACAAGTTTCCCCTCTTAGTTTGATTTGCAAGTCTTGTAGGTAGATTTGGCAAATAAAAAAGGTGGAGAAGTCTTTGTCAACTTTTCCAAGCCCTTCAAGGTTGAACAAACTCTAGTTCAAGCTTGGAGAACACTTGTAGACCAAAATCTTCACTTTCAAGACTAGATACCCAAAGGAGCATAAAGTACAGACCAAGGGATTCCATTTCCATTCTCTGGTTTTCAGAAATTTAGAAGAGGACTAAGTCACCAATAATGGAAACCTAGTCTCATTGAACCTATTTTTCAAGGATTTGGGTAGATTTGGATACCCTTTTGGTAGAAATGGGCTCTAGAGCAATTTTCTAGAATTTGCCCTAAACTGGACTAGGTGGCCCAAAATGGCGTAAATGTCCCAATAGGCCTAAATTACAGAATTAGTACCATTTCCAGCCTCCAATCCAATCTGCAACTTATTCTGAGGTGCACCTCTTCAATTTTATTCATTTCTCTAATAGTTTGTGTACATTTCTTAGTTCATTTGCATATCATAATGTGTTTTCCAACACTTTGCATTTCTTAGGATTAGCATTAATAAATCATTTAATTTTTAGTTTGATGCAATTAAATCATTTCTATTTTTAGTTTACTCCACTTAGATAATTTCATTTAGGCACACTCAATCACACACATCACAACCCCTAATCCTTTTTTAATGTAACCCATGCATTTTCACCTACTTCTTTCTCCTTTTAGGTGAAAAACCCTAAATGTGTTAGAGAGTCTTTTGTGTTACATTTTGGTGGACCCAACTTCCAACACCCTCTTTTCTGATTTTGAGCTCTTCCTCATCCTATGTTTCCATTGCATTTCATTTTGCATTAGTTAAATTGCATCCTAAGGTTTTATAACTTGCATTAGTGAAAGTGCATATAGGTTGCCTTTTTGCATTGCATTTCATTCAAAATTATCAAAATTTTACATTTTTATCTTAGGTCTATATCATACAACACAAAAACCACCTACACCAATCCAAAACATCTACAAAAATTGAAAAAAATCACCAACACAACTAAGTCACCACCCTGGGCGACCTAGTCCCTTTAGGCCCCTGAAACTACCTTTTACAGAGCAGGAAACCCTATTTTTAAGCTTTTGCTTTGTGCCAGTAACTATCTGTATCCATTGGTTGTTTTTCCATTACATGTACTTTATTAGAATTAGCTTAAATTAGCTCATTTCCTGCATTTCTTAGTTTTAATTTTAAATATATTACATTTCTTTTTTAGATTGTTACATAGTGCAATAAGAATATTACTTTGTTTCCCATCTAAAAATTGCATTTCCACATTTCATTTTTAAATCATTGTATATATCTCTCTTTCCTTTCTCCTCTTAGAATATTTTATTTCCATAAATGTGGCTTTGATTTGGTTTCAAATGGATTGCATAAATACAACATTCCTTCTTATGAGTTCAATGTAGATTACAATAATGAATTCATTAAAGAACATGTTAATAACTAAACCATTGACACAATTATTAACATTGCATTACCCCTTGATGAGGATGTTAGTGTTGACAATCATAACAATCATACTTGTGCTTCTCCCTATACCTCTCCTATTCGTGATGGAGGTATTTTGGTGCAAGAAGTCACAAGTGTTGAGGGTCTTTATTTTCCCTCTCCTCATCCACCTTCCAAAAAAATTAAACAAAAAACATTTCTAAAAATTTCCTTACCTAGTCTCCCTAACCATGACAATCAAAATTTTACTTCTCCTAATACCCTTGCTCGATGCAAAGAGGATAGGTTAGTGTTATAAGATACCCTTATTACAAGTCATGAGACTCTTGACCCTCCCTTCCCTTATGCTACTCCCCTTTGGGAAAATCTATTTGAAATTCATAATGGTCTTTCTCTTGATGCCTCCTCTCCTTATGACGAAGCTAGTGATAACTATATTCCAAGCTCTCCTACTAGGGTAGCTAGTATGGAACAAGAGAAAGATACCTTAGAACACCAAGATAATCCAGCATAACCCTCTCCTAGTCATTCCACCATTGATCATTCCCCTAATAATATTATGCCCTTACAAGAAGATGTAGAGCCTATCTTAGACACTCCTTCCCTAGGGGATGTTAATATTATTCAACCTCAACTCATCCTTTACCCCACTTCAACTAATTCTAAACTTGAATTTACCCTCTACCCACCTAAGAATAATGTGTCATAACAACCAAGTGACAATACCGTTGCTCACACACATTACACAAGAAACAACCCGTGATCACCCCAACCAACCTCAACATCCTTACCTTCATCCCCTCCCATCTTACCTACTTCCCCTCACTTAAAATTCATCCTTAGGGAGTATGACCTTGTTGACCAACTAAGGAATACTCCCAACAAAATATCATTATGGGATCTCATTCAAGTCTCCCCTCACTATCACAACATGATGCAAAATTCCCTACAACAAGTTCCTATCCCTTCTAATGCACAACCAAATGACATAGCAGCTATTATTAATGGAATAAATGCTAATATTTGTTTTAACAAAAGTGAGCTTTCATAATAATCTCTAAATACGAAACAAAAGGGATCAAGAGAACTCTTGTAGATACTGGCTCTACCCTTAATGTGTGTAGTGTGCACCTTTTGGATAGGATTGGCATTGATAGATCTCACATCAAACCTAATTCTCTCTCTATCAGAGGATTCGACAATGTCACTAAGTAACTGCTCGGTGTGATCACTATACCTCTTACAGTTGGAATGACCACATTGGAAATGAAAATCCATGTTATGCATCATGAACTTTCTTACAATCTTCTCTTGTGTAGGCCGTGGATTCATGCTATGAATGGATTTCCTTCCACTCTTCATCATAAGATGAAGTACATCTACAAAAACAAAGTTTACACACTTGAAGCTGATCCTAAACATAACAATTGCTTAAATAATGAAAAATCCAAAGAGAATCATTTCAACACCTTAACACCAACCACCCAAGTGGAACCTATACAACAAACATCCCTAGATGATGATTGGGGCTCCTTAGAATTCACAAGTCCTTTACTAGGAGAATCCAAGATCCCCAATGAAGACTCTACGAAGGGAACCATAGTATTTTCCACACAAGACTCGACTGATCCTTCAAAAGCATCCACCTCAACTAGTATAGACAAAGAATCCAACAAAGAACCGTCACTCAATCCAACAAAGCTTCAAAAGCTCTATGGAAATGGTTATGAGCTTATGAAACAAGTTGGCTATAGTGGAAAAGGTTGTGGTGCTAACAAATAAGCTATCCACAACCCTATCGAGCTTAACATAAAAAAAATCTAATCATGGTATTGGTTATTGACCCTTAATCAAAATCACAAATCCTTCACCTCCCTCCAACACTATACCAACCCATTCCTCTCCATCACCTTCCCCACTAGTGCATCCTAACTCATTGGACACTAGTGGTCCCCAAAGTGATCCTTTGCACCAATCAAAACCAACAAAGGACTCTTTGCTTAATGGAAATTTCATCTCGCAACCCACTACTGATTTGGATTTTACACACTCCTCCAAAGGAGTATACAAAATATCACAATCCCTAGCACCTTCTATAAGTATGACCTCCTATAAT
Organism: Sequoiadendron giganteum; assembly: GCA_007115665.2. NCBI lineage: Eukaryota > Viridiplantae > Streptophyta > Pinopsida > Cupressales > Cupressaceae > Sequoiadendron > Sequoiadendron giganteum. Next base: position 293,687,417 of record CM021100.1, read on the forward strand.
AATCAAGCCACTTCTTTGTTATACACCAAAGGAAAACCTTCTCCCCTTGATCAAGATCACTTGATCTCCCTCCTTCCCAAAAATCAAAAGAAATGTTACAACAAACATTCCTTTTGTTCCTACCACCAAGTTCATGGTCATCACACTAATGAGTGTAAGGCCTTGAGTAGAAAAATCCAACATCTTAAGGAGTTTGGTGCTCTCCCTTATGTGGGGTCACCTCCTTCCTCTAATTGATACTGATTTTCACTCAACCTTGCATCTCATCTATCCCTTCAGCCCACTCTTCTCCTGCACTAAGTGGGAGCAAGGAGTTGGTTAGCCTCTTCCCTCGTATGTCACTTGTAATTGTCTCTTTTGACTATTCGTTAACCTTTCATGAAAATATAAGAGCAAGCTTGGGATGTGGAATAAATGTCTTAAGTTGACTCACATGTGACATACTATCCTTTTTTTCATGGCATAGCTTATAAAAAACATATGACTTGGCATAGGGCTTTCCGAACAAGCTCTCATGTATTCCTCTTCTTCTAATTTAAATCAATTACTCGTAGTAATGGTGTTAGCAACTACTTTAAAGTGGGGGCATACATCGACACTCACATTTCATTGTGCAATTTTCGTTTTCTTGTGATTCCCTCTCTTGGAAAAATTAGGTACAATGTTGCTCAAGATGAGACATTTGAATCTTTCCTCTCTTGCATACAAGATGAGTCCATTTTCACTTTTCCTCTCTTGGAGACATTACACATAATGTTCCTTAAGATGGGACATTGCTCGAACTAAGAAAAATCCCTTTGAACAATCCTTCCACCATCATTTAAAAAATAATTTTCTTTTGTGGTGCCTTATTAAAGTTATTAGGATGTATAACTTTGGTATGGTTTGAGCAGGAAGCCCAACCAGTGACATAAATTTCCCCACAACTACCTGTGTGTGTGTGGGAACATACCAGATGTATGTTTCTCACCTTTTTGGGCCTTCTCACCTAATGGACAACCAAAAGTCTCATCACCCCAGAGTGAGTACACATCTTCTTTTTGGACAAACAACCTAGATCTGATCCACAACTAGTTGGACAAATAGTCAAAGCTTGATCCTACCTTTTTAATTTTTCTTCTCTTCTAGTTCTTGTCAATGCATGATCATTTATCTCATTTTTCTACAAATCATTCACCCTTGAATGTGTCCTCTTGCACTCATGTCTACTTGAATTAGAATCTTGAATCCAAAGGGGCTTGATCACTTTCTTCATCTTTGTCATTCTTCACCATCTTCATTGGGCTACTTTTTTTTGAGTTTGAAGAAATTTAATCCTCTCAATAAATTGGAAGCTAAATGTGTCACCAAAAAGTGTAGCCTTGACACTTTTCACTCATTTGGACCATTGCCTATGGATGTTGGACCTCTTTTTACCCCTTTTCCAAGCCTTGTGCCAAAGTGTTGTAAGGTATTGTAATGCATTTTCACACTTTCCTAGGCTTGCCATCACTAAATTAACCCTTTCTTATGGTATAATGACCCCTTAATGCACATACATGCCTTACTTTAGTGTATTTTGTGAGACAATTCTCACAAAAAAAATTAATCATATTTTAATTCCTGACAACCAATCAAATTTGCCTAGGTGGACTAGTCGCCACCTTGGGTGACCTAGTCCCATGTTGCTTAAAAATTAAAATAAACTTAAAATTCTTCTGGTATTTTTTCTTCTAAACCCTAAGGTCGGCCTGTATGGTGTTATTTTAGAGAAATTAGGGCTCAACTTCTATAAATAAGGGTTTTTTTCCCTCATTTTGCACTTCTTCTAACCCTAACCATTCATTTCTACTCCACTCATCACTCATCTCTCCTTCTTTTCAAGCAAGCTAGGGTTTGAATATTCTCAATCAACAAGACATCTCTCAAGAAGCATTAAGGGGAAAAATCCTCCATTTCTACAACTCAAGATCTATCATCAAGGCAAGGTAAACTCCATTGTTTCATGCCTCATTAATTTATTTCTTATTTTTGGTTTGATTACTCAAAATGGGTTTGAACAAGGCAAACCCCCATGCCCTAACAATCAACAATTTTTCCCTCTTAGTTTGATTTGCATGTCTTGTAGGTAGATTTTGCAAAGAACCAAGGTGGAGAAGTCTTCATCAACTTTTCCAAGCCTTTCAAGTTTGAAGAAACCCTAGTTGAAGCTTGGAGAATGCTTGTAGACAAAAATCTTCACTTTCAAGACCGGATACCCGAAGGAGCATAAAGTACAAACCGAGGGATTCCATTTCCATTCTTTGGTTTTCAAAAATTCAGAAGAGGATTAAGTAACCAAAACTGGTGACCTAGTCCCATTGAACTTTTTTTTTCATGTATTTTGGTATATTTGGATACCCTTTTGGCAGAAATGGGCTCTGGAGCAATTTTTTAGAATTTGCCCTAAACTAGACTAGGTCACCCAAAATGGTGTAATTGTCCCAAAAGGCCTAATTCTAGCATCAACAACATTTCCAACCTCCAATCTAGTCTACAACTCATTCCAAGGTGCACATTTTCAATTTTATTCATTTTTGTAATAGTTTATGTACATTTCTTAGTTCATTTGCATATCATAATGTGTTTTCCAGCACTTTGCATTTCTTAGGATTAGAATTAATAAATCATTTACTTTTCAGTTTGATGCAATTAAATCATTTCTATTTTCAGTTTACTGCACTTAGATCATTTAATTTAGGCACACCCAACCACACACATCACAACCCCTAATCCTTTTTGAATGTAACCCATGCATTTTGGCCTACTTCTCTCTCCTTTTAGGTGAAAAACCCTAAATGTGTTAGAGAGTCCTCTGGTGCCAAAATCTTCATTACAGAACTAATCAAAGAATCACCATAAACAATCTTCCCATAGACATTAATGAAAACAAAATCTTGTTGACATCAAATCAACACCAACTTCTCACACTTGTAACAATTTCTCCCCTTGTCATTGATGGCAACAAATGTTGTGAAAAACCACCAACAACAAGCACAACAAAAAAATCTGATTAATCAACACATTGCTCCATACCAACTCTCACTTTGTTATTATTTTCCCCATTACACACTACTTTTTCTCCCTTAACATTTTATCTTTTTCACATAGCTTTATCCCCCATTTACATCAACAAAAAAAGGGCAAGACATATCTCTCTCGCTCTCCCCTTTTAACATTAATCATACTTGTACCTACTCAACACTACTATGTAGTCTCCTTATAAGTACACACCATACTATCTCAAATAGTATCCAATACACATATCATGAAAGCATAAACCAAAAACATGATTAAAACACCATCTTGCAACAACACTTACTCCCCATGTTTGAGAAAATCATTAATGCTACTACCTACTCCCCCTAAGAGGTAGCCATCAAAACCAGTCAAACATAAAGAATGACTTGTAAGATCCTATAGATTATGCATATCCTTATGCATCTATTTAAAGTAAGGTGAGGCAATGACCCCTAACTTCTTCTAGATACACTCAAAAGTATCCTTAGGAAGAGTCTTAGTAAATATGTTAGCAACCTGACCTTCCATAGGCACATATTCAAACTTCACATCATTCTCTGCAACCTTTTCTCTCACAAGTGATACCAAATTGAAATATTCTTTGTCCTTGAGTGCATTACTAGATTCTTTGAAATATTGATAGTGCTTGTATTATCAAAAAATATATAAATAGGTTCATCATAAACCACTCTGATATCCTTCAAGTATTTTTTCAACCGCAACACTTGCATGCAACATCATGTTGCAACAATGTATTCTACAGTTGTAGTAAATAATGAGACTGAAATCCACTTTTTTCTTAGCCAATCTATTTCCAAGAAAGAATGCATTTCCACTTGTAATTTTTTATCATCCAAACAACCTTCCCAATTTGCATATATATAAATATTTAGAGAAAAATCAATATCTTTTGGATACCACAAGCCATGTTCTTGAGTACCCTTTAAGTATCTGAATATCCTTTTTATTGTTGCAACATGTGACTTTCTAGGATCTTCTTGAAATCTAGACACATGAAAAACTACATGCATGATATCTGGTCTAGTAACAGTTAAATAGAGCATTCCTCCAATCATTGATCTATACTTGCTTTGATCAACCTTAGGAGATTCATCGTTCTTGCTCAATTTGTAACCAATGACCATAGGGGAACATACCAGTTTAGAATCTTCCATTCCAAACTTATTCAACATTTCTTTGACATATTTTGACTATGAAATGAATATACCTTTATTTTTTTAATTGATTTTCAGCCCAACGAAGAAATTCATCTCCGAAATGTAGACATATCAAATTATTTTTACATATCTTCTACAAATCTCTTGCACATTGTTTCATTACCTTCAAAGATTATGTCATCAACATACACAACCACAATCAAGATTTGATATTTTTCAACTTTGAATTAAAGATTAGTATCTGTGGTACCTTTATTGAATCCTTGATGCAATAAATACCTATCCAATATTTCATACAAATATCTAGGAGGTTGCTTCAATCCATATAATTCCTTCTTCAATTTATAAACCATATCAATTTTGTCTGATAACTAGAATATTTTTTGTTGTTGTATGTATACTTCTTCTTGGTTGTGCCTATGTTGTCATTGATGTCAACATGGTGATAACTATATGGGAATTTTACTTAGTTTACTAGATGATGTTCTCTTTTGGTAATACACTCTTGTGATGTATCAGTGTATTGGTATTTGAGTCCAAAATTTACCGCAAGATTTGATATGACTCTATTCTCTTAACCATGTTTTCTTGACTAATTCAGATAGCTATATCTTGGATCTTGAGACATCTTTTGTTACGAGTAGAAATTTATCCCTATCAAAATTCAACTATGTATTCTACTAATTTTCCTTGCTTGGCATACTTTGTGGGAGACTCTACATTCTATTAAGTTGAGCATTCATATGTTGCGGTTTTGTTGATAGACTCTATGTTGGTAGTATGATGGGAAATTAATGTGTTCTCAGATCTGGAAGGTGTTTTCTTTGAGAATTATTTGTTGGTTTGGATAATTGTGTTCTAGCCTTGGCTAACTCAATGTATGCAATACTTTATGAAGACTAGTTATGATTTATTGGATTTTAGCCGACTTGGTATAATGCACTACATGGATAAAATGCTTAATCATGTATGGTGCTGACAAAGAAAGTTTTGATTATTTTTTTTTCATCTAATTAGGCCGATTTAATTGATGATTAAGATATGCTTGTATATATATAAGGTGTTTTGAGGAATGAGATGAGAGAGTCTATGTATGGAAGTGGATATATGGAATGCATGTGAGATGTCAAGTGAGGATATGAGCCTAAATGATTTACTAGTTGTGGATCAATGTAGTTTTGCAAAGTGTCTACTATGTGAGATAGTACTTCATATTCTGAGCTTCATTGGAACTGGACCCTACACATTGAAGGTGTATCCTATCATTTCAATTTGTTTGGAGTGAGCCACTATCATTTTATCTTGGTGGTTAGCCATCTTTTGTACTCAGGTTGTGAGACTTTTTAAGGACATTGAGTCCTAGTAGTGAGCCCCGTAATATTTTGTATCCATTTGATATAATATATTGTTAGTTAACTCTCACCGTGGTTTTTCCCTCATCGGGTTTTCCACGTAAAAATCTCGGTGTTCATGTGTATGTTTGCATTGATTTATTTTTATGTTCCTTCTTGCTAATTTAGTTTGAATTAAGATAATGTTCGAATGAATTTTAATATGGTTATATTGAATACTAATTCACCCCCCCTCTCAGTATTTTGAATGTTCAACAATTGGTATCAGAGCTTAGTTTCTTAGAAGAAACCTAATAGCTTGAGGAAGATCCTGGAATTTAAGCATAAGAAATTTTTTCCTCTTGAAGTAGTCTCTATTGAATATTCAAAATAAATGGAAGATTTGATGGAAAAGTTGATAAAAGTGAATGAGTACATTGAAAAGTTACAAAGTAAAATTATTGAATAATGTGATCTATTAGTTGAGGGAGAATAAATTATCTCTATCCTTCTGCAACAATTGGATGAGAAGAAAGGAACTAAAGAATATCAGGAAATTGAAATTCAAAGTAAGATGGATTAATGCGTGAAGCTTGAGAAAAAAGCAAAAATATTGAGGTCTGATCTAGAAAAGAAAAGAAGTTTTGAAGAAAAATTTAAGATAAGCTTGGTGATGCTTGGAAGATTGATTACTTCTCAAAAATTGGAAATGAATAAGAGTGGTTTAGGGTTTGAGGAAGGTCAGAGTTCTAAAGTGCAGCAGTCCACTAGAAAGAAGACTCGGTACAGAAATGGACATATCAAAGATCTAAGAAGGGATCCTGGAAAAACTTTTGTCAAGTGACATGATCCTAAAATGTATTTATCTTTCAATGGTGTTTGTTATTCCTACAAGAAATTTGGTCATAAGGCTAAGGATTGAAAAATTATAATGAATGATTATTTATCATTCTTCAAAAAATGTTCTAAGAGCAAGAAGAATTGATATAAAGTTAGTCAGATGAATAAAAAGGAAAATGGAAAGAAGAATGATGTTTTCTCTAAGTGTAGTAATTCAGAACACCCTGGCAATAACTACAAAAGAAAGAAAAATAGCTATCGAGTGAAGAAGAATGATCAAATCATTGATCTAGAAGAACCAAGAAAGGAAATGGAAAGGATTTGGAGAAAGGAATCGAAACTATCAGTCTTATCTGTGTTGACCTCTGATGTAGATACTCCCATCAATTTCTGACTAAAAGCAATGGCTAAGAGAGAGAAATTATCAAAAATATAATAAACCCCCTCATTGGTACTTGTGTCATATCATGAAAAAAGTATATTTAGTGTCTTAAGAAGATTAAGGTATTTTTCTCAGTCTCATATGTGAAGGATGAAGTTTTTAGAATTTGAAAGAATGAAGGAGTACACAATTTTCAACATAATCTACCTACAAGTTGAAGCATTTATTGCAAAATCGTTTAGAGTGGAAGGAATAAATTCAAATAATTCTAAAGGATTATGTATTTTTAGAGAAGTGTGCAAAGAAATCTTAAAAGGAAATTCATAGTTTCAGAGTTTGAAGAAGAAATCAAGCAGATTCAAAGTGAGCTCTGGAAGCAAGATATCTATACATTTCTTATTGGCATTTATAGAGGTATTCTTGTTTGCACAATATTTCATTTTCTTTCTATGGATAATTCAAAGGTTGTGAGTAATGTAGATAAAGTGTAAGTCAGTTTGAAGAGATATTTGAGAAATGTGTTGTTAGATTCTATTGGTGCATTTCCATGCATCCCTCTGAGAGTGTTTCCCATAGAAGATATCTATGCATTTTTTTAAAGTAAGGTAGATGAGATGTCTTTAGTTTAGTTGAGCATGTTTTGGGATTTTTGGAGGAAATTTCCCTTGTTTGATTTTGAGAAGAAGTATATTCGAATAGTGTTGAGCAGAATTCATGATGAATCTTTGTGGATTAATAAGGAACATTTCATTACCAGAGAAGCTATTAAAGATGTAACTGGTTTGTGTTCCTCTAGACCAATTGCCAAACTAAAGGCTATGGATGAGAAAGAGACAATTGAGGTTATTGGAGCAAATATTGAAGGGAAATATATTGATTTGAGGTCAATTGTTGATCCAGTAATAAGTTATGCTACTATGGTCATCGGTCATAAAGTTTGTATCACTAGCAATGACCTTACAGTTTCTACTATTGTAGTACATATTGTTGTTGATATGGTTAAAAGAGGTATGGATTATGACTTGTGTGAATTAATTTATATACATATTTAGAAAAAATTAAAGGAAGTCAAGAAGAGTAAATTATGGTATGGAAATCTTGTTGTCTATTTTCTCTTTTACTTTTTGAGAGAGTTACCGATAATAGGAAACATAAAATGTTCAGATTTAGTGCCTGTTGACCATCAAATCAAGAATTTCATGATAAATCTTGGTAGTTTGGATGCACAAGAGACTACCCTTTCTGCATTCTTTGGAACATTTCAGATGAGGATGAATAGAAAGTCTAGGATTCCAGTAAGTGTTGTTGAAAGGTACTCCAGAAGCATATTTTTTCTTGTTTCTATAGACTTTTGTCACATTGAAGTAGTTGAATCAAGGTTAGTTTTTATATCTAAATTGGATTATGAAGTGTCAAAGGCTGAAGTTAATAATTATGCTAAAATTGTTTTGGAAATCCCTAAGAATCTCAATGTAAAACGTATCTCTAGTAGTGTGACCAGAACAAGGAAGAAAAGGAAGAGTGTTGTTAAGACAAAAGCTACCGAAGGAAGTGAGCTTAAATATGAGAATGATAGGATAAATATTTAGAGATCTTTGGAATAATTGTAGAAGGTTGTTCCCGATGCTAATTTTGATTCATCTATTTTTTTGTAGAGAATCTTCGTGTCATGATTGATTCTTTGAAGGTCGACATCTCAAGACTTGAAGTTCCTATTGGAATCAAGTATGTTGAAGGAAATTTAGAATATGTCAAAGGAAAATGTTTGAATGCACATAGTTGAGTTATGAAGGAATTAGAGAGTGTACAAATTTGTGAAGAAGAGGCACCTGAACTACTTTTTTTTTGCCTAGATTGGTCTCGCAGTACACTAGATATATGAAATGAAATAAGGATGAGTCTTGGATGAGTACTCAGGAAGATACTTATAGGTTACTAGAAGATAAAGATAATTAGAGGTAGTCATATATTGTGCAACTTTAGGAAAAAATATTTTCTTTATAAGATCAAAGGATAGATGTTATTGAAAATTTTATGGCACTCAGAGACATTATTAAACTCAATCATACTTTTGTTTATAGTGCTCTTGGATGTATTGGTGAATTATCATAAATTAATCTTTGTCCCAATAATTTAGCAGATGGTGTAGAGTCCTTAACTAAGCTTGAGCTATTTTACAAGACTCTTGTAAGTGCGAAAGGTTCTTGGGAAGGAGAGATAAATACCGGACCCTTTCCTTAGTCATTGATGTCAAAGGGGTAGAGATAAATAGATGAAGAGATAGAGAGATGGAGAGATAGAGAGGCAGAGGAAAAACATTTTGATGATGAACAATTTTGATAGGGGGAGTATTCAGAGTATTCAGTTGTTGGAAAAAAAATTGTCATGCATGTTGCCATCAATTCCAAAGGGGGAGATTTTTGGGAGCCTTGCAACAGGAGCAAGAATTATGGATGGTTTGTTTTGGTTGTTCCTATGTTTTCATTGATGTCAACATGGTGATAACTATATGATAATTTTATTTTTTTTACCAGATGTTGTTTTCTGTTGGTAATACCCTCTTGTGATGGATTGATGTATTGGTATTTGAGTACGAAATTTACTGCAAAATATGATATGACTCTATTCTCCTAACCATGTTTTCTTGACTCATTTAGAAAGCTATATCTTGAATCTTGAGATATTTTTTGTTGAGCAGAAAGTTATCTCTGACAGAGTTCAACTTTTTATTCTACTAATGTTCCTTGCTTGGCATACTGTGTAGGAGAATCTGCATTCTGTTAAGGTGAACATTCGTATGTTTTGGTTTTGTTGATAGTCTCTATGTTGGTAGTATGATGGGAAATTAATGTGTTCTTAGATCTAGAAGGTGTTTTCTTTAAGGATAATTTGTTGGTTTGGAGAATTGTGTTCTAGTCTTGGTTTACTTAGCATATGCAATACTTTATGAAGACTAGTTATGATTTATGGATGTTAGTCGACTTGGTATAATGCACTACATGGATAAAATTATTAATCATATATGGTGTCGACAAAGAAATTTTTAATTATTTTATTTTCATTTAATTAGGCAAACCTAATTGATGATTAAGATATTCTTGTATATATAATGTTTTATGAGGAATGAGATGAGAGATACTGTGTATCGAAGTGGATATATGGAATGCATGTGAGATGTGAAGTGAGGATCTGAGCGTAAATACTTTATCAATTGTTGATCAGTGCAATTTTGTAGAGTGACTAATATGTGAGACGATACTTCATATTTTGAGCTTCATTGGAATTGAACCCTCTACTTTCAAGGTGTATCCTATTAGTTCAATTTGTTGGTAGTGAGCCACTATCATTGTATCTTGGCAATTAGCCATCTTTTGTACTCAGTTTGTGAGCCTTTTTAAGCATAGTGAGAACTAGAAGTGAGCCCCATAATGTTTTGTATCCAGATATAATATATTGTGAGTTAACTCTCACCGTATTTTTTCGCTCATTGGGTTTTCCATGTAAAAATCCTAGTGTTAATGTGTATGGTTGCATTGATTTTTTTTAATGTTCATTCTTTTTTATTTAGTCAATATTGAGATAGTGCTTAAATGGATTTTAATATGGTTATTTGGAATACTGATTCACCCCCTCTCTTAGTATTTTGAATGTTCAACACTTCTTCCAATTCACCATTCAAGAATATAGACTTCACATCCATCTGATACACTTTGAAATATTTGTGTTTCAAAAGCCACAAACATCCTAATATCTTCCATTGTTTCCACCAGATAAAAATTATTCTCCAAATATATTCCTTTCACTTGTGAGTAAAATTTCCATACAAGCCTTTCCTTATTTCTAACAAATTATCCATTCTCATTCAATTTTTTCAAAAACACCCACTTAGTTCCAATCACATTCTTGTTAGCTGGTTTTGGGACAAGTTCCCAAGTCTAACTTTTGTCAATCTGCATTAGTTATTCTTCCATATCCTTGATCTAATACTCATCCTTGCATGCCTCAATCACTTTTCTAGGTTCAACATTTGAAATTAAATATAGGTTTACTTGTTCTTCTAGCATAGAAACCTTTTCTCTTATCAATACACCTCTCTTTTGTCACTACTGATGTGATCTTTAGAATGATTCTTCTACACATACTTGGGGGTTTTAGGGACCTCTTTCAAATCATCTTCCTCTTCAACCTATACATTAATTTCCTTGCCTTCACCCTTCTCTTCTTCTCTAAAATAGGACTTATTTGATTCATATCGATCAATCATCACTGAATTTTTATCTAATTCTTCATATACTTTAACATTTTCACTTTTAACAATCATTTACAGCCTTTTATTATAGCATCAATAGTCTTTGCATTTCATATAATATTGAAGGAAGATACCTTCATCAGATCTTGCATGATCAAAATTTCTTTAGCCTTGTTCATCTCTCCTGATATAACATTTGTTCCAAACACTCTAAAATATTTAACAGTAAGAGTCCTTCCATACCATAACTCATAGGGAGTCTTTGAATTTTTTTCTCTTCCTTGTACTTTTTTAAGTATGTAGACTGTAGTGTCAATTTTTTATCTCAAGTATACTTTCGATAGGTTTGCTTTCTTTCATCATAGTTAGATAGCAACTTCCTGAGTAGTCTCATTCTTTATTTCAACCATTCCATTTTTTTGATGAGTCTTAGGGATTGAAAAATTCCTCTTTATCCCTTGATCTTCATGAAAGGTGTTAAACTCATTGGATGTGAACTCTCCACCTCTTTCAGATCTCAAACATTTTTTTTCATATCCATTTCATTCTCAACCATAGCTTTAGATTCCTTAAACTTATTTTGATCTTTTTATTTTTCGTTGAGAAAAGTAACCCAAGTTATTCTAGAATAATCATCAATTTTTTGCATTTTGTGCGTTGAATTCAATTGACTTGATTAATATCTAAGTGACCAAAAGATATCCATTTCAAACTATGTTTCTTTCTTTTTCATATCAATGTAACCCGAAGATGTTACACTGATAGAGAGTCCAATTTATTGATCTTTTTTATTAGTTCGATGTAACCTAACTGTAGTTATGCCGATGAGATTCCATATTACAGTAAGTATGTTGTTTAGAGTAACATTTTTTTTCTTCACCGATGTAGGGAGTTATCCTGATGGGCTTTGTATTAGTGGTGGTATCTAGATGAGGGTCATATCGGTGTAACTTAGAAAGTCGTAAGAACATGGAAATACTATGTCGAAGAAGGGACCTATGTCGATGGGTTTTCATATCGATGGAGATATGTCAATGGGTGTATTGAGGCCACAGATGTTTGAATGGGTAAATAACAAGAGGCTAAATCATGGACACGTAAATTTATTAGGCTTTTGGATTTAAACTATTGACCGTTTCTATCCTGCAAAAATATGCGATGATATAATCCCAGAAATTTAGAATGGTCGACGGTTGGACTTCCTTCATAGTTGAACGAACTGAATCAGTTTCGATAGAAATTCCTCAAGATCAAAAGGTCTTTGTGAGAACAATGAAAATTTTGGACAGTTTGGGTTTGTATTGGATGAAAAAGATTGTTTTGGTCATTATGTATTGTAGATTCAATGGACATTGTAACAGTGTTGCTCTTGACTATGGTTTGTAAGAACTATGAGATTAGTTTGATTGTAATGCTGCTATGTAATATCAGAGAATGAATACCGATGAAGAAGGGATTAGTAACTTTATTCTAACTCATTTTACTATGAATAAAGTGATCTTTGTTTGGTGGTGGGTTTTTCTCCCGAAAGGGTTTTCCCACGTAAATTTTGTGTCCATTCTTTGTGTATGCTTTAATTATCTATTTTGTTTCTAGTAAAGTTCAATTTTAATGAACTATAATTGTTTTTGAACCCATATTCTACACTATTCCTCTTAGAATTAGCATTATTAAGGTGCTTTCACACCTTTTCTTTCCTTACAAGTGGTATCAGAACCTGGCCAATTATGTTATCCTTGTGGGTAGGGTTCATTTTTTGTGTCAATTCTGAAGTGGGAGTCTTGTAGAAGTTTGGTAATTGAAATTGAAGATTAAAATGGCAAGCACATCTAGAAGAGTAGGAATCAAAAAGTTTAATGGCAGCAATTTTGAGTTATGGAAACTTAAAATGGAAGATCTGTTAGTTGATCATGATCTTTGGGTTGTTGTTCCTAGAGTGAAACCTTCTAGCATGAAGCAAGAATAATGGGATCTAGTAGATCGAAAAGAAGAGGGGGCTAATAAGGCTCTGTTTGGTAGACTTTGTCCTTCTAAATGTTAATAAAGAGTAAACTGCATCTTCTTTATGGAAGAAATTGGGAGATATTTATCAGGGCAAGTCCTTGGTGAATAAGTTATTTCTAAGGAAGAAGATGTATTCTTTGAATATGGAGGAAGAAGCATTTTTTGTTGATCACTTGAATACATTTAGCATGTCAATTCCTTAGTTAACATTTGTGAGTGTGAAAATTGAAGACAAAAATCGTTGTATGCTTCTATTATGTTCTTTGCTTGATTCTTGGGATCATTTAGTAATGGCTATAGGGAGTATGACAACTACTTTCAAGATGGAAGATGTGGTTTCTTCTTTGTTATCAGAAGAGATGAGAAGGAAGTCTTCTAAGATGGTAAAGGAGGCCCTTGATGTTCATGGTAGATCAAAATAAAAAGGCAAGAAGAAGGATAAGAAGTCCAAATCAAAATCAGAAGGGAGATTAAAGTCAGCTGGCAAGAAGTTTGAGGTGAAGTGTTGGCACTGTGCACAACTTGATCATGTTCAAAAGGATTGTAAAGAGGATAAAAATAACAACAATAACAACTCTTTGGATAATGGTTCTTCTCAGAGCGATGCAAATGCCTTCATTGCAGCCATGGCAAATCAGATATCAGATGATGTCTAGCTAATTGAGTCTGGAGCATCTTTCCACATGGCATCTCATAGAGATTGGTTCACAAAGTATGAAAAATATGATGGTGGAAAGGTTTATTTGGAAATCGATTCATCTTTGGAAATAGTTGGTCATGGAAGTGTCATAATTCAATTCCCTAATAGAAGAATCAAAGGAATTGATGGTGTGATGCATATACCAAGTCTGGCTCAGAATTTACTTTCTATAAGCAAGCTAAATGATGTTGGAGTGCAAGTCTCATCCTTAAGAAATGGCTAAAAAATGACTAGAGGCTCAATAGTGCTTACAAGGGGTGCTCAAATCGGTACTCTTTACAAGCTAGAAGCACTTGTTGTTCAATGCAACAGTCTCTCTCCAAAGTCACAAAAAGTTGTTCATGAAGAGGAGGAAAATATTCCTGTTAGTGCAAACTCTTTGGAAGTTAAACTTCTAGTGGAGAATACTATTCTCTTGCATCAAATTCTTGGTCACATTGGTGAGAAAGGTTTAAAAGCCTCAAAATATAAAAACCTGGTTGAGGGGCTTAATGATTATAAATTGGAATTTGAATTTTGTGAACATTGTATATATGGAAAACATCATCGTGTTTCTTTTTACTCTAGTCCTCACAAATATTCTAGTGTTTTGGATTATATTCACTCTGATGTTTTTGGTCTAGTAAATGTTCATTCGTTGTCAAAGTCAAAATACTATGTATCTTTCATTGACGATTATTTGAGAAGGGCATTTCTATATTTTTTGAAAAGTAAATCAGAAGTGCTCAATCGGTTTAAAGAGTTTAAGAACTTGATTGCAAATAAGACTGGAAGAAAAATTAAATACTTGAGGACAGATAATGGTGGTGAATTTTGTTCTGTAGATTTTGAAAGGTATTGTAAAGACCATGGAATTAAAAGGCATAAAACAACACCTTACACTCCACAAAAAAATAGAGCTGTTGAAAGGTTGAACATGACGTTGATGGAGAAGGCAAGAAGAATGTTGAGCAATGTTGGTCTACAGCAGAATTTTTGGGCTAAGGTTATGGCTACAACATGTTACTTATTGAATCGGTCTCCTTCATTAGCACTTGTTGATAAAATGCCTTAGGAAGCATGGTCTAGTCATAATCCCTCTCTTAGACATGTTTGTGTCTTTGGCTGCAAACCATATGTTTATGTTCCGAACTGTGCCGCCAAAAAGTGAGGATTTTGACACTTTTCGCTCATTTGGACCTTTTCCTATGAATTTTGGACCCTTTTCAGCCTATTTTTACCCCTTTCCAAGCCTTGTGCCAAATTTTTGTAAGGTTTTGTAAAACATTTTCACACTCTCCTAGGCTTTTCATCACTTAATCAACACATTATTATTCTATAATGACCCCTTAATACACATACATGACTTATCTTAGTGTTTTCTGAGACAATCCTGACAAACAATAATAATAATATCTTAATCATCGAAAACCAATGAAAAATGCCCAACTGGACTAGGTCGCCACCTTGGGCGACCTAGTTCCATGTGGCATAAATTTCAATTTTAAGTTAATTTCTTTAGAGATTTTGGTCTCTAAACCCTAAGGCCGGTCAGTATGGTGTTATTTTGAGAAAAATAGGGCATAACTTATATAAATAAGCTTCAAAACCCTAATTTCTCATTAGGTATCCTCATTCTTCTCAACAAAAATTCTTCTCACCTCTCATCTCTCCTTTTTCTCAAGCAAGCTAGGGTTTCAGATTCTAGGTCAACAAGACATCATTGCTAAAGCACTCAAGGGTTGAACCTCCATTTTTGCAACTCAAGATCTTTCATCATGGCAAGGTAAGTAAGTACATTGCTTCACATTTCATGATTTCTTACTTTGGTTTATCATTTTAATTAATTATCTAAAAAGGGGCTTGACCAAGGCAAGCCCCCATATTCTAACAATAAAAAATTTATCATTTCTCTTTGTGTGTGTTTGCAGATTTAGGTGCATTGGAAGCTTGAAGATCATTCAAAAAGTTGACCAATCTCTTTAAGGTTGAAGAAACCCTAGTTGAAGCTTGCAAGACTTCCACATACTAGAATCTTCACTTTCAAGACTGGATACTTGAAGGAGCAGGAAACATAGTCCAAATGCCTCAGATTCCATCTTCTGGATCACAAAAATTTAGAAGAGAACTAGGTCACCACTTTGGGTGACCTAGTCCCACTGAAGTTTTTTTCATGAAATATTGGTAGATTTGGATACCCTTTTGGCTAAAACGGACTCCAAAGCAGTTTCCCAGAATTTACCCAAAGAAGGACTAGGTTGCCCCACTTGGCACAAGTGTCCCTTTTAGCATCAACATCAAATCAACCAATATTTCCAGCCCCCACAAGATTCTAGGTGCACCCCCTTCAATCTTATCCAGTTCTATAATAATTTGTACATATTTCTTAGGTCATTTGTATATATATGCATATCTTCATGTGTTTTCAAACATAGTTGTAGTTTATTACATTCATAGTTGCATTTCATTCTTAGTTAGCTTTACTTTCAGTTCATTTCACTTAGGTCATAACATTTAGGGCACAAACACACAAATCAAAGTAAGCCCCTAACTCCCCTTTGAATGAACTCCAAGCATATCATTAGGTGAAAGAGAGTCCATTCTTCCAAAGTTAGTTTCTAGGTGAAAAACCCTAGAAGCTCATTGGGGAATCATCTTTCCCTTCTCGTATATGTTTTTGGTGGGTCAAAAATGAGAAGAGATCTAAATTGGAGAAAAAATATATTAGGTGTATCTTCATTGGATATGAAATTAGTGTGAAAGGATACAAGCTTTGGAATCCTGTGACTGAAAAATTTGTGTACAACATAAGTATTATTTATCGTGAGATGAAACCTTCTTTAGTGGATATACAGTCAGGGATGAAAGAAGTCAAGGAAAAAAATGATGTTGTTGAAATTCCTCTAACACCAGAAAAAGAGGAACAAAAAATTGATAGTGTACCTGAATCTGAGGAGAGTTCGAGTAGCTCTCAGAGTTCTAAAGAAGAACCACAACCTCAGCTTCAACCTATGAGGAGGTCTACACATGAGAAGTGAAAACTTGAAAGGTATGGTATTTCCATGTTGGATGCAAACTGTGCTTATGCTTTAATTACTAGCATTGATGAGCCTAGGACTAGAAACGAGGCAATTGGAATGCTTGACTCAAACTCTTGGTTAGAAGCCATGAAGGAAGAAACAGCATCATTAGAGAAGAATGAAACTTGGAGTTCCATGCCCTTGCTTGATGGCATGAAATCTATTGGTTGTAAATGGGTATTTAAAAAGAAAATCGGTCTAGATAGCAGTGTTGAAAAATATAAAGCGAGGTTGGTTGCGAAGGGATATTCCCAAGTAGAGGGAATTGATTATGGAGAAATATTTTCTCCTATAGCTAAGCTGACATCTATCAGATTTATTTTTTCACCTGTAGTGCCGTATGACTTATAAATTGAACAGATGGATGTGAAGACAATGTTTCTTCATGGAGATCTTGACTTGAACAAATCTATATGTCCTTGCCTGGGCATTTTGTGGAAAAGGATAAAGAAATATTTGTATGGCTTGAAACAGTCACCTAGAATGTGGTACCAGCAATTTGACACATTTGTTTTGTCATTGGAATTTATAAGATCAAAAAAAAATTATTGTGAGTACTTCAAAACTGAAAATTATTGTATTCTTATTATTTCCCTTTATGTATATGATATGTTATTCATAGGGAATAGTAAGTTTAGTATTTTTTATCCAAAATCTTAGTTGTTTGCAAAGTTAAAAATGAAGGATCTTGGTGCAACAAGGTATATTATGGGGATGGAAATATCCAAGGACATAAAAAATAGAAATATTTGGCTCAACCAGAGTAAATATATTAACACTATTCTAGAGAGATTTGGTATGAATGATTGCAAATAGCTAGTTGTTCCAATTTTGCAAGGAACGAAACTGTCTATTGAAGATTATTCAAAATCTCCTACTGAGATGGAGGACATGACCAGAGTTTCTTATGAAAGTGTAGTTGGTAGTTTAATGTATGCAATGGTCTATACAAGGTCAGACATTGCCCAAATAGTAGGATTACTTAGCTAGTTTATGGAAAATCTAGGAAGGCCACATTGGGATGTTGTGAAAAGAGTATTTAGATACTAAAAGGTACATCACAATACACTTTGTGCTATCATGGAAACTTGATTAGTTAACAGAGATCACTCAACATTCACAAATATGTGGATTTTGGTTGGGTAGGGGACATTGACAGTAGAAGGTACACCACTGGATATATATCTTCACGTTAAATGGTGGTGCATTTAGTTGGATGAGCAAGCGGTAGGTTGTAGTCACTTTATCCACTATTGAAGTAGAGTACATAGTATAAACTCATGCCTACAAATAATTTGTATGGCTTAGATGTTTGTGTTCTAACATTGGGTTCAGTGCAAGGAAAATTTCAATTTGTTGTGATAGTCAGAGTACTATTTGTTTGGTGAAAAATCCAACTTTCCATGCCAGAAAAAAACATATTGATGTGCAGTATCATTTTGTATGAGATATGGTGGATGATGGAAAGGTCTATTAAGAAAAAGTTGATACTCTGGAAAATGTTGCAAATGTGTTGACAAAAACTATGAGCACAACCAAGTTCAAATGGTGTATAGATTCGATGGGTCATGGTATCCGTAGTCCTTAGTGATATCTAAAAGTGATTGGAAGTCCAGTGAGTTCCTCGTCAAGTGGGATTTTTTTAGAGTTTGTTTCTCAAATTCACTTGACTTGGTCAATCTCTAAGTGACCTGAAGATCTTCATTTCAAACTGTGTTGCTTTCTTGTTCGTATTGGTGTAACATGAAGGTGTTACACCAATAGAGAGTTCAATTGCCATGTCGATATTATTGATCAGTTCGGTGTAACCTAATTATAGTTATGCTAATGAGATTCCATGTCTAAGAAAGTATATTGTTTGGAGTAACATTTCTCTTCTTCGTCGATGTAGGGAGTTATCCCGATGAGGTTCATATCAGTGTAACTTAGCAAGTTAGAAGAATGTGGAAATACTATGTTGAAGAAGGGACCTATGTCGATGGTTTTTCATATCAGTGGAGCTATGTTCATGGGTGTATTAAGGCCATGAATGTTTGAATGGGAAAATTAAAAAAGGCTAACTCATGGACACATAAATTCATTGGGATTTTAGATTTAAACTATTGATTGTTTCTATCCTGCAAAAATGTGGGATAATGTAATCCTAGAAATTCAAAATGGTCGATGATTGGAATTCCTTGATAGTTGAACGAACTGAATGGGTTTGGATAGAAATTTTTGGAGATCAAAAGGTCTTTGTGAGAATAGTAAAAATTTCAGCTAGGTTAGGTTTGTGTTGGATGAAAAAGATTGTTTTGGTCATTATGTACTGTACGTTGAACAAACATTATAATAGTGTTTCTCTTTACTATGGTCTGTAAGAACTATGAGATTGGTCTGATTGTAATGTTGCTGCATAATATCAGAGAACAAATACCCATGAAGAGGGGATCATTAACTTTATTGTAACTCATTTTACTGTTAATAAAGTGATCTTTCTTTGGTGGTGGGTTTTTCTCCCGAAATGGTTTTCCCATGTAAATTTGGTGTCCATTCTCTATGTATGCTTTAATTGTCTACTATGTTTCCAGTAATGTGTAATTTTAATGAACTATAATTGTTTTTTGAACCCGTAGTCTACCTTCAAAACTTCTTGTTCATGTATGTCCACAAAGATTTGTATGCACCAATTCCAAAGGACTAATATAAAATTGTTTTTCGAATTTAACACTCCTTCTAGCTTACTTCCCAATCTAAAATTCCTTATAGACAACATTAATAGGTTTTGTAGTCTTTGGCAGATCTCTCATAGCTTGAATTGAGATTTTCCTCACTAGGATATCAAAAAAATTGTGACACATTCTTCTATGCCACATCCAAATTTCATTAATATGAGTCACAAAATGCATACCATTAGCACCTTTGAGCTGATAAAAACTACCATCTATTCTTCTTCCAATAGCGACCAGAATCTTGGAGCCTTTTTTGATCTCACAACTATCATCCTGAAACACAAGATTATATCCTTTGCTACACATTTGTCCTATAGTAAAAATATTATGCCACATACCTTTAACATATAGAAAAATAATCTATATTATGCTTTCCATCAAAACCGATTGAACCTTTACCACATATCTTAGTAGATGTATCATCACCAAACTTGAATAAACCACCTTCAAAATTTTCAAGCTTAACAAACTTACTCTTATCACCTATCATGTGATTTGAGCATCTATTGTCAATGATCCAATTCTTCTCTTCCCTAGCATGAAGAGTAGCTACCATTGCTCCTCTCTCCAGAGTACTATCCTTCATACATCTCTCAAAGTTAGCATAGATAGTTCTAGCATTTAAAACCATGAACAAACATTCATCATCTTCAGGGTAATCAAATTCATCATCTAATATACTAGCATCTTCTCTATAATATAGTAGCTTTTCTTAATTGATTTACCTTTATTCTCCTTATACTTATCTTTTGAAGTTATGATAGGACATCTTGAAGCATAATGACCAATCTTTCCACAATTGAAGAATTTGAAGGGTGACTTACCTCTGAATTTTCTAATGCCCTTTTCTAATTTCCTCACAAATATTGCTTCCAAATCATCAAATTCATCAAGATCCAATTCCTCATTCTTTTCTTCTTTGCCAACTTTAAAAGTAATATCTTTCTTTGAATCACTTGAACCAAGCTTTCTTAATTCAAAAGAAGTCAATATAACAAGCAACTTATCTCTATAATAGCTCTTTAGATTCTAAACTTCTTCAATAGTAGAAACTATTGAAAATTGAGGAGTTTTCTTAGCTTAATACTTTGTAAAACTTTAATATTTCTGATCTAAATACGCTTTTCCTTTGTTACAGATTCTTTGTACGTGATTATCTAATTAATACATTTTACTGTTTGTAGACTGTAGATATAAATTGATAGAAGAAGTAGACGTGATATTAGAAAGATTACACAAGCATATACCATGGAGAAACCTTTTCAGGAAAAAACTTCACCAATAATTAATTTATTATTCAATCTTTGAAGTAGATTACAATAGCTCCAATTCTTGCTTGAGAATGCCTATTTTTCCTTCACCAAAACTTCTTCACAACCTGCAATAAAACTAATAATAAATCTCTTCAACTTGCTTGAGATAAATAGGCTTTGATCAACTTTGTAAACTCCAATTGAGTTAAAATTACAATGCTCAAGCTATGTCCCTAAAAGGTATGCCTATCAATGCAAGTAAAGTTATGTCATGAAGAACAATGTCAAATCCTCATCTTCATGCATTTGGGCATCCCAAAATAAAGTGCCAACTCAACCTTTATTCTATAAATATCTTCAAGGCTTCATCCTCAAAAGAGGTGCCCAAAAGAGGGCCCACTTAACGTAGCCTTTTGAAATATCTCAACATGCAAAGGATTTAATTCCAAGAAGTGAAATTGGGTGCCCATGTTGGGTCCAAGTCATTTCTTGTTAACTGAAACATTTCTCAACATCATTCATGCAAGAATGGTCATCCCTTGTTAACTAAAGGTAGTCCTTTTTATTTTTCATGCAACTCAAGTCATTAGCCATGCATTCCAAGTTAACTGAAATCTACTAGCATTCAACTAAAACTAACTGGAGATAAGTGCACCATAACTAAACTGAACTGAACAGAGCTAAACTAAACTAAACTGATTCTAAATTGAATTGAATTGAACTGAACTGATTTGAACTGAACTAAACTAAACTTCATCCATGCAAACATCAAACCCTAACTCCTAGGATGTTTACATGCATTCAAAAGTGTTATCTTTTACTCTGAATAGTTAATAGAACTCAAGGTGAGTGTCACCTACCATGTGAGAACCCCATGTGCCCCTATTATTTAGGAACTCAAAATGGATGCCCTCACATGCTCATAACATTCAGAATTAATTACAAATGTCAATTAAAATGATTATTTCATTAAATATTATTCTCTTCCTAATCCTACTGTTGTTGAACACATTCCCAGGACTTAGGAGATACATGAAATAAATAATGTTTTGGATTGCAATTAAATTGCATCCTATTTCTAATAGAAACGTTATGACTATATGATTTAGGAAGAGTTCTTAATGCCTTATTTCCCACCTTATCTTCATCAATAGCTCCACCTAGACCTCTAATGGAATTGACCTTTTCATCTCCTTCATAAACACTTTCCATCTTTTTCCAGATCTCATTAGCAGTTTTAAGATTCATAAATTTCACAAGTCTAGTATTGGAAAGTCCACTCAAAAGAGAATGCCTTTCTATCCCATTATTCTCATAAGCCTTGATTTCATCAGTAGATCTCAGACCATTCATAGGTATAGTATATTTAGATTCAATATACTTCCAAATATCAAACCCTAGTGAAACAAGAAAACCTTCCATCCTCGTCTTCTAGAATACTAATCAATTCCATTAAACAATGGAAACTCCTTGTGTGCCATCCCAAATATAACTCAAATGGTTAAGATCTCTCTCAATGAACCTTTCTTTGATACCAATTATTGATTGTACAAGACAAATAAGAGGGGGGTCAATCAGTTGTACATTTAAACTTCAAAACTCTCATAAAAATTCAAATTCATGTCAACTTAATTAACCTTGATCTGTTAGAATGATTTAGCCTGAAAAAAATAACATAAATTGAGAAAATCAACACGATACACAATAGAACATGCTAGATTTATGTGAAAACCCTAAGAAGGGAAAAACCATGGTGAAGATTAGACAACAATATAAAGTAATTGTAACACCAAATACAATGGACTCACTACCTGGAAGAAAGATAGGCTCACTACCAAATTATAAAAAATAATATAGAGAAGATTGTTATAGTGAGAAGTCCATCTCAATGCAATAGATAATTATACCACGGCATCACAAACATAGTAAACACCTTACTAAATATTGTAGACACCTTTTGCTCACTTCTTCCAGTAGCCTAACTCATCAAAGCTCACACTGCACTTCACAAATTCACACTTCACAACTCTATAATTCACATCACTTACATCAAACTTATTTGTGTCCTCATTCCTCATCAACTCCACATGTATTTATACCTTGTTCAACCTTGAAAACATTCTCCAAGGTTGTCTATACATGTCAACTAAGTAAATTCAAAGTAGGTCGACACCAAAATGTTCCCACGATGGAAAGGAATGAAGATGAACTAGAATACTCCTTATCTCAAGCTAAAATCTACTCAAAAAATCCATGCCATGCTTCCAAACAAACTGAAGTAGATCCACAATTAGTGTAAACACCATTAAAAATTTGAGTACATTCTTCCCTTGATCCAAAGAAACCTTGAAAAAAACATAAATCACTTGAACACAATTTGGAATATTCTAAAAACACCCTAAATTCCAACAAATTTCTTCGCAAAAAAATTAACCTAAAGAATGTACACACCCAGTACACTCAGGCAACCTTCCATACACTGCAACTCAAGAAACCACCTTGTGGAGCACCAAACCTCAAACAATTTCAACAAAAGATATATATATATGAGAAATATAAGCACACTTCTAGATCTACAAGACTAGAAACCAAACTGTGGAGAAATGTGGACCAAAGACATTTCTCCCAAACACCACTACAACATAATGTTCACACACTACTCAACAAAAAAATTGTATACAATGGTCTAGACCAAGATATTTTGGATATAGCACCTCTAAACATCTCTGATCAACATATATGAACCACACAATCAAATCTTCAATATGGAAGAAATGCAAAGAGAAACCAAAACACTACTCTGTAATAGAATACTCTTCACCCCACTGTTTCCTCTTTTATTTAAATTTTCTCAAAAGAACTTGGAAACCAAGCACCAGAGACACATACTCAACATCCTTAGCACTTCCTCATCACCCCTAAACCATCTACAACATAGCTATAAATCTATAAACAAAAGATTATCAAAGAAACACTAGAGGTTGAAACCAATAACACTTACTAATGAGAACATAGTGCAACTAAGCAAAGAATTACCACAAGAAATATTCCCATAGACATAAATGAGAACACAAGCTTGTTGACATAAATGAAAACACCAACTCAACACCAACTACTCATACTTGCAATACTTTTCTGAGTTATATGAAAGATGCTTAAATATATGTGTGTGTAGTGAAAGTTTCTTAACCTAAAGTGCAAAATGCAAAAAAAATGCAAGGAAAGATAAATCACAACACCACCTTAGATAAGGCTTGAGATGAAATTCAAAAATTCAAAAAATAAACGATATTACCATGCCCAAGTTGATCCTTTGGTTGGCCCTGTTGATTTTTTGGTTATGTACGCTCCTTTGATGGCAATGGCACAAAAGTGGATGCAAATCGATGTGGATGAGGTGAGGATTGCAATGGTGAATGTGGGTATGTTGATAGATGCACAAAATGGATGTAAAGTGAGCTCAAAGATTGCAACAATGGTGGGTACTTGAGAATGTAAGTCTGAGTTCTTGAAGGGTTGAGTGTTCACAGTGCATGTGCTACAAAATGAGGGAAAACCTTCTAATTTTAGGGGAAAGGCCTCTAAGTAATGAAGGGTCAAGATGCAGCCACCTTGGACAAGATCAAGGGCTTGGGTGAGTTGTGAAATCATAAGCCTTCCTCTCCTAACATGTGGCAGATGATGTGGCAAAAAGGACATGAGGTGGAGGTACTTTTCTAGTTCCTAGGGATTGGACATGATCTCCTCATAAAGGAGTTCCTTGTCCTCAAGTGGGGGATGTGACCTTTCAGGAATTAAAAATTCCTTAAAGTCCTTGGGAATGAAAAGTGAATTTAAAATTCTCCTTGGAAATGGGATGCCTTCTCCAAAAAGGGAAGAATTTAATGAAAGGATTTGACTTGAGGAATTCCATAAATGGAATAGGGATTAGGTTGACGTAATCAAGTGGTTATGTTGTGCAAACAAGGGATTAGGTGGTAAAATAAGGATTAAGACAAGTGCGGTATGATGGGGGATGTGAAATTAATCCCTATTAAGGGTGTGCACATCTATAATTATAGATTAATTAGATCAATCCAAATTAAGGATGGGTTATGGAGGATGGGACAAGGAGAGAGAAAATAATGAATTTAAAATTGATTTAAATTCATAAAGGTTAAATGACTAAATTAAATAAGTGAGAGAATTTATTTAATTCAAAGAGGAAAGGGCTAATGATAAGGTATTTAATGAATTGAATTAAATACCTTAAGAAAATTCAGGAAAAGGGAAATATCAATCGGATAAATGATATAATTAATGTTGATGGAAAAGACGAAGTGGGTGGATGAAAGGGATAAATTTGACCTTATGTCAGGGATCAAATTTGTATGTCTACATTTTACCCCTCTTTGAAATATTATTAGAATAACAGTATTTCAAAGAAAAATAAAATATAGTTGACTCGATAGAAGAATAGACTAGAAAGGTGATGCCCCAGCATAGGAAGGATGGTACAAAGTGTGAAGTAAAAGAGAATGCAAAATCATGCCCCAATGTCATGGAGAAATGGATAGGACGAAAGAATGGATGAAAATGGCAAGGTATGCCCCTCGAGAGGGCGGATGGGGAAGAAAAGGGTGCCCTAGGTGGCTTCTCAAAATGAAGAAATAGAGGGTAGCATGTGGAAGAGCTTGAAAAACCTATAAAAATTTATTTTGAACGGAAGAAAATGGACAAACGAAGTGCAAATTGTGGCCCGTAGAAGGTAGAGGATTAATTAGAGGAAAAGAAATTTAAATAAAGGGTAAAAATACCCAAAATTTAAAAAGGGTAAAAGTGAATATATAGTAATTTTAAGAAATTACTATTCACCATGTTCACTATTGGAGATTGAGAGAGAGAAAAAGAGAGAGGAGGGAGGATGGCGAGGAGGGCCCATGAGTATGATAGTAGAGGGGACAATAGGGACAAGCATGAGGATGCAATCATCAATCGAGGGGAGGAGATACATCGGTTCTACTACGAGTGCGCAGTACCCAGCCAGGTTAGAGAAAAACCACATCTTTGTAATTTTGAGTTGATTTTTTGAAACATATATAAAAATGTGGGTTTTGGGTAGTTAGAATAGGATAGGACGGGCAAGGGGTTGTCAAAGAATGGGTGTTTTTCCCATCGGAAGAGCTAAAATTGCCTTGTAAGGGTTTTGGTGCGAAGAGGCAAATTTATTCATTACCCAAACAAATTCGCCTGAAGAAGGGAGAAAGGCGAATCTACTTATGGGATAAGAGAATTTGCCTAATGGAAATGGGGGAAATGGGGGCTGCAGAGTGGCAGAGAGGAAAATCCGCTCCACCGCAAGGATAGATCCACCGCCTTAGGCAGTGACACCCCTAGTGGA
This sequence comes from Sequoiadendron giganteum, assembly GCA_007115665.2. Classification (NCBI taxonomy): domain Eukaryota; kingdom Viridiplantae; phylum Streptophyta; class Pinopsida; order Cupressales; family Cupressaceae; genus Sequoiadendron; species Sequoiadendron giganteum. Next base: position 293,713,543 of record CM021100.1, read on the forward strand.
GGGGCGAATTCATCGCCTCGGGTGGTGATACCCCCCATGGATAGGCGAATCCATCGCATAGAGTGGCAGAGATGCCCGCGCAGGGGTGAGGGGAGCCCTGGCACACCCACCACAGATGAGAGTGCCCCACAACTCACTCGCCTTGGGCGAGTGTGTGGTCGGTGCATCTGCCATGGACAGGGGTACCCGACACAGTTGCCCAAGGCAGGTGTGCAACTGGTCGACCCGCCCAGGGCAAGGGCACCACAAGACACCCCACCTGAAGGGGTGGATCTTCCATTCAAGTAGAATCACCCTGGAACCAGGGATCAAACCATCTGATCAGGTGGAATCACCCCCCAAGGGAAGGGGAAATCCGCATTGTGGTGGAAAAAATATGTAAAGGTAGAAAGAAAAGAAATTGGGCAAAACGAGAAAAAAAAAATAAAGGGAGGAACTAGCATGTGAACCAACCCAGGCTAAAGGGATAGGGAAGGCAAAGAAAAGATGAAATTAGCAAGGCTAATATGTGATTTTTATCGATGCAGCCATTTGATAGAGGCACATGAGGGAGGGACACTCCACCATCCTAGAAGTGACTATATGTGCTATGAATGGCATGGATCAAGAGGCATTGGCTCAAGCGAGCTTACTACATATGTTAGATTATCCCAAAATTCAGGCGTATAGAGATTTGTTGATGGCACTGATGGAGTGGTGGAATTCAAAGACGTCTACCTTTCATTTCTCGACAAGGGAGATCACAGTGACCTTAGAGGACATTTGGAGGATTCTATGGCTACCTATTATAGGTTATATGGTCAGCTGGACACAATGCAAGTGGGATATTTTCAAAGGTGTTTGTGGATCTTGTTTGGATGGAGGAGGATTCCGATTCAGAGGATGGGGTTAGATTTAGTCAGATGTTTGGGATTGGGAGTGCCCACCTTACCACTATACCTATGTGGGTTGATTAGTTGTATCTTGCTACTAGATGAGACTGGGAGGTTTTGTAGTCTCAAGGTTATGGATATTGTGTGATACATTGTGGAATGGCGTGAGGGATATTTTGCTTGGGGGACATGTGTGTTAGCGCAATTATACAAGGATATGCATGCAGTGTTCTATCAACGGGCGAAGAGTATCACACATGTGACACTCTTATAGATATGGGTCTGGGAGCATATCACTGTGACCAAGACAAAGATTGTGGTACATGGGATAGCGAACAAGACACTACCCATGGCTTAATCATATGGAGGAGAGTAGGGATGGTGGTTGCACTATGCAAATGTTGGTGAGCTAGAGGGGTGGAGGAGGAGATTAGATATTAATCTCCAAGAGGAGCATATCACTTGGTGGTCATACATGACAGGACAATTCCTAGGGTGGAGAGATGATGAGAGAAAGAATAGGGATCACTTCTCCTCTGTATGCTACATAGTCGAGAGGGATTTGTACATCATTGAGCTTCACAGGGAAGACATGGTACTAAGGTAGTATAGCATAGAGAAAGATATACCAGTGGAACCACAGAGGTTCAAGCAGATTTCACAAGAGGTGTTATGGGGAGATGCACTCACCGCAGATTTTGGAAGCCATATGTGGGAGGGGCATTAGGTGACAGTTTTTCTGAGGAGGAAAGACGAGTCGGCCGATGCATGGATGACAACATGGTTTGTGGAATAGAGCGCTTGACATAGGCTGAAGTGGATGACGACTGTGCACCCGATAGTAGGGGCTTATGGATTTGGTGCAAAGGAAAAGGTGAGGCATGTCGTGCTGAGAAGGGGTAGGAGGAGAGATGAGCATCAGAGGACGGATGCATCCAAGGAGGTGGAGGCTGAGGTGGAGAGGGAGGATCCAATGGGAGAGTAAGGAGATGCAGTGGATGAGAGGGAGGATCGGATGGGAGATCAGGTAAATACAGTGGAGGAGCAAGAGGATCAAATGGGTGATCAAGTAGATGACATGGAGGTGGATGTTCTAGAGGTCCATCCTTTAGCCTTGATGCTTTATGTACCACCACCACCAGAGTATCCAATAGTATTGTTGGTAGGAGCACTCGTTAGGCTATAGATGGTAGAGCGGGAGAGACTATGGGCTGGGGTAGGGAGGATGCAGATTGTAGAGAAGAGGGTCATGGAGATGGAGGTTGATAGAGATAGATTACAAGAAAAGGTGGAGAGGTTGTGGATCATCAATGATATGGCCTTCAAGACCCTAGCATATGAGACAGGACATGATGTCCTTAGATATGAGATAGTGACACATTAGTTGGAGGGGAGGCTAGCAAATATTCAAAGGGAGTTAGAGGATAGGGAGAGGTCGATAGAGGAGCTGGCTAGAGATTGGGATCATCTGAGGAGGGAGTGGGATGAGCTCCAAGAGAGGATAGAGTGTGCAAAGATGGCCATAGGATATTCAGAGACAATCCTCAAGAGAGCTAAGGCACCAAAGAGATAGGTTCATTTGCTTCAGAGCAAGAAAGGTATAGCCACAAAGAGACTGTCTTAGCTATAGGAGGAATTAGATCAGATACAATGAGAGAAACATAGCAATGGAGGAGATGAAACTGATGTAGGGTCAAATAGTTCAGTCATAGGGTGGGAGAGACATGGAAGGCAAGGAGAGGAGGTGGATGCAGGAGGAGGTAGAGTAGCTACAGGATGAGAGGGACAAATTAACAGAGGAGATGTGATGGGTACAGGGATAGGTAGATCAACTATGGATGGTGCATGATGTATGGGAGTAGGAGAGGAGGTTCCTTTCAAGGCTACGAAATAGGTATAGATCAGAGAGGGATACTACTAAGCTATAGGTGGTGGAGAGGGATGAGCTCATGAGGGAGTCGAGATACTACATGGTGGCATATTTCTTGGTAGTACAAGATCTATCACACCGTGTACCATAATATGTCTGAGCGGCACCACAGATGCCACCACCATCCCAGATAGTGGGGACATACACACAAGGCTACAATAGCTATAGAGAGACTCACCCATGGAGGGTATCAGTTCCAGACTCACCATAGAGATCTAATGGAGATGGCATAGGGTTTAAGGCATAGGAGAGATAGGATCACGATGTTTGACAAGTGCAAGGTGGGTTGGTAGGGGATAGGGATAGAGGCCACTTGTTCCATAATGCAGAGCAGTCAAGGAGCAATAGAATTATTGTGTGGTTCCTATTTTGGAGGCACACTCTATACTTTTATTTTATTCGATGACCTATGATGGATATGTATGATTTATTATGATGGACATTGTTATGGATATTTTTATGGACTTGGATATTTTGGTATTTATGTATGATGCAATGCCCATATTTATGTTATGCATTTATGAGGTTATCGGTGTGTGGAAGTCCTTATAAATATGAATATTATGAGATGTGATGGATAATGATGATATATATATGTATTTATCATGATCTATGTGATATGTATGATGCCTAATGTGTTGTGATGTAGGATGTGATGTATGATATGATTATGGACTAATGATTTATGATGCAGGTGGTGATGCATGTGTATGGATTTGTAATTTTATGATGTGTATCATGAATGTTAATATTGTGATGTGATTATGAAATTAAAATTTAATAAGATGCAATGAATGAAAAATGTGATGTATGAGTAAAATTCAATGTATATAATGAGATGGACTATATATGTGATGAAATGACAACAAAATGAACTTAATTTAAGATGCTGAGAATAACAAATCTATGTCAATCTAAACATTATAAAATGAATATGATAATGACCTTGCAATGCAATGGGATGGACCTGAAGGTCGTACAAGCATTCATGTCTAAATTAAATGAACATGAATATGAATGTAAATAAGGGCATGCATAGGAATGGGTTTGGCTTATTTGTGTGGGTAGGAGGTGTGAGACTGCACCTATGGAGACCATATGGATCTTGAGAAGAAAAAGAGATGGGAAGTGAATATTTGCACAACTAAAATCACTAGTCATAGGTTAGAGGAATGAAGGGGGATAAATGCAATGCAACATAATGATGTATGAAAATAAAATTCTAATTCCATTTTCCAATTTAGGAGCATTGATTTTTGCAATAGAAATAGACAAAATATGCCAAAGTATGAGGAACTAAGGTGAGCATATGTCTAATGCATAAAAAAAACACGACATACAAGGAGGTTATCCCAACACCCCAAAGTCACAAAGACTTTGATCAGGCCAGGTATTGAGATAACCACAAGCACAAAGGATGCCCTAGCATAACACAAGACCACGAGGATCCTAGTGGGTACTATGTGGGACAACCAAGAAGACAACAAGAAGACAAAATAAATCAAGATGCACCCCTATATATACCAGTCAAAGCACACCATGATATGATATGATGGATCATGGTGACCCCGACAAGGTATGATAGGTGGCTCAAAGGATAAAAAAAATTCCAAAAGCATCAAAAGATTACAATAAAATTCAAATAACCTTTGCCATAGACTAGGAGGATGGATGGGATTGACACGGTATGTTAGGAAGGATGCATCCTATTGAGACCAAGGATGGAAACTACACTAAAGAGGGAACATGACCCAGGATATTTCAAAACAATTGAATTTGATGATAGTAATGACCTTTATTTGGAAGCACCAACTAGGATAGGGACATACTTGATAACACAACAAGATGAAAGAACGCAAGACAAATAGATGCTAAAGACCTAGTGGCTCGAGGGTTGATCAAAGATCAACCTTGCCTATGTGAAAGCGCAAAGCCCTCATAGTTCGACAAAAGGCCATGGATAAAAGCAGAAAGAAGATAAATGAGAACCATGATAAAGGACCAAGATGGACAAAAAAATGCCCCAGGAGCAGAACAAATGATCGAAATTGCCTTCATGAAAGTTTAGGGGCAATGTAGTTCAAAAAATATTGAATACAAGATATGATCTGATGGTGACCGACACAACGGGGGAGCCTAAATGATGATGAAAGACTGATGATGGGACATAATGTAGATGCGATGACAAGCTCAAATTAAGGATAAAAAGCTTAGGATTTTGGATAGTAGATACAGATCATCCAATGCTTAATCAAAACATACCATGTGAAGGATGACGATAGGATGATGGAATGATGCAAATTAGTGGGATGACCTGGTACGAGATAGAGATCAGACGGATGGAAGGATAAGGTAACTAGGAAACAAGGTACATAATGATTAAGCCCTCTACGAATGGCATTGGTTGCTAATTTTTCACCATAGTACTTATCCAAGGTGCCATGAAAAGTGGTTTTCACCACAGGACAAATTATTTCTTTTGACTATTTTTGGATTTCTTTTACTTTTTGAATTTTTATATTTTTTATATTTTTTACCTTTTTTTGTATTTTTGAAGGATAAGATAACCTAGGTTACTTAAGCATAAAACCTTTCCAAATGCATGATTTTGATGGTCTCTTCCAAGGGTTCACCTTCAGAAGTAGAAAGCTTGTATGCGCCTGAACCATACTTAGTTGTGATGACATAAGGGCCTAGCCAATTTGCCTCAAATTTTCCTTTCTTGTCTTGCTCTTGCTAATTGCATTGATTTTCTTTGAGGACTACGTCACCCACATTGAATTGGAATGGACGAAATTTCTTATTGTAGCTTATCTTGAGATGATGTTGATAGGCTTGTAAATGGTTGAAGGATTTGATGTGTTTTTCATCCAAGAGTTCTAATTGAGCAAGTCATGCCACCTAAGTATCTTCATCAGTTATGAGATTCTTCAAATATATGCAGAGTGATGATATTTCTACATCAATCGGAAAGATAGCTTTGACACCATAAACAACGGAATATGGTGTGGCACCAATGAGGGTGCAAATGGAAGTGAGATAGGCCCAAAGGGCGGGATGGAGGTGGAGATGCCAATCTCCACCAGTGCTGTTAACCATCTTTTTAAGGATTTTAATTAAGGTTTTGTTGGTGGCCTTTGCTTGACCATTACCTTGGGGGTAGTATGAGGTAGACCAAGGATGTTGGATGTGGTAAGTGTCACAGATAAATTTCACACACTTGTTTTAGAATGGCTTGTCATTATCAGTAATGATGGTGGAGGGGATTCCATATCGGTAGAGGATATGGTAGAGGATGAATTTGGATATTTGAACACTAGTAATTTGGGTGAGTGGCATTCCTTCCATCCACTTAGTAAAGTATTTAGTGGTGATGATGATGGAGGTTAAAGTTTTCTAATTAAATCAAAACCCCATTGTGAAAACGGGCATGGTGAAATAATGGGTTGTAGATTTTTTGCTAGAGCATGAATCAAATTTGTGTGTTGATAACAAGGAAAACACCTCTTAACAAACTCACAATAATCATGCTCCATAGTTGGCCAATAATAGCCTTCTTTGAGAATCCTTTTAGCCAAGGCCATGCCATTAGAATAGGCCCCACATATACCACTATGTAATTCTACCAACACAGTGCAGGATTCAATATCGTTCAGACATCTAAGAAGGGTTCCATCATACCCACAATGATAAAGAGTGTTTCCCATGATGGTGTAATGAGATGCACGTTGGATAAAGGATTTGTGTTGGTTACATGTGAGGTCAGGGGGTAAGGTGTTGTCATGGAGGTAAGTGTAGATGTCATGATTCCAGGGTGATTCAGGACCTGTGATGTCACACACCATATCACTTTCAAGGATATCATATGTTGGGATTAAGATTTTTTCAACTAGGAACTAACAATCTATGCGATCTTTTGGCATATCAATTAAGGAATCAATAGTAGCCATAGTGTTGCTGCCTTATTCTGGAATCTTGGGATCTGTTCAAATTGGATAAAGGTGAAATAATTCTTTAAATAATCTACCATGCACTTGTAGGGTAACAACTTGTCATCCTTAGTTTGACACTCATCATTGACTTGTTTAATGACCAATTAGGAATCGGCAAAAACTCGTAAATGAGTGATATTCCATTGGGTGATGATTTTGAGACCTTTAATAAAAGCTTCATACTTAGCTATATTGTTCATGCATGTGAATGCCAACTTGAATGATTTTGGGATGTAATCACCTTGTAGTGTGACAAATAAGATACCTACCCCAGACTGATTATGTGTGTATGAGCTGTCAAAATAGAGTGTCCAAGTAGATGTTTTTGGGATGGTAAAGACCTCTTCATCAGGAAACTCTATAGACAAAGGATAAGCATCCTCCAAAGGTGCATCTTCCAACTGGTCTTCTATTCCTTGTCCTTTGATGGATTTTTTGTCCACATAATCTATGTCAAATTCACTTAACAACATGATCCACTTACCCATATGACCAGTTAAAGTCGTTCTAGCTAATAGATAGTTGAGAGGATCAACCTTTGATATCAATTTCATTGGATGACTAAACATGTAATGATGCAACTTTTGTGCACCAAAAACAACAGCTAAGCATGCTTTTTCCATCAGAGAATAGTTAAGCTTGTAGCCCACTAATGTTCAACTGATATAATAAATGGCAAGTTCTTTTGATGAATCATCATGTTGAGCCAACAATGCCCCCAGTGCCAATGAGGTAGCCTAAATTTAAAACAAGAGAGGCTTGCCTAGAATTAGTGGCATAAGGATCAGAGGATGAGCCAAATATTCTTTAATCTGGTCAAAACTGAGCTGACATTTGGAGTCCCACTTGAATGTGATAAACTTTCATAACAAGTGGTAGAATGACTGACACTTGTCAGCCAACTAAGCTATAAATTGCCTAGTGGATTGAAAATTTCCTTGAAGAATTCTTAGCAACTTTAAATTGCATGGTAGAGCCATCTCCATGATTGCTCTAACTTTGGTTGGATCTACTTCTATGCCCCTCTTGCAGACAATGAAACCCAACAATTTTCCTGACGTGACTCCAAAGACACACTTCTTAGGATTTAGGTGCAGTTTATAATGTTCTAACCATTCAAAGATATTTCTCAAGACTGTGGGATGCTCTACTCTTGTTCTTCACTTCCCCAATAGGTCATCAACATAATCTTCTATTATAATGTGAATAAGGTCATGAACATAATTGTCATAGCATGCTGGTATGTTTCCCTTGCATCCTTGAGACCAAAAGGCATGACATTATAGCAAAAATTTCCCCAAGGTGTGTTAAAGGAAGTCTTGTGTTGGTCTTTAGGGGAAATCTTAATCTAGTTGTAACCTAAGAAACCATCCATGAGGGATAACATTTCATGTCCTGCAGTGAGATCCACCAACATGTCAATATTTGGCAAGGGGAAGTCATCCTTAGGGCAGGCCTTGTTGAGATCTCAAAAGTCCGTACAAATCTTGATACTCCCATTTGGTTTCACAATAGGTACAACGTTGGATATCCAATCTAAATAGTTAATGGGTCGAATGACTCTAGCTTCTAGAAATTTCTTTAACTCATTTTTGACAAGTAGGGATAATTGAGGATGCATCTTGTGTAACTTTTGTTTGAAAGGTTTGGCATCTGGAAAAACATCTAAATGATGCACCACCAGAGCAGGATCTAGGGCCAGCATATCTGAGTAGGCCCATGCAAAGTTAATGATTCCTTCTTTGAGAAGGTGGACAATGGTGGAGTGCTCTTCTTCTGATAAAGATTTAGCTACATAAGTGATCCTTGGATTTTCTTTTGTCCGCAAATTTACTTCTTGTGTCTCTTCAATGAGAATACACGATCACTCAAACATTTGAGTTCCCATGAGGGGAAGATGAATGTCCCCATCTTCCAGTGCATCGTCGAGGTTTTCACTATAAGATACACCCTTTATTTTTACTTTATCTAAGTCAAGAAGTGTGTTTGAGAGGTTTTCACTAAATGACCCTTTTTTATTCTGCTTCTTTTTATTTTTGCAGTTAGGGCATTCATCCTCCCCCAATCCCATAAGATGTACATAAGTATCAACCAAAGGAAATGTTTCAATAGGTATAGTGCTACCACATAGGTCCCATTCAATGAGCTCAAGGTGGCGAAGGGAGAGGTCAATAGTGCAAATAGATAGACAGTCAACATGGAGTAGAGATACACGTCATCATACACGAGTATGATGGATTATTCTTAAGGTATGTCTTCAAGGAGACCATTGTCCACACTAACATTGTTAGATGCACTAGTTGATGCTACATGACTCTTTTTTTTTTGTTCATATCCTAAGCCTATACACCTTGGTCTCATAGATGCTTCAACGAGTTGATGTTTTCCCTGTTTTTCTATACCAAAACCCCTGCCTTGATAATTGCACTTTTCAATGAACTTGGACGTGCATAGATAATCTTCTTGAAATTATTCCATGGGAGGACATGACGGTTCAGGTTCTTTTCTATAAACCCATTGGCTTATGTCATCTTCCAGTTGATCTTGAAGAGTACCTAAATCCCTGAATGTTGTGAGTGTGAGTGTGAGTGTCTTTTCTCTTACATTTGAGGACGGTTGACAAGGATGACCCAATGAGTGGGGAGAGGGTGGCATTATGGCCACATTAAGTGTAGTTTGCATCTCATACTTTCCACAACCTTTATCAATGATCTTAACCTTGGTGATAGTGGAATCATAAGTGGTGGATGTGGTGGATGTGGTGTTGGTTGAGGTATGCTGAGAGGGATTGGATGATGACGTCTGAGGTGCCCCCATTTCAACTCTAGGAAAGTAGTGGGAATTGGGGAAGGAGGCTTCCAAGTCATGAAAATACTCAAATGGTTGAGGATCAACTGGTATGGTCACTTCTATTCCTTGAAAAGGAAACTTCAGACATTGGTGGTAGGTAGATGAAACGGCCTGCATGGAATGAATCCCAGGGTGACCAAGAAGAAGACTATATGGAAGCACAAGATCAAGAACATGACACATGGTGCATTGCACTATAGGACCAACCTAAATGGGAAGGAAAATGGTGCCTTCAGAATCTCTCTCTGCATTATCATATTCCATTATAGTAATGACCTGATTGTTTAAGTCAGTCGAGATGTATCCAACCTATTTTATGAACTTTAATGTACATAGATTGAAGGAAAGACCATTAACTATCAAGACCCTTTTTACCTTATGTCAGGTGATGAGAAGCTTAATATGGAGTGGGCGATGATGATTCTGGGTTGATGGTGGGCATGTCATTTTGACTAAAAACCAAATGATAAGATAACAACAGGTGCCCCACTAAAGCTTCAAATTGAGTGGGGTCTACATCATTTGGTACTTGGGTGTCCTGTAAGGCCTTAGTGAGGATTTTATGATGTATAGGAGAAGAATTACGTAAATACAAAATGGATATTTGGGCCAGTGTCTTGCCTAAGTAGTCAGGAATGTTGTATTGTGAGCTTACATAAGCCTTTTGGGTTGATGTGGAAGGACTAGGAACCGAAATGCAGGTGCAACGAGTTGTGATAGCACACTGAGGATCTTTCCCTTGATGTGAATCATGGAGACACTAGGCTCTACTTGGTTAATGCACATAACTACGCCATCATAGTTATAGGGTACATTTTTATAACTGATATTGTTGCAATTTTTGGTTTGACCATTGTTGTTATTTGTAGCAGGATTGGCGTTAGATGTGTTGGCCCCTTGATTATGGTTAGGGAAGGCATTTTGATATATTTGTAGCTGAGCATTGGATGAAGATTCCTGATTGGTATCGACTTGTATGTCCCCACAATCTATAAGATCTTGGACATATTTCTTGAGACCTTGACACTTGTTGAGGAAATGACCTTTGATCTTATGGAACTCACAATGCTCATTCTCCTTATACCATGTTGGCTTTGGGGCGGATGGATCAAAAAATTTAGTTACAGGATATATGATCAGATAATTTTCTTGCAAAATCCTATTGAACACAATGCTTAGGGGCTCTCCCAAAGCGGTGAAGGATCATTTATTATTACCTTGATTATTGGCCTGATTGTTTTGATTATTTTGATTAAACTGTTATGGAGGACAAGGTGTGGCTTGTGGAACAAATATGGGATTTGGCGTTGGTTGTTGTGAGGGAGTATATTGGGGCCTCTATGAGGTTTTTTCTACTTGAAGATGCTTGGTATCCGTGACACCATCATTGATTGCATTTTTATTTTTGTTCTAGTAGCGAGATTTATCCCCAGATTCTTTTTATTTATCTAGGTTATAAATTTGAACTTTCCCCTTGGTAATAAGGGCTCTCTCAATGATGGGACCCTTCTCAATAAACTCTGAAAAGGTTGAAACATAGTGAAGGTTAAGTTTATGTCTCATTTTAGGATGAGCATTAGACACAAACAAAGTCACAAGATATTTTTCACTGAATGGGAACTTCATTTGACTAGCAACGACATGCCACTTCAAGAGGTAGTTAGGAAATGTTTCACCCTCTCATTGTGCTTCTTTTATAAGGTCTAAGGTATCAATATCCTTCTCCAAATTTAGGGATAAGTGAGAGCAAAAAATTCTGAAAGATCAGCAAAAGAAGTGATCGATCCCTTTTGAAGACCCATAAACCAGTCAATAATTGGTCCTATTAGATTCCTAGGGAATAGCCGTAGGAGGTAGTTGTCATTATGGATGACTTACTAATAATGTGAATAGAACTATTGAAGATGATTCTTAGGGTCCGTCTATCCATTGTATTTAGAAAACTTGGGTTTTTTGAAATGCTTGGGGAAAGGAATGAGTGAAATTGAGGGGTCGAATGGATAAGGGAAAATGTCCTCGAATTTGAAAGAATTTTTAGAATTGCATGTTTGCAAGTCTTTCAACATGGCCTTTACTTCTTCAAAATCCTTATTAATAAGCATTGATGAAGATGGATAAGATGGATTGGATTGATTGTAGGGATCATTTTTTTGGTAATATGTGGATGGACCAGATGTAGTTTAATCATAGGGTGGTGGAAGGGTATATGATGTATTCACTTGATATGGATTGGTTTACATCGGTTATGCCAAAGCATTGGTGTAAGGTTGATGGTAAGATGAAGGACCCCCTTGCTGATATGATGGAGGTGCTTGGTATTATGACATGGAAGAACCTTGTTGGTATGACGAAGGTGATTTATAATATGAAGTGGAAAAACCTTTTTGGTATTGCGGGTATTGGTATGATTGATTTTGGTATCATGCATAATATGGATTAGATTGGTAATTATGGGCAGCATATTATTGAGCCACATGTGGAGGTTGTTGCGTACTGGGCTACTGATGGGAAACAACTTGTGGTGGAATGTGATGGACATGTCCAAGATTTGGATTTGGCATAGGGCGTCGAAGATAGAATGTTCTTTATGGATGATAAAGGTATTGTGCTACATGGCTAGGAATGGAATGATGGGATTGTTAAGGCTAGTGATAATTAGGGCGAGTGGGCTTTTGAGGCTACTAAATTATTTGAGGTTCGTGAGTGGTTTGAGGCTAGTTGACGGGTGGATTTTGTTAGAGTACCTATTGGATTATGGAACCTTGGGTCTGATGAGGTGGTCGCAATGCGTTGATTTGCAATGGTTATGAAGGTTGTTTCTGTGGTTGTGCTAATATGGTGATATTTTGATGAGGCGGCTACTGCCGAATTGGTTGAGGCTGGATTGGAATATGTTGGGGTGTTTTTTTGCAGCAGTTGTTGAGGATAACCTTGCAGTGGTTGGGAAAGTGGGGCCCCACTTTGAGGGGTAGGTTGAGGAGAAAATAGAGGAAGTTGTTGATTCAAGGGGGTGTCCATCTGAGAATTAGCGATAGTTGGGCAAAAGGATTGCCCCCAGGATTACTAGGAGGTTGACTAGATTGGATTGGAAATGGGGTTGGACCTTGAGATGGTGGTGGAGGAAGGTTTTGTGGCATACCAAAAACAAAGGGATCATTTGGATCTGGTGGTGCTCCTCCAACCATAACTAGAGCCCAAGGTTGTGGCTCTTGATAGAGTACAACATTATCGAACCCTAGTTGGTACCAATTGTTGATGGGTAGGCCCTTAGGTTGGTAATCATTCCCTAGAGGGTTATGTGAATTCTATGGGTTATGAGGTGTAGGAGGCGTTGAAGATGGTGTTTCGATGTATTTGGGTTCGTCAAATTGTGATGGTGGTTTAATGCCTTTCGCTAGTAGGGTAGCAAGGATCTTTTCCCCATGTTCATTAAGAAGACAATCGGTCATCTAAATATTGATAGGATTGTTAAGATATTCTTCAATCATGACTTTAGGTTGATTAACCATGCTTTCGTCAATCGGAGGAGACGTGGTTCGGGCCTCATTATTAGATTGTGATGACACTTTGTTGTTGGCATCTTGATGAACATTGGGCTGAACAACTAGGGCTTGTTGGTCAGCCATGATTTTATTTTCTTACGACTGAGTGATAATGGGAATGTAAGTGCAAAACAGACCTGGATGATGAACAAAGGATTGATTGATGGGATTGGATAAATGATTGATTGATCAGATGGATGGGGGATAAAGGATGAAAATTGGATGAGATCAGAGAGAACTAATTAATGAGATGATAGAATTGATTTGGTCAATTGGATTGAATTGAATAAGATGATAAGATTGATTAGATCAAATTGATAAATGATTGATTGATTAGATTTGGATTGGGCCGAGTTAGCAAAGCCAAGTCTAAACTCAAATTCAAAACCCTTGATGGAATGACGTAACATGCTGAGTGATCAAATATAGGTGCAAGATAGATGATTACGACACTGATACCACCTCAAGACAAAGATATGTTTATTGGGTCGAAGATGGTTTACTAACTTAGGATGGATGCAACCCTAAGCAAGCACATATGATGATGATCAGGATCAGGCACTTAAGTCAACAAGGATAAGATTTCCAAAAATGAGGTTTAGGGGATTCAGATTGACAAATCGATGATGGATATGCAACCATAGGATGATATTGCATGACTTGATTGATGAAACAATGATCTTTGAAAGTGCAGTCAAATGAGAATGATGATAACAAAAAGATAGATGATGATAATTTTCTTGCCCAAAAAGATTAGATTAGCCGAGAATAGAGGTGATGCTCAGAATAGAATCATCTTTACTTGAAACAGTAGATAATGTTGCCAAACAGCTATAGATTTTCCCAAAATAGTATACAAAAACTCCTATTTTAGAAACTTCGCCCAACCAGGACATGTAGAATCACCCCTTTTAACAAATTTACCCAACTAGAGCATGCAGAATCACCCCTTTTGCAAGATTCACCCAATCAGAGCAGGCACAATGGTGGGTGCTTGATAATGTAAGTGTAAGTGCTTGAAATATTGAGTGTTCAAAGTGCATGTGTTAAAAAATGAGGGCAAATCCTCTAATTTTAGGGAAAATGCCTCTAAGTAATGCAAGGTAAAGATGTAGCCACCTTGGACAAGATCAAGGGATTGGGTGAGTTGTGAACTCAAAAGCCCTCCTCTCCTGACACGTGGCAGATGATGTGGCCAAAAGTACATTACATGGAGGTAATTTTCTAGTACCTAGAGATTGGACTAGATCTCCTCATAAAGGAGGTATGTGTCCTCAAGTGGGGGATGTGACCTTTGAGGAATTAAAAATTCCTTATTGTCCTTGGGGAAATAAAAGTGAATTTAAAATTCTCCTTGGGAATGGGATGCCTTCTCCAAAAAGGGAAGCATTTAATGAAAGAGGTTGACTTGAGAAATTATATAAATGGCATAGGGATTAGGTTGACCTAATCAAGTGGTTAAGTTGTGCAAACAAGGGATTAGGTGGTAAAAGAAGGATTAAGACAGGTGGGGTTTGATGGGGGATATGACATTAATCCCAATTAAGGGTGTACACATCTATAATAATAGATTAATTAGATAAATGTGTGCAATGAAAATCCCCCAGCCTAAAATGTAAAAAGAAAATGAAATGCAAGGAAGAAGGAAACGCAACACCTCGAGATTAGGCCTGAGTTTAACTTGAACAAAATGCAAGAAAGGAACGATGTTACCTTTTCCAAGTTCATCGATTGATTATCCCTATTGATTCATTTGATTGTCTGCTCCTCGATTGATTTCGGCAGCATAACGACTTGTAAATGCTTGATTTGGATGCAAGGATGGTTGTGTTGATTGAAGATTGATATGGGTTGTGATAGATTGGCTTGAATGTGTTAAAGATTGTTAAGGTTTGAATGAATGTGATGAAGGTTGCTAGAATGAATAGTTAGGGTTGCAAAAAGGCTAAGTGTTAGTTATTTAGGAAAGGGAGATGGAATGAACGGTTAGGATTCATTCTTGGTCAAGGAAAAGAGTTCAAGGATGGAGATCAAAGGTTGACCAAAAGGAATTAAAAATTCCTTTTTAATAGGCATGGGGAAGACAAAAGGAATAAAATATTCCTTGGAAAGTCTTGTCTGAATAAATAGAATTTAAAATTCCATTGGAAATGACATGGGGAAGATAAATGGAATTAAAAATTTCTTGAAGAGTGTTGGGAGAATAAATGGAATTAAAAATACCATTGTGATGTGACAAGAGTTGAGCAAAGGGTGTTGATTAGACTAGTTAATGACATATTAGAAGAGGGTTAGGTGGCTAATTATGATTAGGGGCCAACTTGAAAATTTTGGAGAATGTGACACCTCTTAATCATGGATTAGGAATGTGTATATCCCATATAATGAGATTAGGCAAGATAAATGGAATTAAAAATTCCACTGTGATGTGACAAGAGTTGACCAAAGGGGGTTGATTAGACTAGTTAATGACATATTAGAAGAGGGTTGGGTGGCTAATGATGATTAGAGGCCAACTTGAAATTTTTGGAGGATGTGACACCTCCTAATCATGTATTACGAATGTGCACATCCCTAATAATGAGATTAGGGAAGGGGGATTAAGATTAAGAGTGTATTATGGTGGATGGGACATAAAGGGAATTAAATCAATGGATTATTTATTTAATTCCTTGGAGGAAAGGGATAAAAGGGTAAGGTATTTAATTATTTAATTAAATACTTTAGGGATTTAGAAGAATTTTAAGGAATATTAATCAAATAATATTAATATTACTTAATTAAAGTAGGTAGAAGGATATTTAGATGAAAAGGGATAAAATTGACTAAATGTAAGTGGTCAAATTTAGGTGTCTACATTTTTACCCTCTTTGAGATGGTGTTACGAAGTTATGAAGTAGCATCATTTCAAAGAAGATTAAAAATATAGCACTAGGAAGAAGATGGTTAGATTGAGAAAGATCCACCAGTCATTCAAAGGAGTTACTAGGGGGAAAGATGATGGGAGTGAAGATAAAGATTAGGGATTGAGGATGCCCCCTCGAGAGGACATAAGGGTTAAAGAGAAAACGGATGTGCTCTCAAAATGGATGAGATGATGCAAGGGTATATGGGGAAGATGATACAAAAGGATGGATAAGAGAGGATGAGAGAGAGATTATGGATAAGCACAAATGGATTCAAGGAAAAATATGATGTTTCCCTAATCAAGCTACTAGCCAGGAGGGAGTGATGATGGGTAGAGTGTTATTGATAAGGGAAGGATACATCCAAAAACAACACAATGATAGGGAAGGATACATCCTGATAAGAGTGTTGTTGATTAGGGAAGGATACATCCGAAAACAACACAAGGATAGGGAAGGATACATCCCACTGATGATGATTGATGATGAGAGTGTTGTTGATGAGGGAAGGATACATCCCAAAACAACACCAAGGATAGGAAAGGATACATCCTGATGATGATGATGATGATGACTGGATCAAGGCTTGTAGAAAGCCTAGGAACAAGACCAAGGATGTGATTAGATGATTTGTGCTAGATTAAATGGATTAAGATTGGATTGAGATGTGGGATTATTGAACTAAATGACGATGATGAAGGGAAATATGCTTAGAATAAAAGATCTCTATTATTCTAAGTAGATGGATGAAAAGATTCTTATAATAAAAAATCTCTATTATCCTAAGAATATTGAAAAGATGATGATATAATGAGGATGAAGATAGTGGATAGTAACCAAATCAAGAAATGTAATTTTTATGTGCTATGCCACCAAGTAATGAGAAATTTTTTGATATAGCATGAGATAATATGCACCAGGGTATGAGTAACCAAGGTGATATCGTATCGCATGCAGAGGACTGACACAACAAACAAGAAGGCTATCCCCACACCCAAAAGTTGTAAGGACCTTGGTCGGGCCAGGTATTAGGATAACCATAAGCACAAAAGGATGCCCCAATGTAACACAAGACCACTAGAATCTTGGTGAGTACTAAGCGGGACAACCAAGAAGACAACAAGAAGATAAAAAGATCAAGATACACCCCTATGTTGACCTGTCAGAGCACACTATCATATGATGGATCATGGTGACCTTGATGAGGTATGATAGGAAGCTTTAGTGATGAAAAAAACATCAAAATCATCAAAAGATAACAATCAATTTCAAATTTCCTTTGCCATAGGATCAAAAGGGTGGATGGGATTGATGAGATCTGTTAGGAAGGATGCATCCTGTTGAAACCAAAGATGGAAACTAAACTGAAATGATCGACATAATGCGGGATATTTGAAACTAATTGGACCTCATGACACTAATGACCTTTGTTTGGAAGCACCAGCTAGGATAGGGACATATTTGACGAGATAAAAAAGACAACAAAACAATGACATAAGACCCTAAAGACCTAGGGGCTCGGGGGTTGACCAAAGATTAGCCTTGCCTATGTGAAAGCGTAGAGCCCTCATAGTTTGACAAAATGCCATGGATAAAAGTGGAAAGATAAAAATGGAGAGCATGATTAATGACAAAGACGAATGGACAAAAGCCCTGGGGGTAGATCAAAATATTGACCTTGCCTACGTGAAACAATAGGGGAAACTTAGTTCAACACAAGTCTAAAGACAGACAATGGGAGACGATAGGACAAATGAAAAGGTAGCCCTGGAAGCGGATCAAAGGATCGACCTTGCCTACATGAAATCGTAGGGGCAACGTAGTTTGACACAAGACCATAGATATACAATGAATAGGGGATGATGAGATGACCATGCTAAGTGGCTAAAAGGATGGAGATGATATGACGATACAAGATAGACCTAATGGAAAGGATGATGGTGATTACATGAAGCTCAGGGATGGGATAGTTATCCAAATAATTGAAAGATGAATTGGGAGGATGGTAAGATGGATAGATGAGTGATGAAGAGTGATAGGAAGTTGGAAAGATGCAAGGAATAGATAGGAGTGATGATAGTGAGATGAATGGAATTGGGTTGCATATCGGTAGCCTATAGCTAGATACCAATGACAAGGGATTATGTGATGGGATAAGGATAGGAGATAGAAATATGTTAGGATACATGGATAAGGATAAGGATTTGGAAGGATGGAATGGATTACTAGGTGGATAAATGGATGGGGAGCTAAGGATGGGAAGGATGGGGAGATGGAAAGGATTAATTGGAGGGATGGATGGACGATGTCTCCAAGGACTCTATCATAAATAAAGAGATTCCCCCACTCTAAATATGTCATGCGTGATGAGGCAAGAGGGATGGAAAATAGTAGATGGGTAGATAACAAAAGATAGATGGATTTCGATAGGATGCATGGATAAGGAAGGAGCATGGAGGAGGATAAGGGATATGGCGGTGTATGGATGAGGGAATGTATGCCAAGAGGTGTCCAAAGCATATATATGTGCCCCTTTCTTGACCAAGATCACCAAGAAGATGGAGGGATCGGATACAAATGGGATATGATGGGTAGGAGGTGGAAGATAGGCAAATGTAGGGAATGGAGGAAAGGGATGCATAGATGGACATTGCCCCCAATTGTGGAAGTAAACTAGATGGAGGATTTACACGTGATTCCTATTTACTAGGTTTTCATCATGGTACTTATCCAAGGTGCTTGTTCTCCAAGTTTCCACCATTGGATGAATTATTTCTCTTTACTATTTTTTTTTTATGTTTTGAGTTTTTTATTTTTTTTGTATTTTTGACAATTTTTTGCTTTTTGGGGCTAGTAAGCAGATGGAGACGGATGGAGAGAGGGATGTGGATAAATGGATTCAAAATAAATGTGATAAGAGGATGTATGAAGGAATCAAGCATCAAGTTCCATATGACGTAATAAGATCCCATGTGTAAAGCGACTATTGGATGTTGGTACAACCTTATTATAATGGATGGATTATGCAAGAGAATGGACTAAAGGAATTTCATGGGGGAGATATGGGAGATAGTGCATAGGATGTTGGAAAGTGTATGCATGGAAGGATGGATTGGGTGTCTGATGGGGGAAGGTGTTTATGTCCAAAATTAGCACATGTGGTGGTGGATGTGAAAGGACGGGAGGATGAATGGATGGAGAGTGTGGGGATAATGGAGGAGCTGGGATAGTGAATTTTGGGACATAGGGACCCAAAATAGATTTAGGAGATGGAGGATGTGAATGATTTTTTGGTGGATTAGAAACTTTGGATGTCATTATGGATTTTCCATTTGAAAGCATTGTATCTTTTTTCTCTGGAATCCATATCATTGGATTTTTGCTTTAGTGGGCCTTTGTGGACATTTCGATTGATTTGGATTTTGGATTTGATTTTTCTTTTCTTCAACATGTCTTTTCTAGGGGACATGAGGAGCTTTAGATTCATGTAGATGTTTGGATTTATACATTTTTTCTTTGGCATTCAAATTTCTTTTATTAGCAATGAGATGGGTATGGGGATGTGGATGATATGGAGAGGATGTGGATGGAGTGATAGAGGTAGGCTTTAGACGATGATGTGTGGATGGAGGATGTGAGATAACATGCATGGACGGGTGCCTTTGTTGATCTTGAGTTACAAAGTTAGGATTTTTATAATGTGCACTAGGGATAGGTGATGGATGGATGAAAGGATGAACAAGATGAGATGGGGGAGGTGATAGTGGGATATAATGGCCCAAAATGGATTGTGTATATGAAGGATGTGTGAATTTTGGTGGAGGGACATAAGGACCCAAAATAGATGCAGTAGATGAAGGATGAGCGATGGTGGATGGAGGGACATAAGGGCCCAAAATGGACTTATAGGATGAAGGAGAAATATGGATGGTCGTTTTGAGGCAATATGACAAAGGAGGGGGAATAGTGAAAAAGCATTTGGTAGAGCGATGGGGAGTGCCTCTCATTCCTTTAGAAGAGGATTGTTTAGGATGTATGGAGGTTGTACCAACATTTTTGGATTGTGATTCTTGGGAGATATATCCAAGACTATGTGTGCCTAGATGTTCTTTGACTTGGATGGGCTCTAAAGTACCTTGCTCATGAAGGCCTAAAACGTTTCCTTAATAGTTCATATTCTTGAGCATGTGATCTATGGTAGGATTTTTATTCTTTTGGAAGCATGATGCGAGTCCATTATTAGGCAGGGGAGTTTGAGTGGTACATATACTTTGTTTTTCTTCCACAACGAGACCACTATGGATGAGTGTAATGTTACCAAGGTGATATAAGAGTGGTGTTGGGATGGCAGAGCTAGACGGTGATGAAGGATCTTGCAGCGGAGATGGTGGGATGATAGCATCTTGATTGGGAGGAGTGAGTGATAAGGAATCAGGAGAAGGATTAGGTGACATGACAGGATATGGATTTGTAGCAATGGGTGATAAGGAATTATGAGATGGAGTGATGGAATCTTGAATGAAAAGGGGATCATGGGATGGAGCAAATGAGCTAGTGTGATCTTGAGATAGAATAGATAGGATTGAAGGATTTTGACTTGGAGGAGGGGATATTTTGGAAAGCTTTGGATCAAGCTCTTGTCATGACTCATCCTATGTGGGATGCATAGTGACGGGGGAGTTTTGGAGAGACTCCTCAAATGGGGAAGATGGAGGAATGGAGTGTTCATGAAGGTCATTGTATTGGACTGTGGTGTGACAAGGGCTAGGGGGAGCGGATTGGATGTGTCCAATAGATTGGGTGCATCTAGCAGAAGAAGATGGGGATTTAGCAGGTTCAATGGGTTTGGTGGGTTCAACTATTTCGGTGGTGCTAGGAGCGATAATAGGAGTGATAGGTTTAGGATGGAGGAGGGACTCATCACTAGTGACCGTGCACGATGAAGCAATAGGGCATGGTTCCACAACATCAAGATGTGCACTTGGGGATGTCTCTTTTGTCATAAGTCCTTGGACAACATTTGGAAGGAGATCTTTGGGCATTGCAGGTTTAGGTGGGGTGATGGGAATGGATGGAGGATTATTGATGGATGGAGGACTAGGATTAGGGCTTGGTGGATTAGGATTAGATGATGTAATGGGATCGAATGTAGGAATAGGAGTAGATAGAGGATTAAAATAGAATGGAATGGAGGGGGGAGTGATACAAGAGGATGTAGAGGATGACTTAGGATAGGAAGATGTGGATACTAGATTAGGTTGGGAAGATTGGTTTGGTGGATTATGATACAGATAAGAGTATGAGGATGGTGGATTGTGAGAGGAAGTTTTGGATGTTTTATTAGGATGGGAAGATTAAGGTGGGGGATTAGCATAGGAGGACATGGATGGTGGATTGGAATAGGGGTACATGGATGGAGGATAAGGATAGGAAGATTGAGAAGGTGGATTAGGATAAGAGCACATGGGTGATGTATTTGCATAGGAGGGTATGGCTGGAGGATTAGGAAGAGAAGATTGAGATGGTGGATTAGGATAAGAAAAATATGGGGATGGTGGATTATGATAGGAAGGCATGGGTATTGGATTATGATGAGAAGATTGGGAAGTGGGATTAAGGTAGAGATATTGTAATTGTTGATGATGATAAGGAGAGGAGTATGGGGATGGTGGATTACTATAGGAGGATGTGGATTTTGGATAGGAGAGAGATGTAGAGGGAGGACATGATGGATATGTGGATGTTGAGGGTACTGACTATCCCTTGTCAAGGGTAGCGTAAACACTATTATTAGAAGCAGATGAAGGCATGGGGGGATAGTTCAGAGGAATGGATGGACTTGGAGAGGGGATGGGAAGAAGATTTCTAGTAATGATAGCATCAAGGGGATCTACATTATACTCATCTTGATCAAAAATACTTTCGTTATCATCACCAACATAGTTGGAATTCCCTTTAACTACTATTAATGGTTGTGTGGGATGAGGATAAGGATTGATGATGTTAGATGAAATGGATACAGATTGAGAAGATGGGAATAGATTATTAGAAGGAAAGAATAAATGATTAAAATATAACTAGGATGGATTGGAAGAAGATGGAAGAAGATGGAAGAAGATATAGGTGGACTAAAGCTCAAGTTGGGATTAAAGTTAAGCTTAGATTGGGATTGAATAAAATCTCATATTCATATCTGACTGAAGCTCATATTAGGATTAGATTAAAGCTCAGATTAGGATGATGGGATTAAAGCTCATATTAGAATTGAATTGGAGATTATATTAGGACTAGATTAAAGCTCGAAATATGGTCTAGAATAGTCCAAGGGTGATAGGATTGAGAAAAACCAGAAATTAAAATTTTCAATTTTTTTAAGTTTTTTCTATGTCATAGTAAATCGCATTTTTGGAGGCCTCCGGAGTGAAACTTGGGGTTGAAACTTGCATTAGTTCCTAAAATTAGCTTACCAAAAGCACTCTAATTTAGAGATTGAATTAGTACTCTAGGAAACCTTTCTGACGATGCAAACGGTTCAAAATTTCAAGCACCGAGTAGAAACTTATCACCCCAACAAGTTGGGGTAAATAAATTCCTAGGTTTTTTTGAAAATTTGATGGTTTGGGAATGGATAGGAAGAGGGGAAATGATTGGATGATGATTTTGGATTGAGGAAGATGTAGGCTACTTGTGATATGAAGGATTAACTATTTGGATTATTCATGGGGAGCATATTTGCCTATTTTCGGAGCAAAATTCACTTGAACAGAGTGTTAGATTCACCCCAGCAGAGAAGCGGATTCGCCCCTAGGAGCAAGTTCACCCAAATAGAGAAGCAAATTCGCCCAAACAGAAGCAGAGAATCACCCAAGACAATAGATTCACCCAAACAGAAATGTAGAATCACCCAAGATAGCAGATTCACCCAAATAGAAAGGTAGAATCACCCAAGATAGCATATTCACCCAAACAGAAAGGTAGAATCACCCAGGACAACAATTCATCCAAGAACAATTGCAAGTTCACCCAAATAGCTGACAAGTTCACCCAAACAACTACAAACACTGAAGAACAGGAAAAGGTGACAGAAGAATAGGCAAGGGGGACTTTGAGGATTGCCTAATGGGATGAAAACTACCCCTAAATGGGTTTGAAAAAGGGCTTCAATGAAGAACGAGATGAGAACGAAGGAAATGGACACCAAAACGACTCTGAACGAGGTCCCAAACGAAGAACGAGGTAGCAAATGGGAATAAAAAATTCAACTAAACAAATCTAGATGACAATTCAGAGGGAGCATAGGACCACCAATGGATAACTAGATACACCCAAAAGGATCAGAATGGGGTTCCAGATGAAGAATGAGGTAGAAAACGGCTAAACGAACACCAGAACGGACCCGAACAAGGTCCTAAATGAAGAAGAAATGGAAAATTCGCCCCTATACTAAGAAATTTTACCTATGTGTTAAGCAAGATCACCCATGACAAGGGGATGTGTGAATTTACAAAGTGGGATGAAGAACGAAGGTCAGAATGAACTAGAACAGGGTCCGGAATGGGGAACGGGATGACAAAATAGATGAATGGATTCGACTCAATGAACCTAGATGGAGACTCGAAAGGAGGATAGGACCACTATTAGAGAAAATGATATGCCTAAAGTGATTAGAATAAGAATAACGATGAATAATTATATAGAAAATGACCAAACGAACCCAAAATAGACCCGAAAGGGGTCCTAAATGAAGCAGAAAATGCAGATTCGCCCCTAAAGGAAGTTCACCCAATAAAGGGAAGTAGATTCACCCAAGCAATTGAGCAGGATCACCTTTTCTGGCAGATTCGCCCAAATAGACCTTGCAGAATCGCCCTTTCTGGCAAATTCGCCTAAACAGACCTTTCAGAATCGCCTTTTCTGGCAAATTCGCCCAAACAGACCTTGCAAAATTATCCTTTCTGGTAGGTTTGCCCAAACTATAGAGCATAATCACCCAACAGGGGTGAAAAATCACCCATTCTTAGGGAACGGGTGAAGGCAGATGACTCAGACTGAACCAAGACTATGACAAATGAATGAAGAGACAACAAATAGTAGACAATAAGTTGTACTGACTCAACCGAAAAGAAGACACTCCAAGCAACACGATCCTATAAATAGTGCACATTTTTTTTACCTAGGTTGAACAAGGCTATCTTGTGAGTCCCCGATATACACACGGTACATGGGGCCAAACCATGAACACCAACCTATCACAAGCATGAGTTGGGAGCCCCAGTGAGGTACTGGAAACTTGGACCAACTCGGCACATCTTATCTAGGTATCACCTTAGCTTTGACGCTCTACTAGACACGATGTGATTGGATTCAGGTATAGCTTTTGCTCTCCCCCCTTTATATACCCCATTGATAACATGTGGTTTGGATCGTCCCCCGGATGATGAAATCTCAAGTAGATACCACTAAGGTAAGAAGATACTAGATGTTTCAGCTAGTCCCCAGGCTCACATGTAGCGCAAGGGGAGAGATTAGACAGACTAGCACCTCCTAGGAAGACTAGACTGGACAAGAGTGAGCTGTGATTTCTCATCACCCAAGAGCACCAAGTTGTGTAAGGGGAGTGGATACATCAACAACTCACTCACAAGCACAACAAACAGTTAATTGACCCTCTAATTAAGCTACGTGTGCCTAACTATTATGAAAAACAACAAACAACTAACTAATGTTCTTTGATCGTTCATCCTGCAGAAGAAGTGTTTGTAGTCTTGTAACACCGATCTTGTCCAAACAAGGGACAACTACACCAAACATTAGCGAAACACAACACACTCGCCGAAAAAATGAGTTAGCAGATTTGTACATGAAACCAAAGTTAAAGGATGTCAAAAACTTTATCAAATAGGTCTTGGGGGTTTACCTTGGATTCCCCTCTATGTGGAGTAGACTCGCCTAAGTTGAAGTGCAGAATTGCCTCTATAAGAAAATTCACCCTTGTAGAGGTGATAGATTCATCTGTTTAAGCATATTTGCCCCTGTAGAGGGGGCAGATTCTCGTTTTTAAATAGATTCACCCCTATAGAGGGGGAAGATTCACCTTTGTAAGCAAATTCACCCCTTTAGAGGGGGCAGATTTTCCTTTGTAAGCAGATTCACCCCTTTAATCCAAAATGCCCCCGTGAGTGGGTAGGTTCACCTAGGTAATTAAAATCTGAACCTGGAAAAAGGCAAACAAAGGACGTGAAAGAAATTACCTCTAATGTGGGTCCCACCAAGCGTGCTACAAATGTGTGCAGTGAAAATCACTTAGCCTAAAGTGCAAAACAAAAACAAATGCAAGAAGGAAACACAACAACACCTCGAGATTAGGCCTAAGTTGAACTTCAACAAAATGCAAGAAAGGAATGATGTTACATTGTCCAAGTTGATTGGTTGATTGGCCATGTTTATTCATTTGATTGTGTGCTCCTAGACCGATTTTGGCAACATAACGGCTTGTAAACGCTTGATTTGGATGCAAAGATGGTTGTGTTGATTGAAGATTGAGATGGGTTGTGATTATTCGCCTTGAATGTGTTGAATATTGTTAGGGTTTAGATGAATTTAAATGAATGTGATGAAGGTTGCTAGAATGAATAGTTAGGGTTCCAAAAAGGCTATGTTAGTCATTTACCAAAGGGAGATGGAATGAACGGTCAGGATTCATTTTTGGCCAAGGACAAGAGATCAAGGGTGGAGATCAAAGGTTGACCAAAAGAAATTAAAAATTCCTTTTTAATAGGCATGGGGAAGGCAAAAGGAATAAAATATTCCTTGGAAAGTCCTGAGTGAATAAATGGAATTTAAAATTTCATTGGAAAGGACATGGGGAAGATAAATGGAATTAAAAATTTCATGAAGAGTGTTGGGAGAATAAATGGAATTAAAAATTCCATTGTTATGTGACAAGAGTTGACCAAAGGGGGTTGATTAGACTAGTTAATGACATATTAGAAGAGGGTTAGGTAGCTAATGATGATTAGGGGCCAACTTGAAAAATTTGGAGGATGTGACACCTCCTAATCATGGATTATGAATGTGCACATCCCTAATAATGAGATTAGGCAAGATAAATGGAATTATAAATTCCATTGTGATGTGACAAGAGTTGACCAAAGGGGGTTGATTAGACTAGTTAATGACATATTAGAAGAAGGCTAGGTGGCTAATGATGATTAGGGGCCAACTTGCTAAATTTGGGGGATGTGGAATCTCCTAATCATCGATTGGGAATGTGCACATCCCTAATAATGAGATTAGGAAAGGGGGATTAAGATTAAGAGTGTATTATGGTGGATGGGACATAAAGGTAGTTAAATGAATGGATTATTTATTTAATTCCTTCGAGGAAAGGGATAAAAGGGTAAGGTATTTAGTTATTTGATTAAATACTTTAGGGACTTAGAATACTTTTAAGGAATATTAATCAAATAATAGTAATATTACTTAATTAAAGCAGGTAGAAGGATATTAAGATGAAAAGGGATAAATTTGACTAAATGTAAGTGGTCAAATTTAGGTGTAGATCTATGTGAAACCCTAAATGAAAAATATAAACAATGCAATGGTAGATCTATGATGAAACTTTTACAAGGTATATAATTTTTTTAGGCCAAGTTCACCAAAATAAAACAAAAAAAAATGGGACCCTAAGTTTAATTTATAAAAACTAGGATCATTTTCTTTCATTAAGATGGAGATCAATAAGGTAATTCGATTGACTTTAACCATGAAGGTGAGCCAATTAGGACTTGGATCTACATATTCTACATATTTTTTAGTGTTGGAATGGATTGAATTTGTTTTATTATTAACCTAATTACAGTATATGCCCTAATATGAAAAATGTAATATTTTGACAATTGATACATTATAACAAGGATTTGTAGGAAGATCTGAGAAGGGAAGAGTGTTGTGTACCTATCCTAAAAATTTGTTGCTAGTCTAAATAGGAGGATAGATCCACCCAAGGGAATTTATGTCCTTATAATGCTATTATAGTTCTATTTTTTCCATCCTCTAATGTAAAATTTGAGACTCCCATTTTTGCTTGTAAACTTGTCAGATCACTATCAAATAATTGGTGAGTTTTTTTGAGTTGGCAAGGTTTAGGTATTTGATTGCAACAATGGATAAATGATCTTAAAACTCTGTTCAACTCTCTCCAAAACTAAAACCTACACATTCAAAGAGACTAAAAAGGTTGTACCATTTAGGGGCTTGCTTTAGTCAAACCCCATGTTAGTTTTTCCACTTCCACAATGGCAATATCGATGATAAAAATAAAATTGATAGGAAGGAATGATGAATCAACCAAGTTCTGCAACTCACCACCCTTCAATGGTTTCCTTGAAGGATTAGAGTCATGCACATCACTTCAAGTTCTTTGATATTTCTCACTTGAATGCTTGAATTTCTTAGAGACCTACAACAAGGGTTAGCCTTCACAAACAATGATAAAATGAATATACATAAACTCTCATAGTATTTCACATGATGCTTGCATCTTGAATTGATGCAATGAATCTTTGAAATGTTGCTCTTGATTTGCTTGATAATACTCTTAAGAATATTTTTTTCTCAATATTTTCTAGATTATTTCAAATGAAGTAATGACGAGGTATTTATATGTAATTATTCTAATTTCCTAAAAATTAGATCCTAATAGTCGACCTTTGTAACTTGAATTTCAAATTTTAAAATTTTGACATTGATATATTAGAATTATGAACCAAACAAAATAGGGGGATAGAGCCACCCAAGGGAGTCCCTATCTTGGCCCTATTTTCTAGGGATTTAGGTATTAGGGGCAAAGTATTAAAAAAATGCATTTGTTCTTGTAGTGTAGTAAAATGCATACCCTTGCATTTTCACACTTTTTTGGGCTCATCTTGCTTTATTTATGCTTCTTTATGGCTTAATTAGGTCCTATTTTTCATCCACAAGATGAATTTAAACTATATTTCTATGGAAAATCCTAACAAACATCAAAAGATAAATCATCATTTAATGTTTCTATTTGTGTGTCCCTGATTTGTGGATTAGCACTAATATGCCACCTTGCGCGTCTTTGTCCTCCATGGGTCTTGGGACCCTGATTTTGAAACCACCTAAAAGGTTCTTGTTGGAACCAAAAAATCCACTTTCATTTTCACATGACTTCATCATCATTTCTCACTTCATTTCAATCATACTCCCCACTCCCCTAGCTATTTCACAATGTTTGGCATAAAACATAAATTTCCCTATTGTATATAGCTCTTAAGCTTACCATCAGAGATAAAATAAAAATATCTAAGTAATTCCCCTTACCAATGTGCTACCTCAAAAATATACAATCTATCAACATGACAAGACTTCGTTGGGGGAACTCTCATCATGCTCTCTCTGATGAGTCGATGGACACAGATCACAAAACACACACTATCGACAAAACAACATTCTCTCAAGAAGACTCATAACATGGTCTCCCTGATATACTGACAGAGTTAACTAAGGTGGGCCCAACACAGAAAGTAATACATATCGGCATAACATACCTTATTGTCACTCTAATAGCTCGAGCAAAACATATCGATGACACTAAACCATATCGAGGAAAGATAACATGGTGTCCCACTGATGAACTAATATAGGACATAATAAAGGTATTTTCACAAGTATATAGTGGTTAGTAGTATTAGGAAAACATAATGCTATCAGGCTCATAGAAAATCCAATTTCCCGACACAACGATTAAGAAATTGAAAGAAAAGAGAATCACAATGAACAAGGACTATCGATAGGACATAAACAAAGGTTCCCTCGATAATTCCATAACACATGAAAAGAAGGATAATATTATGAACGATTAAATATGAGCCAAAGAAAGGGATTGGGGAGATTAAAGAGTGTTGAGGAGAAGTTATCTGGCATCTCATCGATACCACAAAGGAAAAAAAATTAATGGAGGTTCATCAAGGGGAGAAATGAATATTAGTGGGAGTAAGTATTAAGTCCCATCAATAGCCCGACAACACTTAAATTCATCAGCGAGAGAAATGCCTATCGATGGGAAAGAATAACAGGTCCCTCTGATGGCTCGAGAAGGACAATTGACCCAAGGATTTCATCAATGAAACCAGGTTGTATCACTAGGAGTCACCTCTAAGTCTCAGTGATAGCATGACATAAGTTACATTGTGGAGACTTAAGTGTATCGGTAAGAAATGATACATTGTCCCTTCGATACCCTGAAAAGGGAAAAGATCAGTTTGAAGAACTCATCGATGAGAGAATTGATTATCGGTAGGAGTGAAACACATGTCCCTCCAATACAACAAAATTACATTTCCCGAGCATAAATAGAAATGAATATCTAAGAGAAACATTGATATTGGGGAGACAAAAATGCACATCCCTTTGATAGGGTGAAAAGATAAAATCTCGACCGAAGCATAAGCCAAGGTTTTTAACATTTGAAGGAAATCTTATTTGTATAAAAAATTAGGTAGACACTTTATGGAGATTTATTAATTTGCAAGATATTTCCCCATGAAGATTATGATAAAATATTATTTGGATATGGGTAAGAGTGCAAAATAAAAGATTTATTTAATAATTAAGGTGGGAATGTGATGAAATGATAACTATAGAATATTTTCATTGAGAGGTAAAAAAAATTCATGAAGAGAATTAATTGGGAATAAAAATAAGGAGTGGGTAATTCTTTTTACCCAAGGAATATGGTGAGAATGCATACAAGTGAAATGCAAAGTGAAATATTTTTCACCAAAATTAAATATAAATGGGAAATTTCTAGCAAAGAATTAAAACTAAAGTACTCAAAACTACTTTATTTTTCACGGAAATACAAAGATCATGAAGATTAAAATTAAATATTTTGATCTACTGAAGGCAAATTAATTAAATGAAGAGTTTCACCAAATGGGTATCAGAACGGTCATAACCCTAAAAATGTAATGTATATATGTAAAATGAAATCATATCATATTGATCATCATCTGTTGTAGTAGATCATTAGTATAGGCATATGTCATCCATCCATTTTCATATCTCAGAACTTTTGCTATTAATGTACAATTTTTTGAAACAATATAATGCAGAAGACTATTATTAATTGGTGATCTAATTTCAGTGTTCAACTATTGTGTTAATTTTCATGCTTATATTTTGTTGTGTTGTCTCCAAAGTGGTTATCTTAAGTTATTCAGATTTACAAAATTCATCTGGACATATTTAATGTTGCTTTGTGGTTGTCTTGATTGGGTTTTGGTAGGAGTGAATTAAAAATCCTTTCAAGTAATTCATTTTAAATTGGTTCCTACTAAGGATTAAAATCCTTTTAAGGTGGTTGTTCTAATTGGTTTCCCTCAAGCTAATAATTAAAAATCCTTCCATCAGTTCACAGTAATTTGGGAGAATAACACTGGGATTCATAAAGAAGAGTACAGTAGTTGGTTGACCTACATGTTTGTACAAGGTGCAAACATCTAAAATTTTCCAACAATTAGAGTTAAGCTGGGGAGTAGATCCACCCATCCTACAAATTTTTCTCCATCATCATAATCCACTCATCAACTCTATTCACCCAATAGATTAGGCACTGGTCAACTTAGAACAACTTCATACAAATTTTACTCAAAAATATTATTTTTGAGATATCTACAGTAGGAATTAGTCACTAAGTTTGCATCTGCTTCACCCCCATGTGCCATTGTGAGTAGATTGCTTAAGTTAGATATCATATTCAAGCCTTTAAATATGACTTATCACTCAGGTACACCCGCCTAGGTCAAGCAAAGCCTAAAGAGCAGAGGGTTATCAATCAAAGTTTCTAGATTCATTAGCGAAAAATATACTAAGAGACTGACACCCTCTTATGTTCTAAATCCTATGTTTTTGAGACCTAATAGATTGGAAACTTTGTTGGGTAGCCTAATTAAATTTGAATCCAATCCTTTGTTGTCATAGATTCATAAGAATCCACAATTTAATCACTTAGCTGAACAAAAGACTCCACTAGGATAAGGAAAATCTCATCTAGACCTTAACTTTCCTACTTATGAAAAGGTAGGTGGTGACTCTATTTTATAACTGAGAAGTTAAAGTACACATCAAATAGAAAAAAATCTAGAGTTTAGAGCATAAAATAATCCTACAAGATGAATGGTAGGGGATCTATGCACCAAGGAAGTCCTAAGAAGAACAATGGTAGTAGGAAAAACAAGCATGGATCCCCACTTCAAAGGCTGGTGCAAATAAAAACAAGGTAGCACCTAAAAAACCAGACACCACATTCAATAATCAAGAGAATATCCCAGAACAACCTCCTACATTGCATAATAGCTTGGATCCCTTGCATGAATCAAAGTATCATAATGATGATCCATACAGAAATCCTCATACGCCATGTCAACGAGAAAATATTGACCATCATGTTTTTCACTAGAAGGAAGACCTTGAGAAAATGAATGAGTTCTTTGCACATGGTGAGGATGAAATACATCGAATACAATAAGAGAATAACTAGAGGTTCTCATCACAACAAGATGAAACCCAAGAGGGATTCATCGATCACAAAAGTACTAGAGGTATCTAGGAGACACCCTCACAAATAATCCCTCCTAGGTGGATCCATTTTACATCACATTAGTAATCCACAAAAAAATGTTGAAAATTTGTATGATTGACTCAAGGGCTACAATCAATATCATGCCTCTAGTTTTCATGAAGGAATTAGTTATGTGGGTGAATAGTACATATGGGAAGTGTTATGCCATGGATAACAGATTAGTCCCTATACTTAGAGTAATATTGGATGTAGAATTAAAATTGGCATCATACCCTAATGCAATGTACATAGGATAGATATCACGGTAGTGGAAACTCCCCCTTATTATGGAATGTTATTATCAATACACTGGACAACAACAGTTGGCGGAAATGTCCAACTGGATTAATCCTATGCCACAATACCTGCGAATGGAAGGGAGGTAAATCTATATGGAGAACCTAGATCAAAACATTTAATTGAGCTCTTTGACTCAAATCAGATGAATTTATTTTGTGATGTAGACTTGGGGAGTTTTAGATCGAACATTCAAACCCTAAATTATTGAACACAGATCCAATTTCTAAGGATGTCTCTAAAAATGAACATGGCATATGGCAGATGTACTTTGATGGATCCTGCATTAAAGAAGGGAAAGGAGCCAAAATTATTTTTATATCACTATATGGCACAACATTCAAATACTAATTTATGCTAACATTTGAGTGTACATATAACATAGCAGAGTATGAGGCATTTCTATTAGGTCTAAACATGGGATCAAAGTGTTAACTATTTCTGGGGACTCATAATTGGTTGTTTCACAAGTGAGTTCAAATTACAAATAAAAAAAGATATTGAAACAATATAGAAATGCAGTATGGGATACCATAGAGCTCTTTGATGTCTTCTCTATCGAGTGGGTGGATAGATCAAAAAACTTAATGGCTGATTTCTTGGCAAATTTGGCCTTAAAACTAGATGGCATTACCCTAGCAGGTATCTCACAAGTGGAATTTAAAACCAAACCTGCAACTCCTAACAATATTTATAGTTGGAAGGTCTTCAATAATGGCACATATTTGATCAAGTTCTTCAACTGCATTGATCAGTATGAGGCCTAAGAGATTGATGTAAATGCATTTGTTGAAGATGTAGATGGTAAACAAACTGTATTTGACCAAGAGATAGTGCAGCTCAAAATAAATAAAATTCCTAAAGGATTAGTATCATTAGAAAGGTTGTTCAATGGGAATGATTGATAAACTATGAGGCAAACACCAGGAAGAAGGGAGGATGTTGAGGAGATTAATCTTCGGACTGAATTTTCTCCAAAAAAGGTGTACACTAGAAAGAAGATAAGCCCTACAATTAGGAAGATTTTGATTACATTATTAAGGAAATACAAACATGTTTTTTCATGGTCATACAATGACCCTAATGCATATAAAGAATATTTATTTCAACATGAAATCCCACTAAAGCATAATGCAAAGCCATTTAGATAGAAATAAAGACTGATAAATCCTACCCTAGAACCCAAGATGCATGAAGAACTCATGAAACTTAGAGAGGGAGGTATTATTAAGCCCATCAAAAATTCTACATGGGTCTCCAACTTGGTGCCAGTTAGGAAGAAAAATGGAGATATAAGGTTGTGTGTATACTTTAGAAAATTTGAATGTCTCCTCTCTTAAAGATAACTACCCTCTCCCAAACATGGAGGTTATGCTATAATGGGTAATAGGGTGTGAATTACTATCCATGATGGATAGATTTTTGGGGTATAACTAGATGAAAGTAAAAGAAACATAATAGTATAAGACTATGTTTACTACACCTTGGGGCACATATGTATATGTAAGAATGCCTTTTGGCCTCACAAATGTTGGTGCCACTTTTCAAAGGGCCATGGATGTTG
Source organism: Sequoiadendron giganteum (assembly GCA_007115665.2). Taxonomy (NCBI): domain Eukaryota; kingdom Viridiplantae; phylum Streptophyta; class Pinopsida; order Cupressales; family Cupressaceae; genus Sequoiadendron; species Sequoiadendron giganteum. The sequence continues at coordinate 293,747,145 of CM021100.1, forward strand.
CCTTTGTTGACCTGATTAATGCAATAATGGTGGTATATCAAGATAACCTCACAACATATTCTAAGAAAGCAAAAGACCATGTTGAACATCTTGAAAAGATCTTCCTCAAAGCCCTAGAGTATGGTATTTCCTTAAACCCAATGAAGTGCAATTTTGTTGTTACTAAGGGAAATTTGTTAGGCCACATAGTATCCAAAGATGGAGATAGAATTGATCTGGAGAGAATAGAGGCTATAGAAAATATCCCAATTCTAAAGACAGTAAAGGCTATCCAGTCTTTCTTTGGACAAATAAACATTGTAAGAAGGTTTATATCAAATTTTGCTAAGATTTTCAAGCCCATTTCAAAAATGTTGAAGAAAGGAGCCAAGATTGATTGGAAAGAAGAAGCAATTGATGCATTCATATCTGTAAAAAGAGAAATCGAGGAAGCCCTAGTGTTAAAGTCCTCTAACTTCAATAAACCATTTCAGATCTTCTCATTTGCATCATACCACACCATTGTAGTAGTAATGTTACATAAAAATGATGAGGGGTATGAACAACCAGTATCATTCTTCAGAAAATCTCTTCAAGGAGAAGAATTAAAGTATGACATTATAGAGAAGCAGGCATATGCATTTGTCAAAGAAGTGAAGGCCTTCAGACCTTATTTGTTAGGTGCTTAAATAACTACATATGTTCCTAATGTTGTAGTTAATGATGTATATATACAAACCGAAGTCATAGGGAGAAGGTGTAGGTGGATTAATAAAATTCAAGAATTTGATATTGAAATCCAAATCACTAAATTGGTAAGAGGACAAGGGTTGGCCAAGCTCATGACTGAATCAAATTTTGAAGCATCTCAAATTTGCAACATAGGGTAGGAAGAAGGTATGATTGCAAGCATAGAGAACACCTCATGGTACACAAACATAATGTATTACCTAAAAAACCAAAGGGTCCTAAGGAAATGAATGAGAATAAAAAAGGAACCTTGAAATTACATGCCTCAAAGTATGTTTTCATGGATGGGGACCTATACTGGAAGAACAAGGATGGAGTGTTTCTAATATGCTTGGATGAAACACAATAAATTTGTATGTTGAAAGAAATGTATAAAGGTGTTTGTGGATGGTATTTTTTTGCCAAAACCACTACCCAAAAAATCCTAAGAGCTGGATAATACTAGCCTAGAGTTTTCAATGACTCTTTTTCTTATGTATGAATGTGTGAAGCCTGTCAAAAAATTCCTAGAAAAATGAGATACCAAGAAGCACTGCCACTAAGACCAATGCAAGTAGAAGCTACATTTCATCAGTGGGGAATAGATTTCATTGGATAAATACTAGACAAGTCTAGTGGAGGCCATAAATGGATTCTAGTGGCAACTGACTACTTTACAAATTGGATATAAACCATCCCTGTGAAACAAGCCACTAGTAAGGTTGTGATAAATTTTCTGATGGAGAATATCATCACTAGGTTTCGGACACCTATAAGAATAATTACAGAAAAAGATGTGTGATTCAAATAAAAAGAATTCAAAATATTTTGTGAGACATATGGCATAAAAATTTCATATGCATCTCCATATCATCCACAAGAAAATGGGTAGGTTGAATCAAGCAACAAGAGTATCCTAAAAATCATTAAGAGGATGTTGGACAAAAACAAAAACGCTTGGGATTCTAAATTGAGGCTAGCAATCTAGGAAGAAAGTACCATAGTCAAAAAAATTGACTAGCAAATCACCTTTTCAATTGCTCTATGGGTTACAAAAAAGGATGCCTATGCAGAACCTCTTACCCCCTTTAGTTAAATAAATCATAAACATTTATTTAATTAATCACTTTCCTCTCAATTCTAATTTAAATCAACTCATAAATTTGAGTCAAAATTATCAAATCACCTCATCTCTCATTACAATGATCAAATATTGATTAGTTTAATCTCAATCACTAAAATCCTCTAGAGAATGAAACTTGCACAATAAATAAATTACTTTGATTTATTTAACTGCCTATTTTCCCTCAACTTGGCATCAAAAGGGAATATTCTTCAATTTGAAAAATCCTTCCAAAAGGGGATGGGCACTTCCAACAAGGCACTTAAGGCCTCTTACAAGTCCTTTTTCCTTGCACCAAATGGCCATAACTCCATTTGAATCTCCCTCCACCTTGTAATTTCAACATTTTCAAAATTCTTTTTTATGCATTTATTGGCACTTTGATCAAAATGTGCACAACCTTCCTCCATTCAAATCTTGACAAGTGGCACTTGTCCATTGGATGTTGAATGATCCCACATTTCTTATTTCCACTCTCTCTTCCATTTTGGAAATATATAAATGAGAGACTCTTCCTCTCATTCTATCATCCACAAATTGAGTAAACCTACTATACTCAAATTCATCCTCATCCACAATCAGAGAAAAGTTACTATCTTCACATTGAGATAATTTTGTCCATTTCATAGCTAGGTTATGCCAAAATCTCATCAAGGAGATTCAACCATCCACAAATCATCACAAATCTTTCAAAGGAGTTGGGAAAGGGCCAATTTTGACACATCAATTGGCACCAACTCCCCCATGGGATCAAGAGTTTTCTTTCCTTAATTAGGATTTCATTTATATTCACATGTTTTGTTCTTCATTTTCCTATTTTAAGTATTGTAAATGGATTTCATGGGGAATCCTTATTTTATCTTTTATATGAACCTAACTATGTGTTTGTTTCTTGTGTTTGTGCAAGAATAGGATTGGGGTTCACATTTTGGCACTAGAAGGAGGGTTGATTGGAGAAATTCATCACGTTTTTCCAAAATATCATGACTTTTTGAAATTTTTCTTTGCTTACAGGAAACTATGGTGCATACAATCATGTGGCGCTATATTGCACTACTTTCAGAGATGTGGCGATATATCGCACCGCTCTAAGCTCAAACTCCACCACACCTGTATTCCCATGCAAGCATTTCAAAATTTCAAGCCCCATCGCGGATCTCTTGAATCCAAACTATGTTGGATGCCAAAACTGTACAGAATTTGCGCTCTCTTTTTTTTCCAGAGCGTCGCACTTAGTCGAGGTATAGTGCTATATTGCATCGTGGGGTTTCCAAACTGTGTTGTATTTGTTGACTATGCCGCTAGCTGACACTGGAAAATTTAAATTTTCTTTTTTTTTAACATGTTCTTTTTTATTTCTATCTTTTTGATATTTTGACTTATTTATTGTCTCTACATCTTGTGGTTTTGATCATTTTGTAGGTAAGAGCAAGGAAGGAAGAAAAATGGAAGGCTCCATTGCAACATCAATCTTATACTATTCAAGTGTTTTTGAACACTATAGTGTTGTTTAACGCTTTTAGGGGGTTTTCAATCTCCTTTTAAGAAATTTGTTAGGGAACAATAAATTTTCTTTTGGGCTCTAAAATCCTTTCAAAAGTTTGCAACCAAAGGCTTAAAAAGAACCTTAGAAACAATTTTACTAGATTTGGTTGAGGTTTAAAAAATTGAACAAGGCAAATTCCACACTTAATTTGGTGCTTTAAAAATAATTCACTTTTGCTTTGAGGGCTTAAAATGAACAAGTGTTTCTTTGTTTTGTAGTTATTTATTCAAAATAATATCATGAAAAGGATGTATGCGCCTCTCTCATGCCTCACAGCAATCTTGAGAATCAAAGGCTCTTTTGGTGATCTTAGGTTGAGTTAGGTAATTGTCTCCACACTTCATTTTTTGGGATTCAAATTGAACCAATCTTGCGAGTGTGAGTGTGGCATGTTGCGAGTGTTCTCCCTTTTTTTTTCAACAAAGGTCGATTCAACTACAAGATATGCTTGCTTGCTTTTGTTTATCTTGGCAAACCTGCATTGTGGGAAAAATTAATCACCCAAGGGAACAACCCAACCGGGAACACGCTAAAGCCAAGCGACTTCCACCTGGGATATAAGTGAGGACATTGGAACAAAGGCCAATATCACGAGGATTATTCCGATGAGAAGGTAATCAATGGTCTCTCACCGTACTGGATAGTCCCCCACGAAAGAAATGCCCGCATTAAAACCCCTTTTTTAGAAAATTCCAAAATCGTATCTATTTTTTGGTGCAAAAGGTGATGTCCTTTGAAGTCACCCCATGTATACATGCGGTTCTGTTGTAGAGATGAAAAGTATGTCATGGGAGATTCATGGGTATTGGTGCTTGGCTAACCCGAGAAGCAAGTGCACTGTAAGGGGGAGCCTATGTGGTCAAGCATCTAATCATCCACACTGAATATGCACGGCTAGATTCATCCAAGTGGGAACCCATCAAATATTATCTTTCCATCCTAGGGATTGTACATGTTCTTGAAATCAAAACACCTTGCTTGGTTCTAAAACATTGAGAAACAAACATTCACAAAATCTTGAAAATTTCAAACCCTTTGGAGGAAACAAATACCCTTGACAAATCCATGTGCTCTTGCTTGCCCTAGGGATTCCATCTTTTGAGGTTTGTAAGTGTTTGGTTTTAATCATCATTTGTTTTCACTAAATTCAACCTAGGAAACTGTGCTCTTGAAACTTTGATTTTCACATAATGGAAGTTGCAGAATGAAAAGGAATTAAGACAGACATTTAGTTTGAAATCATAAGTCAAGAAATTTCTTTTGGTAAAAGGGAACTCATTAAGAAAATATAAGGACAATTTGACCTCACATGTGTTTTCTCTAATGATTTCCCAAAAAAATTAAATCCAAAAACCAAAGTTCAAGAAACTTAGTCTAAAATCTCGTGAGGAGCGTCTTGAAAGGATTTTTGAAGTTAGAGAAAGATTGGTATACAATTTCTACAAAAAGGCTTCAAAGAACAACCCAAGTTTGTATGTGTTTTATTATCAACATAATCCAACTCTTTTTCAAAGTTTTTCTTTTCTCACATAGGAATTATGGCATGTTCTTCAATACCGAGGTCTTGTGAAAATGATTCTTGTCTAGGTCAAGTCTAGGATCAAAATCATCACACTCATCCATCTCCCCATCATCATAATCAAATATCATCTCACCAAAAAACTCTTGAGAACTTTGAAACATAATTTATGCTAAACTTAAAGGAAAAACCAGCATCACTTTGTTTCACTTAACACACATAGTCAAATTATAAATCCGCTTCAAAAAAACTTACCTCTAGGATAACGCAACTTCTTAAGGTCTACTAGATCATGATCACTTTGATTGGCTTAACACACTTATCCAATTCATTCTCTTATGCGATTTTTCTCTAGGATAACACAACTTCCTAGGGTTTACAAGTTCACCATCATCTTGTTTGGCTTAACACACCTAGTCAAACTATCTAAATCAAATCAATCCAAGCCCTAAAAATTTTAGCATCACCCCTTAAAATTATTCAAGAGTTTCAACCATCTGCATCATCCATTTATCTCATCCCCATCATCACCCTTTGATCCTTGGACTCTCCTAGTTCTTCTCCTTTTTGTGCCTAAATATTAGGATCAAACTATCTCTATTTTATGGTCCAAACAAGATCACAACACAAGAGGAACATGGAAATCACCAAAGAAACATCAACTTCAAAGGACTTAAGTCAAGCAACCTCCGAAGTAAACCTTGTGGGATCAAGAAATCCCCCAAAAAAATCCTCTCTACCATCACAAAATCCTCAAGAGGAAGACTATGAAGAGGAAATCATCAACAAGGACTTGGGAATGACACAAAAGGAAATAACTAAAATGATTAAAAATCTAGAGAATCATAGAATTGTCAATGCCATGATAAAACTTAATCCTTCTCTATATATACGCACGTTATCAGAAGGAGGGGCCCAACTCCCTTCTGACCTTGAAATAAGTAACAATATAGAAAGGCCTCTTGCAAGAATACCCCCAATTTCAATTCCAAACATAACTCAGGAAATTCCCCAAACCATTTCAACAATCGCATCAACCTCACCAATTGTTAACAAGGGAAGCGCCATGTTTCGTGAATTACAAAAGCATCGCCTTGTAAACAACAGAGAGGTAAATACCAGCACCACACTAGATAACTTCATCTCGGTTAATCCATCACACTCGTATGTCCTACTTACTTTCCATAATCATGCGGACTCATCCTCATTCCATGCAATGCCAATCTATCCACTGAACATACAAAATTCTCTACCCATGATTTCACAAGGAGAAGGTAGTTTTTTCGGTATAGTGGGAGTCACTAACCCATTCTCATCATCACTTTTCCAAGGGAAGATACCATCATTCCCTCCATTATGACTCACATCCATATCACCTCTTGGGTTGGGTCTTCCCCTCTACCTACCGCTAGTTTATCAAATCAAGGCAATCTAAGCATCACATCAAATCCTCTCCTTTTGCTAACAATACAACAATAGTAGGTGGAAACCATTCAAGCTACCATGCTCAATACATCAACCAGTCCCCAAATCCCTCAAAGAATAGCTCCTCAGGGACCAAGCATCTCAATCACACCACCAACAACCCAAGTCCTGGCTGCCAACACGACCCCTCCACTCGCCACAATGGTTAGCACCATTCCAAATCCACCACCAATCCCACCAAAAGCTAAAGTGAAAAATTTATTCATCACCATGATTTAGGCAGTCCAAAACGCCACCCACCACAGGGTAATTCAACAAAACCAACAATTTGCATAGTAGGCTGCTCAACAAGTGTAAACACAACTAGCTACCCAACAAGCTGCATAAGTTGCACAAGCCCAAAAATCTGCACAAGATGCACAACAAGCACAAGCTCAAGCTCAAGCCCAACACCAGGCTCAATAGGCGCAAGCACAATATCATGTACAACTACAAACAATTCACCAACAAGCATACCAACAAGCCCTACAAGATTTTCAGGCACAATAGCAAGCTAAACAACAAGCTTTGTTGGTGCAACAACAGCTATACCAACAACAAGCTTTGTTGGCGCAACAGTAGGTAGACCAAAAACAACCTTTGTTAGCGTAATAGCAGCTAGACCAACAACAAGCTTTAAGGGAACAACAACAATTGGACCAACAACAAGCTTTGTTGCAACAACATCAACAAGATCAACAACAAGCATCGTTGACATAAATGCAGGCATATCAACAGTCCTTAAACGGCTTGCAGAAAACCCCCACCAACACTCCTCTCATCAATCAAACTCCACAAACACCTCAGAATGCCTTCATCCCACCTCTTGATCCGCAAAATGATGTTGCAGCACAAATCAAACTGCTCTCGCAGCAAGTGTTGGACCTCCAATCAGGGAAAACAACCAAAATGTCGAGAAACTTGTGCCACTATCCGTTTGTTAGAGATCTTATAATGGTACCATTCCCAAATGGATTTGAGATCCCCAAATTTGATAAATATAATGGGATGGGAAACCCTGAAAATCACGTCAGATAATTTCAAGTGCATTGCATGGAGGTTGTATACGATGACACATATCTAATAAAACTATTCCCTCGAAGTCTGACTGGTCCTGCCATGGAATGGTTTTCTTGCCTACCCATAGGCATCAAAACATTCCAGCAAATCATGGAAGCTTTCCTTAAAAACTATGCATTCAACATGGGTGCAGACGTTAGTTTGGAGGAACTATGAACGCTTAAACAAAGAAAAGGAGAGCTATTCCCATCCTTCTTGCAAAGATGGCAATCCAAGCCCAATCAAAGAATGTGGACCATGCCAAAAGAAACACAAGTTTGCACAATCATATTTAATCTAGACGAAAACTTGGTGTTCTACTTAAAAATGCAATGCATCACAACGTATGATTAGATGATCCCAAAGGCACTTAATATCGAAATAGACCTTACTGTACGAGGAGGTGCATCGACATTTCCTCCACAATAGGATAACTGCCTGTCCACCAACTATAATGATAAACCTCGAACATGGTCAATGAATACAAATATCACAAATGACGGAGTGGTCGATGCTAAAGTGGTCATCAGTGCCTCTAAGTAGAGCATCCAGGCCCATCAACCGCAAAATCACAATCGTAATAATATGGAAACTAATACAGTGGCACAACATCAACCACTTCCTAACAACCAAATTTATAACTTGAGCAATCAAGGAGGACCACCTCCACCAAACAAGTATCCTCCCAAGCGGCTGTTCACGGCCCTTGGAGAATCAATTGAATCCATAATGAAGAAGTTGGTTAAGGAAAACCTTATCAAAATATCCAACTTTGAGCAATATGTGGAACCCATGACAAAACCACCATGGTACAACAAAAATATCCTTTGTGATTTTCACAAAATCAAGGGACACACAACCGTAAATTGCATGAGGTTAAAAAATATCAGCCAGGACCTCATTGAGGACAAGATCATAAATGTCAAACAACCAGCTGGAAAACAAGACCTTAAAATATACACGAATCTGATGCCGAATCATAATCAAGGAAATAACCAAGGGAACAATAAACGAAAGAAAACTTATGCTAGTGCAAACCTTGTATATGAAGACATTGTCGCATGTGTGGATGAGATTGTCATTGTCATTATCATCAAAGGATCCACCACCAATTGTGGAGTCACTACATGTGATAGCAAGGTTACTATTGCAGGGGCATCATAGCCATCTAAGACCCCCATTTCAAATACAAATTTTGTTCCCTATGATTATAGCGTCATTGACCAGCTAAAAAGAACCCCCACTCAAATCTCCATCATGGATTTATTGAAAATTTCCGCTGCCCATAGGAAAATACTTGATGAAGCATTAGTTGTGTCCACGATTTCTACTACCCTTGATATAGAACAATTCTAGGCTATGGTTGGTAACATCATTACTCCAAATCTCCTCACCTTCTCCAATCAATATTTCCCCACCCAACCATCTCATAATCGTGCGCTTCACCTTCAAGTGTTGGTTCACAAAAATAAATTCAAAAGGGTCATGGTGGATGGAGGCGCATGCCTCAACATTTGTTCACTCAAACTCATAAAGAACTTGGGATTCTTGGAGGACTCCATTGACAAGAACAAAGGCATCACCATAAGAGCATATGATGACCAAGAAAGAGTGTCTCAAGGCACTATCAGAATCCCAATCCAAGTGGGGCCAGCTACCATGGAAACCACATGTCAGGTGGTTGACCTCGACCTACCCTACAAAATCCTCCTAGGATGCCCATGGATCCATGGAATGAAGGCGATCGCCTCAACATTCCATCAATGCATCAAATTCCTATACCAGAATGAGGAGGTCACAATACATGGTGATCCAGAACCATTCACCTATTGCAAACACTTGGAAGCCAAATTTTACAAAATTCCCCAAGTGCCAAAAAATGATGAAGGCCCATCCACTTCTTATATAGATCCATCCAACCTTGCCTCCACTTCTCCGATAGAGACACCCTCCATCCCTGATATATTTGACATCAAGCTCATGATCCAGGACAATGGGTGCAAAGATTAAATAATGAAGAAAAATGTGTTTGTTGTAGGAGAGTTACCACAATCTCGTAGGTCACATGGGCAACCTCAATCAGCTGAAACACCTGTCCAAAATATTAGGGAAGATCCTTTTAGATTCCGTCGTTGGGGGGATATAAGTCAGGAAAATGTAGATGAGGGAGACATTTCAAGAACACTATACCATGATGAAAGACCCACTCCCACTCTACCCATGGATGAAACCAACAAAGGATTGCAAATTATGCTTGATATGGGCAACAATAGGAATGAAAGCCTCAGAAGAAACACTGATGGACGATTAGAGCCCATCATTGTAGAAAGATGAATGAGAAACCTTGGCCTCGGATGTACCCATCTGAGTATAATTGTACGTGGAAGAGGTACTCCTAGTAGAGCATTCAGTTCTTATCCTCAAGTATCAGCAGTCGCCCTTCAGCCACCCGTTCCATAGGTTTGCCCCTAGATAATTTCACTTTTGACGTAATTGATGTCTGCACTAGTAGTGATGATGAGGATATCATAACTGGCATTCCCATTCTTTTTGAAGATTACTCCTTACTTATGATTAGTGCCTCACATGATTAGTGCCTCACTCACTAAGTTAAACCGCCAAACTTACGAAGTAAACCTAATTTACCCACAACTCATCGACTATGACCAACGAGGACCACTAGTTCTAAACACATTTGAAAATGATGAGGCACTCTCATAATTAATGGGACTAAGGGATACAATACCATGCGGAGATCACAAGGCTGGGTTTGACATCATGCTAGACACATAAGCATATTATGGGGATATGGTTGATTCCTTCAGTCGCAAAAGAAAAAGAACGAGAATAACCTCAGGGTCATTGAGTGAAAACCACACTTTGACACTCTCTAACAAAACAATAGTAAAAATAAAGGATGCGTCCAATGGTGAAAACCTATCTAAGGTGCCGGAGGATGAAGGATTCAATCTCCCCCCTACTACACTTCATCAGGAGAAATCGGCAGTCTTGGCGGAACAGTGTAATCCTGTCAATCTAGGAATGAAAGTAACACCATAGATCACCTTCTATGTTGAGTCATGTCTGATAGAAGAACAAGAATTATTCATTGCATTTATGAAAGAAAGAAAGGTGAACTTTGCATGGACCTATGCCGATATGTCGGGTCTTTATCTGGACATCGTGGTTCATCACTTGGTTGTTTACTGTGGAGCAAAGCCAGCAAGAGTAAAATTAAGAAAAATGCACCCTCAGATAGCCTTGCTAGTGAAGGTAGAATAAAAAAACTCTTGGACGTCGGCTTCATATGCCCAATTGATTATCTAGAATGGGTATCCAATCTTGTGCCAGTTTCAAAACAAAATGGGGGCATCCATACTAGCACTGACTTTAGAGACCTCAACAAAGTGTATCCCAAGGATTATTTTCCACTACCTAGCATTCATATGACAGTGGACATGACGGTTGGACATGAGATTCTATCACTGATGGATGGATTCTTGGGGTATCACTAGGTAATGATCACAAAAATGGACCAGCATAAGATGACATTTACATGTCCATGGGGCACCTACTGCTGGAACATGATGCCATTTGGGCTAAAAAATGCAGGGGCAACATATCAAAAGGCCATGACACTAATCTTCCATGACATGATACACAAAATTGTCGAAGATTATGTGCATGATATATTGGCCAAATCTAAGAAGAGACAAAATCACATAGCATCCCTAAGTGCCATATTCGACAAACTGGAGAAGTACAAGGTCAGAATCAACCCCAAGAAATGTGTCTTTGGGCTACAATCAGGAAAACTTATGGGATACATAGTATCGATGAGAGGAATAGAGGTGGATCCCACCAAGGTCAAAGCAATCCTCGACATGGAAGCACCAAGGAGACTAAAATAGCTTAGAGGCCTACAAGGCAGACTCCAATCCATCTGAAGGTTCATAGCACAACTGGCGGGTAAACAGATTGCACATTCACATCTACTCCGTAAGGGAGTAGCATACAAGTGGGAGAACAAGTTCAATTAGGCATTTGGTAAAATAAAAGAATATCTACTTACGCCACAAGTTTTGATGCCACCTATCCCAAGAAAACCACTGATTCTATATAGTTTAGCAACCATGGCAGCTCTCGGTGCTCTGTTAGCCCAACATGATGAAAATGGAAGAGAGTGAGCGATATACTACATCAGCAGGACAATGGTAGGGCATGAGCTCAACTACAAAACAATAGAAAAATCTTGTCTAGCAATTGTGTTTGCAGCCCAAAAGTTCAGACACTACATGCTAGCTCATCAGATCAAGCTGATCGCAAAGATTGATCCACTAAAATATTTTCTCTCTAAAGCCACCCTTACAAGACAAACAACAAAATGGGCTATGGTATTGAAAAAACATGTTATTGAATATGTAGATAACAAGTCTATCAAGGGGCAAGTGATTGCAACGCAACTGGCAGAGGCTCCCATCTATTCAAAGAATCCACTCATATTAGAATTTCCAAAAGAGTCCATCTTTAATCTCAGCATAGTCGATCAGTGGAAACTCTACTTTGATGGTTCATACACACAACATGGATCAGGAGCTAGTGTTTTCTTCATCACCCCACAAGGGTATTTTATAGCTAGATCCTACAAATTGGAATTCCCCCCTATGAATAACATTGCAGAATACAAAGCTTTAACCATAGGTCTCAAGATTACGGCATAGTGGTGGATCATGGCACTAAAGGTTTATGGGGATTCACAACTTATTATCAACCAAGTCAATGGTGAGAACCAAACCAAGGATGACAAGCTCACACCATATAAGAAGTTAGTAGAAAGCCTCAAAGAATCGTTCATTGATATCACCTTTGAGCAGATACTGAGGGCTAACAACAAAGCAGCTGGCGCCATGGCAACAATTGGATCCTTACTGGATATGCCTCGTAATGTCTCAAAACATGAATTCTTGGTAGAGAAGCTTCTCGTACCCACATTCAATGTACCAGAGTGTGAATATGTGTGTGAACTCGTTGGTCCCATTGATCCCTGGTATCATGACATCTATACCTACCTGAGAATAGGAGTCCTCCCAACTAACATTACCCCAAACCTAAAACGAGCCTTTCTCAAAAGGTCCCTATGTTTTGTCATCCTAGGAGAAACCCTCTATCGTAGGAGCATTAAGGGAACCCTTTTTCATTGCTTAAATCTTGAGGAGGCCCTGACTGCTTTAACTAAAGTACATAATGACACTTGTGGTTCACACTCGAGCGGTATGACCTTGGCCAGGAAATTGCTAAGAATCGGGTACTACTGGCCAACAATGGAAAGAGAGGCACATGAATTTGTCAGAAAATGTTTACAGTGCCAACAACATGGAGACCTTATTCATGCACCAGCTCAACAACAACATCCTATTGTTACACCATGGCCCTTTTCAAAATGGGGGCTTGATCTCATAGGAAAAATCAAACCCACTTCATCCAACGACCATAAATTCATCATTACTGCCACAGAGTATTTCACAAAATGGGTTGAAGCAATCCCCATGACCTACATAATAGAAAAGCATATTTCCAGGTTCATCCTGAACTATCTCATTTTTTGATGTGGTGTCCCCCAATCCATTATCTCTGATAATGGGACACCTTTCAAGAATCAGGATGTCTATGACTTATGCAAAAAATTCAAAATCCAACATTGTTTTTCCACTCCATACTACCCCAAGGCAATGACCAAGCAGAAGCTACCAACAAAACCATTCTGAAAATCCATAAGAAAATAGTCAATGACTCTAGTTATGACTGGCATCTACAACTAAATCTCACCTTATGGGCTTACCACACCAGTATCCACACACCAACATGTGCCACCCCATTCTCCCTGGTCTAAGGATTAGAGGCCATCCTCCTAATCGAGATCGATCTCCCATCACTAAGAATATCATTGCAAATCCTCATTATAGATGAGGAATATTGGGTTTCAAGGTTGAATGAGCTAGAGTTATTAGATGAATGGCACATGGATTCCCTCAACCATCTACAAGTCTATCAGAACCGACTAAAATGTAGCTACAACAAGAAGATCAGGCGATGCACCTTCCAAGTTGGTGAACTTGTGTTGAAAGAGAACCAGAAGAATATGTCGTATCTAGAGTGCAAAGACAAATTTGAGTCCAACTGGTTGGGACCTTTCATCATCACACTAAACTATAAATCAGGGGCATATCAAATATCAACACCAAAAGGAAAACCTCTGCAGGAGCCCATCAATAGCTCTCATCTCGAAAAGTTTTATGCCTAAAAACTTGCAAGGTATAGAACTGAAAAATACAAAAAAATAAAAATCCAAAAAACGTCCTAAAAAATTGGTCACCCTGATGAAAACTTGGCAAATAGGAGTCTTGGTGACAATAAAAAAATACAAAAATACAAAAATCCAAAAAAAAATAGAAAAAGGATTGAAAACAGTAAAGAAACAAATCATCCTCTAGTGAAAACCACTTCAGTGGCGCTTTGGACAAGTACCTTGGTGAAAACTTATAAAATAGGTGCCAAGCGTAAATAAAGCACTCTCTATCCACCAAGATCTTCACAAATCACTCATTCATTACATCCCATCACATTTCATTAATCTTCCTTCCATCCATCTATTCGCATCCATACAATAGTCTGATCTTGTGCACGTATCATATTTCACCATAGTACTACTTGGCATATTCCTAAGGTCAGTTTGTCCTACCTTTATCGAAGAGTCTATCACATCACATTGGGGGAATTTTCTGGATTCATGTATATTCTTGTGATCTTCTCAAAACATCAAAAAATCCAAAAACATTAAGAAAATTGAAAATTGAAAAACATCCAAAACATGTCAAAATCAAAAAATAGATTCATCGATCAAAATACGTCATCTCTGACCATGAACGTAGGCAAGTTTGATCTTTGATCATCCCCTGAGACACTTTAGGTCAGTCCTTAGGCGTCCGTCGCAATTTGGCAATTCGTTTGCCCATCTTTCTCATCAATAGTCAAGTCTATCGTTAGTTGAACTATGTGGTCTATGCGTATATAATGTAGGCAAGGTTAATCTACGAATCAGCTCCAAAGACCCCTAGGATAGGTCTTCAAGTTATTCTTTTCATCGAAAATCCAAAAAGATCAGAAAAATCTAAAAATTAAAAAACAACCTCAAAATATCTGAAAAAACCAAAATGGTGCTTTCATCTCATCTCGCTTTCACGCGTGGTTATCATCACTCATAATAAATCATTCATCACCTTCATCCGTTAGTGAGTCAGTTGGAAGCAAGTATAGTAGGTTCAAAATTGAACACCTAATCATCAAAGTTGCAAAGTCTAGGTCAGTAAGCAAGCAAGTTGATCAACTCGGAGTATCAATAGCTTATCACCCAATCAATCTCATCAAAACCCCAATCACAACATGTCCTAGGATGTATCCTTCCCATGATGGACATAAGTATCAGGTATCTCACCTTATTTTAGTCTTCGCTAGCGGTATAAAGAACATTGGCTTGTTTATTTACTTTATTTGGTCTTTTGACTTATCTTATTTTGCAAATCATTCCAAGGACCTCTCAATGATGCCTAAACAAAACAGGTTTAGAGAGAAAGGAATGGGGCAATGATCATTATCTTTTTAATCTACTGTGCTTGTGGGGTACAGTCATAAAATAACTTAGTCATGCAAAATTTATTTGGTGTGTGGAGAGGATGTTTTAGATATCTTGTTGACCACATAGGAAAGCTTGTTTTTCTATGTTTTGGCCCGAGATGTTTAGAATGTCTGAACTACATCTTGAATGAAGTTTTGTATGCTAACTATGAACAAAAATACTCCTATATGATTGTTGAGTCAAATTCCATCACACTAGGTACCACGCATACTGATTCTTTATACCTCAATGCATCGTACCTATGTGTGTTATCATACATAACATAATTAGCCCTTTGAAAATCCTAACTCTTGGTAAGCAAATAACCATCATTCTAAATGACTTGTGGGATCTCTTTTTCTTCTATCTTCATTCCATATTAACACGGCATCATGACAGTTAATCAGAACATTGAACATCGCTAATGCATACACCCTGCATCCACCAAATCATTAGCATAAGTTCACATCATATCATTAGATCATAACACATTATTATTATTATCTTAAGTTATGAGAAATAATATAGATTTGTATTTCTAAGTACCTTAAGAAATAATTGCATTACATTCATCATGCATGAATCATTAGGGACATAATAGAAATCATTAGAATCCATTATCATCATTTATCATGATGGAGCCTAAATTTAAGGTCCTTGGTCTTCCATTATTTTCCTGGTCTGCCTTGTTACTTGGAGGGTACCTGAGAAATGATTTATGTTTTTCTTCCATGGGACCTTGTATTCTATTGTTGGTTTGGGTCTATTTCATCGTTACTTTTGGAGAGGGTCGTTTAAGAACAAATTATGTCCCATGTGATTATCTAGGCATGGCCCCTTTTAATATAAAATAAAATTTTTGGCTAATCTTTTATTCTCCTAAGTCTAAACCAGTCTGTGTTTTACCTATTAAAACAACCTTATGTCATCGACTGTCATTGCCCTAGGCGGTGTCCCCTTCCCCTCAATTTTTCCTAAGTATTTTAATGTTTTGCAGGAGTATTTTACCGATCGTTGATCTTCTTACATTTGATCTTCACCGTTGCCCGCCATCCCGTGATGACGTCACTACTAGCTTTTAGGCGATAGTGATATCACGGGTGGATGCCACGTGTCTTAAGTTGCTGGTGTCGAAGGAAGTAAATAAAGTGATTAATTTATGCATTGAACTTTAGGGCGTTATTTGGCAAGTTACTAAACTGCATGAGAGATGCACGTGCTTGAAATCAACGACGGTGTCTTAATCTTGGCAAAAAAGCTGCTCGACAGATATGCACCAGTGCTCCCTCATGTTCTTATCGTTGAGATCATTGAAAGATGAGATCAACGGTTGCCTGCTATCACATGATCCTAAACCAAGAGGGGTTTAGTGATCGTGATATCATGGGTGATTGCCACGTGTACTTTTTGAAGCTGCGTTTTATGGTGGGACGGAGACGATGACATGGAAGTGTTGTCAGCTTTTTTGAAGACAGTCGTTCGATGGCCTGACAGAAAGATGAGATCGACAGCTAGATTTTAAACTTGCATCAAATGTAATTGAGGCCATTGGCATGGCACACAAGCAAGCTTTAATGGCAGACGAGACATCTACTTAGTTGTTTTCATCATTTCTAAGTATTTAAGTTCATAATTTCCTTGCCATAAAGGCATTCAAGTATTTGCGAAGTGATCCAAAGCCAGAGATAGAAGTTTTCAAAGCAGTTTCAGCACGGGTTTGCTTTTTTCTGTGGCACGAATTCCATAAGTTGATTTCTCTTACCACCATCTTTGTTTGAACATGATTCAAGAAGAAGGTTGCATTGTGTTGTTGGTGATTTTCTTGATTACGGTTCTAGGGTTACTGTTTCTTCTGGATTGTGAAAATTATAAGACTGCTATAATTTCGTTCTGGGTATTTTAGTTGGTCTGTGAATTTGTTGTTTTTTTAGGAAGCCCTAGTTATTAAAATGGCACCACCAAAGCAGCATTATGGCCGTGTTGATTACATACACATAAATTTATACAATGATTTCCTGGACCAATTCCCATTGTCCACAAATGACAGGAGGAAAGGTTTGGTTTTGATGAATGGGACAACCCTACGTGAGGGATTAAGGTGTAAGAACTACAATATTGCAGATGCCAGGGTACCCATGACAGGTTTGGAAATGTTCAGAAGATGGTATGGGCAGCGTAATGTATCTCACCCTTTTTCTAATAGTTGGAGATACGATATGGGGAAGCTGGTGGTACCCAATGTATTCATGGATATTGACCTGATTAGGGCAGTGGCTGCACGGTATGACCCTGTCACATGAATTGTCAGGGATAACGATGGCGGAATTCTGTTGAATGTGAATGCAGATACAATTCATCAGGTCTTTGATTTGAGTCAATATAGCTCATTTCTGGTTCGGATTGACTTTGAGGAGATGAAGCAGGAGTATGCTAGATCTCAGCCTCTCTTTAGGTCAAGGTTGCTTCCTACTCACCTGGCCAGGGCAGGTAGCTCAACAATTCACATTAGCCCAACTGATCAGGAGCCTTTTAGGCTAAGTTGTTTTGTCGATCATTTCTTGGCAACATTCTACTCACTATGCCAAATCATTGGTTTCAACCCCAACACTGTGACGCCCATCACTTTTATGTTAATGGGAGCTCAGATTCAACACTCTAATTTTTCTGTGATTTATGATTATACTTCATTCCTTGCTGAAAGGATACATGAGGGTTTGCTGAAGTTGCACGACGGAGATTCTGGTACTCCTTTCTTTTGGTATTCTTTGTTAATGCATATGTTCCTGCATGAGAATGCTGACTTCTTCTCAGAAAAGATGGAGCTGAGGTGAGATGTAAATGGAGAGAGGTTACCAGTACAGGCTTGGAGTGCGGACATGTCTGGTAACAAAGGAGGTGCTAGTTTTGTGTAGTTTGATAATTGCTTTGCCTCTAGGCTTAGGTCTAAATTGGTGGTTAATGTGCCAAGAATTCTGGAGGATTTGCATGATTTCCTCAGACCCAAAATGAGGAAACCTGATTTGAAGATATGTCACAATTGGGGTGACATTATCCTGTACCCTGTGAGTACTATTTTGAGGGTTTATGATTTCCAGGGAGCTCCTCATATTCTCCCTTATAATGTGCCATCTAGAATGGGATTTGCATAAGTGATGTGGCAGTTAGGCTGCATTCATGAAGAGAGTTTGACAGGACGGGGAAAAGGGACTTTGTTCTCTGATTATATAGTTGTCTCTGATTTTGTGTTCTCTAAAGGAGGATGGGTCCATTTTGACCGATATTTTGATGGATACCATTTGAAGAATGGATCCAAAAGACAACATGACCCTGAGGGATTCTTTTCCCTATTTAAGCAGAAGATTAAGGGTGGTAAATTCATTCATGTTTTCAATTTCCCTGAGGATTTGATAAGAAATGAATTTGATTTGAACCAGCAAGAATTAAATAAGGAGAAGTGGATTGCATATGAGAAGATGCTAGCCATGGTTCATAAACTGGATCCAAGATATGATCCATTAATGGATTTTACTCCATTTCATAAAAGAATTGATTTTCTGATGAGCAATTTTAAGGAAATCATGAACATTTTGAGAACCAAGAAGGCTAATTTAGAATTAGACCTCGGGATTCAGGAGTCAGAGGTGAGGCCTAAGGAAACAAGGCTAGTTTACCAGCCACCAGTGGATAGACCTCTGTATAGGAGGAGGAAAGATACTAGCAGTGATGAGGAGGCAAGAAATAAAAAGGGAAAGCGAGTGATGAAAACACCCTCACTGCCAAGTCATGGGATCAGAAAACTTGCTGGGATAAAGATTATAGATTTGGATTCACCACCAAATAGGGATCCTGTGGAGCTACCCTCAGAGCCAAGCCCTAAGAGGCAAAGGATTGAAGAACCACAGGAGGTTCTGGTGGATGAAATTGTTGTAACTAACCAATAAATGCAGGTCAGTATCCCTTCTCCCCCTAGATCAACACAATTGATGCTCACTAATATGGATATAAAGGGGCACTATGTGCAGGACGCTAGGATGGAAGCCTGCAAGGCATTTATGGATGATGATGCCTTTGTGAAAACCCCTATATTCTTGCAACTGATTTGGAGAATGAAGCTAGAAGAATATCAGGATAAATGCAAGAGCAGAAGAGAGTCAAGACCTAATAGGTCAGACCAGGAAAATGATGATGAAGTGAAGGCTGAATTGATGGAACAATTCAAAAGCATCACTCCTGAAGAAGGAAGGAAACTGGTGACCCAAGCAGGTGTCTTACTCCTCCCTGAATGGGATATAGCTGATGCTGTGGCTTTCAATGCTATTATGCAATCCAAGCATCCTATGCAGAATAGTGAAGAAGAGGTCAAGGCAGCCCTGCAGGATTCTGCCTTCAGTGAAGAATATGAGACACTAGCCATATGGGCACTGGCACCTCAGGACAGAAAGCCGAATGTAGCAGATATTAGCCCAAATCTAAGAGGCGGGCTCATTATCAAAAGAGCTTCTGAAACCTCAGTAACAGAAGCTACAAGCCTGACACTGAATGTGGCCAAATTGGCCCAAAGAATAGTAGAAAGGGAAGAGGCTGAAAGGAGGAGTCTAATGGAAAAGTATATTGCAATAATTGGGGAATACAACAAAATGCAGCAAAGAAATGTTGAGCTATAGTCTGAAGTAGACAAGTTAAGGTATGGGCAAATAGGAGAATCTTCAAATGCTCCTATTGTCAGAGACATACCTACTACTTCAAGGTCATTTCCCCTACTATCCCAATCATTTCTATCCCTGGGTCCCCAATTCAGACATCAAGTCCTGGTCATGTGCCAGAGCCGATTCAAGAGGAGATGGAATAATCTGTGGATCCCACCAAAAAGCAGATGATGAGTAAGATCACAAAGTTGCAGGCCGCCCTAAAGGCTAGTGAGAATGATTTCATGGCCAAATATAATGAGGTGGTGGACACCGTGTTAAGGCATTTGAATGAGAAGGTTGATTCTAGATTGCCATTTGTTCATTCTTTATATTCTTTATTTTTGACTGGTCTGCAAAATAATAACAGAGATCGGGATGTTGTTTTACCCCTGGTTGAGAAGTGGATCCCTCGTGCCACTGATTTAGACATTATGTTTAGGGCTTCTAAGTTTGATGCAAATAATAGGCCTCAATTATTAAAACCTACTCAAGGTTTTGTGAAAACATTGAAGGGATTCCAGGCCCTACCTGATGACTTGGGTAAGAAAATTGGAGAGTTAGTAAAAGGTTTTAATGATTGGAGTGATACCTTTTTGCCCGATATATTGGATGCACAAGGAAACATCAAAACATTCCAACAGTGGCAAGAAAGGATAGAAGAAGTTATCACTGCACAAATCAAATTGATTTGTGATGACTCAGATCATGACCTATTAGTAAGCAGCATGGACAAAATAATTAATACTAGCATGTTTCTGGAGTCATTTGAAAGAGAAGCCAACCAGGTTGTAGTGAAGTTCACACCTTATAATACTAAAGTGACAGAGGTGGTGAATTTTAATTGGCCCACGGATGAAGAGTATAAAATTTGGGTGGACAAATATTTGACTGAAGAGGAGTAAAACGATATTTACTATTGGAGATTAACAGCTCAACAGTTAAGGTATAACTAATTATGGTTGAGATTCCATGATGGCTTTGGACATGAATTTTGAGATGTAACAAACGTAGCAGTTATTGAGTCATGGACAGAATCAAAGGGAGGATGCTCTGGGACTTGGTGTTTTCATCATGGTTTTGAATGGGCTCATAGTGGTCCTACCAATTAATGACATGTGTAACTTTGGGCCCGATGCTTGTTTGCTCCTTCATTTCTATAAGAAGGATTTCAAGGCCAGAAGTACGGGTTGGAAAGCTAGATATTTTTGAAGGTCGAGTCTAGGTCTAGTTGTAGAATGCATTGTATGAATTTCATTTTTGAATGTAAAAGCAATTTAGGTTTGAGGTTCACTTTTAATGGGTTTTATATTTTATGAAATTCCAAGGTTTATAACAGTACTAGCATTTGAGTTACGATGATAAATCTCGAGCTCTTGTCTCTTCTGTATATAGACATATCATAATTTTGAATAAAATAATCAAGGGTTATGATGTTCATCCCATTTTTGTGATGAGTATGTTTTTGTTTTGGCTTTAATTCAAAGAATTAATTAGATGCTTGGATGGAATCATAGATGGGTATGTTTGTAAAAGGATTTTGTAAGAAGTATTGGGCTGGGATAGGGATTGACAATATTGTAATGCAATATTGCCAAGGATTATATGTGTTATGTGTTTAAATCTATTGTTGCTTTTTGAATTTTTATAAACTTGACTCCCCAATGGTATATGGCACTGATCTAGATTGCATGAATTTATGAAATCCCATTTCTGTATGTCTTCACTTAGGGCTTGCCACCAACTTGCAATTAAGATGACTATCATAAGTTACAAACTGATGTGATAACCATCTCATGCTCCAAGTGGTTGACATTACTGAGGAATAGCCGATTCATTTTAGTCTTGTCTCATTCTGTTGAGCTATTAAGTGAGATTATCTGTGAAACTTTTAATAACATGTTTATGAGTTTGGTGCAGAGATCATAAATATGCTATAGGGACCACCCTCCTGGGTCTTGCAGAGCTTGAAGTGTAGGAGGTTACTATTAAAATCCTCGTCAGTTGGTCCAGGTCCTCTCTGAGTTGCCTTTGATTGGATTTGGCAATTCCATAGGTAGATTAGGAGACAAACCTGGTTTACATAAAAAATAACCAACATATCATTTCCATATTGATACATCATCATTAGCATACATTACATCCATATCATCACCATCAAAATTCATAGAAAAGATACAAAATTAAATACATCCATCCATCATATAGAAGCATATCATAAAATAAAAGAATTTCATAAACATCTCATAGCACATAGGGAATTAAGAAATGCATCTACATATCATAAAGGAAAATCATTTCATATATATCATCAAAAATGTATAAATGTTATGATACAAAATCGGATCAAGTTTACATCAAAATTCATGGTACAATAGGGGCAATAATCAGAGCCTAGGAATAAAAAATGGAAACTGTCAGTGATCAAGGGCTAGCCCTGTTGGTTGCTTCCCTCTCCCACCTACCTCTCACCGTGATCCTTTGGAGGCTTCATCCATGTCTGGTGAGAGAAGTCTGGCACCCGGCCTCCTGTCGGCACTGCTTGTCTATAATGATGTCGATAGTACTCGACCTCTCTGACTACCTCTTTGTAAGCCCGTAAAGAAACTGATCGACCCTAGGATGATGAGACCGTACTCTCTAGCTGCCTTTTCTGACCAATCTCCTAATCCCTCTCGGATCAAGCTTGGTTCATCTCAGTAGTAACTATCAAAACCTATTGTTGATCTTGATCCCTCTCTGTAGTCAATACCTAAATCTGACCCTGTAACTATTGGATCAGTACATCTCGATGATCTGGCTACCTTGGTGACTACTACTACAGGACTTCTTTGTCTCCATCTCTGGACTGGCCATCTTGTACCCCTACTCGTGGAGGTGACTGTTGTGCCAAATCTCTGGGAGGTGTTTGATGAGGAGGTGGTCCACCTCCTCCTCCATCCTTGTCCCCATCTCTGTCACCTCTGCCTCCCTGACCTCTGCCCCTGCCGACTGATCTACCTCAGGGCCTCCATCGTGGGAGTATCGTGCCTAGAAATATCAATCTCAAGGGAGGCCTAAACCAAGCTCTATACGCCTGGGACACTCCCACATCCGCTAGCACCTAATCATATGACCATGGCCTAGCCACAAGCTGTCTGAATGAGGACACTGCCTCAGCTGTCGGGATGGGTTGGCCCCATGCTATCTCCCTAGTGCTATGGGAAAACATTGCCACATACTGATCATTTGGTTTTTCCTAAATCTTGCCAAACTCACGAGCCACCCTGTCTAGGAGATACTGCTCTATCATGGTATGCTCCCGACCCTGCATCCATCTGTTCTGTCGGGCAAAGAATAGTTTATCTGCATCATCATACCATGGGCCTATGCCCATCCAAGGCCTCCAAATGAACTCCCTCATCTCATCAAGAACTCGTCGCCAGTAGGAAAAGCCACTTGTACTAGTGTGAGTAAAATGGATTTGTGCCTCTCCATACCACCAAACAACAGGGTCATCAATATCAAGAACCGGTGTGACATTTGGACGGAGCACCGAAATCCACTCCCATGCCGAGATATGTAACAAAGTAACTCCGGCCCCGAGGACCCGGCTGTCCAGGTATGCGAACTCATGTAAATCCCTATATAATGAGGCCATCATCACTAGCCCCCAAGAAAATCACTCTCGTTGAACACACATCTGTTGCCATGCCAGTCCCCAACCTATATTTTTCCATCAACCTATAGGTAGGTAGTCTACCTCGATATCACTCCAAGACAATTTTTCCATCAAAAAGGATGAGCTCGTCAACACCCATGATATCAAAACAAGCATCCTTGCCGTCCTCTGGATCATAAATAACTCTGGCTTTGTGAATGGGTAATCGAAGAATGTGTATGACATCCTCAAGAGTGATGGTAGCCTCACTAGTAGGAAGATGGAAGGAAGAAGTCTCACTGTGCCACCGCTCGGCCAAAGCTGTCATCATACCCAAGTGCGTCTGAATAGGAGGGAGGTATGCAACATACCAGAGGCCAAGAATACCAAGTTTCGCCTAGAGGTACACATGCATACCCTGCAACCTTCCAAGCATCGACCATCTATTCTCCCTTAAATGAATTATATCAAGCTCCTCCTGTGCATGGGAAATCACTGTGTCAAGTCTCGTAAAGAAATCTAAATTTTGCGTCGGATTTTCACATTTGAAATAGAAAGTGTGGTGTTTTTTGCAAATGCGACACAATTTCAAAATTTATAAACTGTGTCACATGGCAATAATATCATATGCAGCCCATTTTAGGACCGTGTGGCATCGACCGAGCATTTGAAAAGCGGTGCTATATAGCGCCGCTCAACCTAAACTATTTTTTTACCCTATTTAATGCATGAGAAATGAGAAATTAAAGGTCAGGATGGGGGTACATACCACAGGTCCTGTGCCAACTGGCCGCTGGTGCACTTGTAATCTCTCTGACACATTCCTATGAAGCTATCATTGCACCATCTCGATTGGAGATCAAAGCTCAAAGTGTAGAAAAAAATAAAGGCTAAAAGTGCAAATGTATTGAAAGTGACCCCTCAAGGTCTATTTAAGCCTGCAAATTAGGGTTTTTTGAACTAATTTGGCCATCCGGCTAGGATTTGGGTCCCCCAATCTTGTT
Organism: Sequoiadendron giganteum; assembly: GCA_007115665.2. Classification (NCBI taxonomy): domain Eukaryota; kingdom Viridiplantae; phylum Streptophyta; class Pinopsida; order Cupressales; family Cupressaceae; genus Sequoiadendron; species Sequoiadendron giganteum. Next base: position 293,771,565 of record CM021100.1, read on the forward strand.
TTTGTCCAATCGAGGACCATTTCACATCTTTTTTGACATTCTAACATGTTTTCTGGCATCCTTGGGCATTTTTGGACTTATCGAGCACCTTGTCCTCTTTTTTTCGTGAGATCATCCAAAAATTAAAAAAAAATGTTCGATCTCTTGAGGGGGCAATATACCAACATAATCCTTTCACTGAGGCACTAGGAGGGTATCTAAAAAAATAGAGAAATTTTGAACTTTGATCACAACATTTTATGGTTTGAATCAATGCAACAAGTACATTGCTTCAAAGAGGGGCAAAATGTTGACATGAAAAATATACAATTCAATCTGGCATAGTTGATCCTGATTACTAACATCATTTCTTTTTGAATCACACTCTCAGCTTATCATAACCTTTTGTCTCTTAATTACATAAATCATTATTTATTTAATTAGGTCTTTCTCCCCTGTTGATTAAATTAATCAATTTAATTTAATTAACCCTAAAATCCTTTTTTAATTAAATAATTCATCTTATTTGATTAAATCCCTAAAGTCTTCTCATTAAATTAAATAAATTAAACCTTATTTTACTTAATCTAACATTATCCCCTTTAGTTAAATAAATCATAAACATTTATTTAATTAATCACTTTCCTCTCAATTATAATTTAAATCAACTCATAAATTCAAATCAGCTCATCTCTCATTACAATGATCAAATATTGATTAGTTTAATCTCAATCACTAAAATCCTCTAGAGAATGCAACTTTCACAATAAATCAATTACTTTGATTTATTTAATTGCCTATTTTCCCTCAACTTGGCATCAAAAGGGAATATTTTTCAAATTTGAAAAATCCTTCCAAAAGGGGATGGGTACTTCCAACAAGGCATTTAAGGCCTCTTACAAGTACTTTTTCCTTGAGCCAAGTGGCCATAACTCCATTTGACTTTCCCTCCACCTTGTCATTTCAACATTTTCAAATTTCTTTTTTATGCATTTATTGGCACTTTGATCAAAATGTGCACAACCTTCCTCCATTCAAATCTTGACAAGTGGCACTTGGCCATTGGATGTTGAATTATCCCACATTTCTTATTTCCACTCTCTCTTCCATTTTGGAAATCTATAAATGAGAGACTCTTCCTCTCATTCTATCATCCACAAATTGAGTAAACTTACTATACTCAACTTCATCCTCATCCACACTTAGAGAAACATTACTCTCTTCACATTGAGAGCTAATTGTGTCCATTTCATAGCTAGGTTATGCCAAAATCTCATCAAGGAGATTCAACCATCCACAAATCATCACAAAGCTTACAAAGGAGTTGGGAAAGGGCCAATTTCAACACATCAATTGGCACCAACTCCCCTATGGGATCAAGAGTTTCCTTTGCTTAATTAAGATTTCATTTATATTAACATGTTGTGTTCTTCATTTTTCTATTTTAAATATTATAAATGGATTTGATGGGGAATCCTTGTTTTATCTTGCATATGAACCTAACTATGTGTTTGTTTGTTGTGTTTGTGCAAGAATAGCATTGGGGTTCAAACTATCTTCAAAACATGTCAGGTGAAGATCGGGAATTGCTAGTGCATGGACAATTCCTAAAACACTTATTTTCTTAAATTATAATTTTCCATGCACAATATTTTACGTTCCCCTTCCCTTCCCATCCCATTTGATCACATTCACCCATGGTCTGCTTCCCAGAGATCATTTATGGATTCTTGCAATGACCTCACGCTCATTCATCCCCAATCAGAGCCATTGTTGGAGCCAAAAAATCCATTTTGGTTTTCACATGCCTTCATCATCATTATCACTTCATTTCCATCATACTCCCCACTCACCTAGCTATTTCACAATGTTTGGCATAAAACATAAATTTCCCTAGTGTATAGCTCTTAGGCTTACCAGCGTAGATAAAATAAAATCTCTAAGTAGTTCCCCATCCCAATGTGTTACCTCGGCAGTATATAACCTATCGGCATGAAAACACTTCATCGAGGGAAATCTCATCACACTCTCTCCAATGAGCCAATGGACACAGATAACAAAACACACACTATCGGAAAAAAAAAACTTTCTATTGGGCGGACTCATAACACGGTCTCCCCGATAGACTGACAGAGTTAACTAAGGTGGGACCATTAGAGCAAGTAATACATATCGGCATAACATACCTTATTTTCACTCTAATAGCCTAAGAAAAACATATCGGTGACACTAAAACGTATCGGGGAAAGATAACATGGCATCCCACTGATGAACCGATACAAGAAATAATAAATATATTTCACACGTCTGTAGTGGCTAGTAGCATCAAGGAAACATAATACCATCGGATTAATAGAAAATCCATTTCCCTCGACACAACGATAAAGCAGTTGAAAGAAAAGAGTATTAGAATCAATGAGGACTATCGAAAGGACATAAACAAAGGTTCCCTTGATAAGTTGATAACACATCAAAAGAAGGATAATATTATGAATGAATAAATATGAGCTAAGGAAAGGAATTGGTGAGATTAAAGCATGTTGAGGGGAAGTTGTCTGACATCCTGCCAATACCTCAAAGGAAAAACAATGACATTAGCTTCATCGAGGGGGAGATGAATATTGATGGGATAGAATAAGAGGTCCCTCTGATGGCTCAAGAAGGATAACTGATCCGAGGATTTCATCAAAGAAACCAAGTTGTATCTTTTGGAGTCACCTCGAACTCTCACCGATAGTTGGACGTAAGTTACATCAGGAAGACTTAAGTGTATCAGCAGGAGATAATACATTGTCCCTTTGATACCTCAAAAAGGGAAAAGATCAATTTGAAGAACTCATCGATGAGAAAATTAATTATTGGTAGGAGTGAAACACATGTCCCTCCAATACAGTGAAATTACATTTCCCTAGTAGAAATAGAAATGAATATGAAAGAGAAACATTGATATTGTGGATACAAAAATGAAGGTCCCTCTGATAAGGTGAAAAGATAAAATCCTAATCAGAGTTGTTGGATGTTGTGGTTGTGTTGTTGATAAAATCTTGGTGTTCATGTGTCTCTGATGTGTTGTTGATTTAATGCTTGCACTGTTAAATATCAAATCTGAGATTTAAGGTTGATTAATGTTGTATAAGTTTGATTTTGGTAATAATTTATTCACCCAACTCTCAGTTGTCTATCCTTGTTTCTCCAACAATTGGTATCAGAGCTAGCTCCTCTAAAGAAGCTTAACAGCTTGAGGTGATCCAAGATGGCACCATACAAGAAGGATAGTCCTAGATTTGATGGCACAAACTACTCTCTATGGAAAGTCAAGATGAAGTATCACTTGAAGTGCATTGATGAACCTTTATGGAGGATTACACAGTGTATATACTATTCCTCACAATGGTCCCTCTTCTAAAGATGAGATCAAGTAAGAAAAAGTTAATACAAGGGTAGTAGAAGCATTGTTGAGTTCTTTAATAGATTCAGAGATGAAAAATGTGATAGGATTGAAGACAGCATACCAGATCTTGAAAAAGTTGGAAACATTGTATCAAGGAGATGCACTAGTGACAATTCCTAAGCTACAAAGTCTAAGAGGCAAGCAGGAAGACTTGAAGATGATTGAAGATGATAAAATCCTCTCTTTATCTCAAAAGATAAATGAAGTAGTGCTGAGGTTTAGATGTGTCAATCAAACCTTAGAAGAAGAAGATATTCTGGCTAAGATACTTAGATATGTGCCCCCTTCCTACAAAACAAGATCTCATGCTATTGATGAACTCAGGATAACGAAAAGTGTTACAAGAGACATGTTGATTGGAGAACTTGTTGCATTTGAATTGAGTGAATTGAGTGAATTTGGTGAGTCTGCTCCTAAGATTGAATTTGCCTTCAAAGATATTGTATCTGGGAAAAGCAAGCAGAGATATGATTCAGGAGAGAATTCCAAAAGAACATTCAAATATGAGGATGAGATGAAGAAGATTGAAGATGAAGAAAGGGAATTGGAAGAACTAGAAGCACTGATTGTGAAAATACAATCAAGAGGCCATGGTAAGTAAAAAGGAAATTTACCTATTAAATTTTTTTCTTGCAATAAGATAGGTTATTTTATATCTAGATGTCTTTAAAGAGTCTCAAAGTACAAACCTAAGAAGAATAGATTTCAAAGGAAGTGCTATTATGCTAAAGATGGTGTAACTAATGAAGAATTTGATAAAGAAAAGTGGAAATGAAGATAAATGGGTTTTTATTGCTATCAAAGAGAATGGTCACGTGTCCACTAAATCTACTAGTAATGTGAATGTTGAGAAAGCTCTTGCAGAAAAAATTGAAGAAAAAGATGAGTGGGTGATTGACAACGGATGCTCACATCATATGACGGGTGACAAAAATAATTTTGGAATTTTGGAAGACTATGATGGTGGTGTTGTAAGATTTGGAGACAATACTTTTGGTGTGATTTGTGGCAGAGGCACTATTTCTTTTGATGGCAAGCACAATACTGATGATGTTCTTTAGGTAGAAGGCTCAAAGTACAACTTGTGGGTAGATGGTAGACAAAGGTTACAATCTGTATTTCAAGGATGGTAAATGCAGAATAAAGGGAAGTTCCAGAAATATGATTGCTTCAAGTATAAAGACAAAAGGTAATATCTTTCATTTGAGTACTACTAGTGAAATTTGTTTGATTGCTCTAATTGATGTAAGTTGGTTATGACATAGACGGTTGTGTCATGTGAACTTTGATAGTATTTTCAATATAATCTCTACTCAAGTAGTTAGAGATCTGCCTAAGTTAGTGAAGCCTACTAACACCATGTGCAAGGAATGCTAGATGGGAAAGCAAACAAGAAATTATTTTCAGAGAAAATAGTATAGCTCTAATGGAGTATTGGATTTGATACATAGTGAACTATGTGGTCCATCTAGAATCAAAATCCTACAAGGTGAAAGGTATTTTATGTTGCTCGTTGATGATTATTCTAGAATGATATGGGTTGTGTTCTTAAGAGAAAAACATGAAGCATTAGAAAAGTTCAAAAGTTTCAAAGCTATGGCAAAGAATGAGATAGGTCAAAAGATCAAATGTCTAAGATCAAAAAAAGGTGGTGAATTCACTTCATGGGAATTCAATTATTTTTGTGAAGAGCATTGAATCCAAAGACAATTATCTACTCCCCGGACCCCTCAACAAAATGGATTTGTTGAAAGAAAGAACATAATTGATCTAGACACTGCAAGAACCATGATGTTGGAAGCAAATGTTCCTCATTTCTACTAGAGAGAAGTTGTAATTACTACTGTGTACACTATTAGTAGGGTGAATGTCAACAGTAATTCTAGTAAGAAACCTTTTGACTTATGGTTTGGTTATAAGCCTACTATCAAGCATTTCAAAAAAATTGAAAGAAAATGCTACATCAAGAGAGATGATGATATAGGAAAGTTTGATGCTAGAAGCGATGATGGAATCATTGTATCTCATTCTAAGTATGTGGAAGAGTTACTGAAAAAGTTTGGAATAAAAGATTCAAAACTAGTTGGTACACCTATGGTGACCGGATGCAAACTTACACAGAATGATGATTCTTGTTAGTGTAATTAATTATGTTGTACCTTGTCCTAGGTCATAATTACACCTTAGTTAAGTTTACTTAGGGACCACATAGGATTTGTTGGAGAATTTCCACCTTTGGTGGACTTATCATCTTATTACTTTATCACTTCCACCTTTCGTGGACATATCATGTGATTAGGTTTCCACTTTTTGTGGGTGATCCACTATTTGTGGTGGTTATCACCTTTCCACTTTAGGTAGAGTAATATATTTTCATTGTTTTCTCATGTCATAAGATTACGACACTTTTCATAATCTTATGCACTCCTATGTACTCACCTTGGCTATATAACCAAGGGGTCTCTCATTGTAAATCAATCTCATATCATATCATTTGACATTGAATATGGTTTATTCATGTCACATTATTTTATCTCTTCTTATGCTTTCCATTTGGTCCATAGATCTTGGCATCCATAGCCAATTCTAACATAGTATCAGAGCAGGTTGGGTGCCATTGGAGAGTCTTTTTCTGAGGAGAGATACCAGATTTGGGGAGGTTCCATTTTTGGCTCTTTATTGCAGGTTTATATCGAAGCTTGTTGGTGCAAATCTAAGCTCACCATTTCGTCTAGAAGGTTCGAGAAAGTTGATTTTTCCTTTTTTTTCATCCAAATCAAACATATGAGGCCAAATCTATGAGGGTTTGAAGCTAAATTGTGGTTTCCAGATCCAAAAGGTAGTTGCATGTTTGGAGCATTTTGGGTCAAATCCAACCCTGCTATCGTGTCCAGAAGGGCCAAAAACCCTAAGATCAACTGTCCAATCGTCCAAATTGGAACAGTTGTCTCGTGAGGCAAAAAAAGATTATTCGGAGAGCCGTACGGCCCTCCAAGTCGTCATTAATGTAGTCAATGGTACGATTCTAAAAAATAAATATTTTATTGTCTGAAATTTTTTTCAAAATTTTTAATTTTTAGAAAAGTTAATATTTTTCAAGCAAATATTATTTGAACAATTTCATTTAAAATTTCTTGTCAAAAAATAAAATAAAAGATTGTAGGGTACATATGCATAGAGCAGGGTACCTGCATCACCATTCGTACTCCGTAGAGTACCGCTACTCTCGGACGGCGCCACCCGCGGCCCCTCTCACATCCACCGACATCCAAAAACCTCCACCGGCGATAAAAATTCCGACAGACAGGAAAGTCAAACTGGTGGTGATTCCCATAGATTCCAGATTCTCTAGAATATTCAGATCCCGAATGTAGTGTACCGAAGATTCCAGGAATATTCTGGCATGTAGAAGCATATTTTGTCATTGTATTTCGATGAGCGAATATTCCGTCAGAAGGGAGCATATTCATTTTTGATAGGCCGAAGGTCGTCAAATTTAATCGAGTGATCTACTGACATTAGCATCATGTCAGCGATGAAATCAGAAGTCTTTTGAAATTTTCTACCCCCTCACCAATGGAGTTTTTAAATTTAAAGTCCGACTTTCAAGCTTCATAACTTGCTCATTTTGGCTCCCTTTTTTGAGTAATTTTTTTTTATTTGGGCTAATTTTTCGTGCTCTTCATAGTGGTGCAATAAGTTTTTGTTTTTGTCTTCTATTGTTTCCAGAAATTGTAGATTCTCATAGGTGTCGCTGCTTTGTCCTCATTTTGGGAACTTTGGGAGCTCATAACCTGCTCCTACGGTAACATTTTTGGGTGAATTTTTTTTTGAAAGTGCATGATTTTTCGTGTAACTTCTAGTGGTGTGATCAGATTTATCTGATCCTTTTTAATTTTTTCACTTTGAGTTTGAGGCCTATTTTGGTAATTTACATGTACCAAGATCAAATTCCACTTTGTTGTTTTTGGAAGTGGAAATTGTAAACACACTATGTATAAAGTGCCAAATCAGATATTGCTTGGGGGGTCTCTTGATTGAGTGAATTTGGGGGGGTGTCTTTTGTGTGATTGTTCCTATCTTGTGTTCTTGCATTCCATCATGGGTTCATCTAAAGTTCCAGTCTTAGCACATAATTATACTACATGTAAAGTACGTGCATGGAGTAAACTAATGGAAAAAGGTTTAATTTACTACATTGATGTAACCATAACTGCACCTGCAGATCCCAAGGCAAATCCAACTACATATATGGATTGGCTCACTAAAAATTCTATGGCATTGGGTACACTTAGAAAGTTTATTTTTAGATGATCTCATTTTTCATGTTGATAAATGTAATACAACCAATGAAGCTTGGGATAAGCTTGCTACTTTGTATGGCAAGGTTGATAAGGTTAAGGGATTCAAACTTGAAAATGATCTCCTAAGCCTTGATCCTAAGAATTTTAACACTATTCAAGATTATGTCACTAAAGAAAATGAGCTAAGAGCACAACTAAAAGATTGTGGTATTGAAAAAGAGGATGATCAATTGGTCTTTAACTTGTTGGACAAGCTTCCATCTGAATATGCAACCTTTGTTTCAATTTTTCAGACTCAACAATTGACAATTAGCAACTTCACATCACCATATTTTGAGGCTCTCACAGATCTTTTGATTCGAGAGAAAAATAAGCTTATTCAAAAGGGTACTTTGAAGTCTTCAAAATCACATGCCTTGGTTTTAAAAGATGAGAAGTCTTCAAGTGGAAAAGAAAAGAAAAAGAACAAGCCTAAAAAGAACACACAATCCACAGAAGAACATAAAGATTCATCTTCAAAAGAGAAATCATCTAAGAAGGAGAGGTCCTTTTGTGCATATTGCAAGAAGGATGGACATGAAGAACACTATTGTTATAAGAAGGATATTGATGAGTTAAAAAATCTTCTCAAAAAGAATCAAATTGGTTTGCCTTCTAGAATGTCTGAATCTACTTCTCCTTCTTCTTCAAAATAGTCTAAGGGAAAAGGTCATGCTGATTTTTCATCTACATCAGGAAATAAAGGTCAAGCTCTTTGTGCTTATTCAAGTCCAGGATCAGGGAGATGACTTCTAGATTCAAGAGCATCTCATCATATGGCATCTTCAAAATCTATATTCTCTTCATTTCAGCCTTGTTCTATGTCTCCTATCTTGATGGGAAACAATACATACATGAGTGTAATAGGGAAGGGATCTATTAGTTTTGGGGAGAACACTTTCTAGGGTGTTTTGTGTGTTCCTCATTTGACAAACAATCTTCTTTCCATATATTAGATTACACATGGTGGAGATGGGAGAACTGTGGAGTTCACACATGATTCAGTCATCATTCGAGACTTGGAGAGTAGAGAGATAATTGCTATTGGGGTGGTTGATCATTCATCTCAATTGTATACCTTTGCAGATTTTTCTTCTGATGATGACATTGTTCCTTCAGTTGTTGATCACACTTCTAGTGTGAAACATGATTCAGAGGAGACATTTGGCTACTTGAACTTGGGAGTTCTCACATCAGATCTAGTACTTGAGCCATGCATTTCATCTCCTCCATCTATTGTTGCAGTTGATGATGCTTGTGATTCCACAATTTGGGTTCCTAATGATTCAGTGCAGCAGGATATCATTGTCTTCCAGATATGGCTACTTTGGATGACTTCTTGATAGGTATTTCAGACTTGTTTGTGAAGTCTCATCTTGTAGATTTGGGGACATCATTGATGACATTTATCTTCTCTTTGATGAAGACGCTCCTTCTTCAGTTGTTGTGAGGGAACAATCTAACCCTCTTGTTCATTCTCTACATGATCATTCTTTGCAGTTTGACATGAGTGTGGATAATTTTTGACAGCATTTGGAGGAGGCTTCTTTGTCTTTAGAGGGGATATCTTTGTCTTTGGATCATGTTCTACATTCATCTCTACTAGATGCTGGATTTTTCTCTTCAGCAGTGTGGCCTAGAATGCCTGTTTGGAGTGTGTCAGCTTTCTACATCGACATGGAGACACTTGAGCATGCTTCAAAGACATCATACATCCTGCATACATTCTTGGTTTTATTTCTTCCTAAGGGGAGGAACGTTGTTCAGCGAGATCGGATCATATTCAACATTCAATTTCGAGCTTCTACCATCATTGCAGGAGACTCAACATTGAGGGGGGGCCACCTTTTCTCTCTTCTACTTATCTCTTATGGGGGGGTCTTTTTCCTCACATGGAATTTTTACCTTCTCATGCATCATTAAGAGCATTTTATTCCTTGTATTTCATCTCTCTTTTGGGGAGGAGTTTTTTCCCACTGGGTTTTCTCCTTTTCTCCATTTGTGAGAAATTGCATTGCATATGTACATGGGTACCTAGCATGGCCTAGTTGTCAGGACCCATCTTCCATTGTTTGATTGTGTACATTCTCCCTAAGTTGCACTTAAGGGGGTGTGTTGGTGTAATTAATTATGTTGTACCTTGTCCTAGGTCATAATTACACCTTAGTTAAGTTTACTTAGGGACCACATAGGAGTTGTTGGAGAATTTCCACCTTTGGTGGACTTATCATCTTATTAGTTTATCACTTCCACCTTTCATGGACATATCATGTGATTAGGTTTCCACCTTTTGTGAGTGATCCACTATTTGTGGTGGTTATCACATTATCACCTTCCCACTTTAGGTGGAGTGATAGGTTTTCATTGTTGTCTCATGTCATAAGATTACGACACTTGTCATAATCTTATGCACTCCTATGTACTCACCTTGGCTATACAACCAAGGGGTCTCTCATTGTAAATCAATCTCATATCATATCATTTGACATTGAATACAGTTTATTCTTGTAACATTATTTTCTCTCTTTTTGTTCTTTCAATTTGGTCCATAGATCTTGGCATCCATAGCTAGTTCTAAAATGGTATCAGAGTGGGTTGGGTGCCATTGGAGAGTCTTTTTCTGAGGAGAGATACCAGATTTGGAGAGGTTCCATTTTTGGTTCTTTATTGCAGGTTTATATCAGAGCTTGTTGGTGCAAATTTGAGCTCACCATTGAGTCTGAAAGGTTTGAGAAAGTCAATTTTTCCTTTTGTTTCATCCAATCGGACATATGAGGTCAAATCTATGAGGGTTTGAAGCTGAATTGTGGTTGTCAGATCCAGAAGGTAGCTGCATTTTTTGAGCATTTTGGGTCAAATCTAACCCTGCCATCGTGTCCAGAAGGGCCAAAAACCCTAAGATCGACTGTCCAATCGTCCAAATTGGAGCAGTTGTCCGATGGGACAAAAAAAAATTGTCTAGAGAGTCGTACGGCCCTCCAGGTCATCATTAATGCAGTCGATGGTACGATTCTGAAAAATAAATATTTTATTGTCTGATTTTTTTTTCAAATTTTTTTGTTTAGAAAAATTAATATTTTTCGGGCAAATATTATTCGAAAATTTTCATTTGAAATTTCTTGTCAAAAAATCAAAAAAGAAATAAAAATTGCAGGGTACACCTGTGTGGAGCAGGGTACTTGAGTCTCATGTGATTGTTGTGAAAATAATTTTTAGATACCTGAAAGGGATAGTTGATCTTGGTCTTTGGTATCCTAAATATGATGATCTTATCCTAAGTGCTTTCACTGATGTTTATTGGGCAGGAGATGTAGATGAAAGGAAGAGTACTAGTGTTTGTGCATTCTTCTTAGGGAAAAAGTTGGTATCTTGGTTAAGCAAAAAGCAGAACTCAGTTTCATTATCCACTATTGAGGCAAAATACATTGTTGCTACAAATAGTTGTACCCAAGTATTATGGATGATGAAAATGTTGAGAGATGTCAAAATTGAGTATGAAGAACCCATTGCCATATTTTGTGACAATTGAAATGCCATTAAGATTTCTAAGAATCCAGTGTTGCATTCAAATACAAAGCATATATCCATCAAGTATCACTTCTTGAGAGACAAATTAAGTGACAAAGAAGTTAGACTGGAGTACATACCTACCAAAGAGAAAAATGCAGATATCTTTACCAAGTCATTGCCTAAGGATACTTTTGAGTACCTTAGAGGAAAATTAGGGGTGATTTCCCCTCCTGATCAGAACTAAGATGCAGGAAGTTGCACCAGTCCGTGAATTGATAGAAATATCTTGTTCCAGATTGATGTTGTGGTGGTTGCTACCCAGGGGGAGTAATCAGATGATTCAAACTTGTAATCAGAGCATGTGTACCTTTTCCATTGATTTCAAAGGGGGAGAGAAGCAATGTGAAAAATGTGGGGAAGAAGAGCAATAAAGGAAATAGGAAGAGTGCATAATCTCAGGGGGAGATTGTTAAAGAAGAGTTAGTTGGGTTGATGGTATTATTTTTCACATCATGTGTTGCCATCAATTCCAAAGGGGGGGATTGTTGGATGTTATGGTTGTGTTTCTGATATGTGGTTTTCATTGATGTCAACACTATTAGCATTAATGATGCTTAAGGTTGTATATGTTGACGAGATTGAGAAAATTGTAAAAAATATAGTATAGGTAGCCAACGAAGCTGAGAAGGTCAGAATGTTAGAAAGTTCTATATGTTGAAGATATGAAGGTGCACTTCAAAGGTTTTGTTGGTGAACCTTTCTAGTATGTTGTTTGAAATTTTCAAATTTTTGCATCATGTTTTGTGGAAGTTATGAAGATCTATGTTTCTATAGTTATTCAATTTTTGTAGATGGTGTTCTTGGATGAAGCAGATGAAATTTTGGTAATTTCATGTGTTGCACATGTACCTGTGATGTTCATGGATGAGTCTAGATCATGGTCTATCCTTGTTGTACATCCACATCGATTGAAGTGTTCATGATCAAAGATTTTTCCGATGTGTGCTCAAGTTTTCATGTTCTTGGCCGACATGATGGTGTTAGCGTGTTGCAGAACCATGAGGATTAATATTTTATTGTTTAGCATGTTTAGAGATATTTTTCTAGGTCCTCACTGTGTTGTGACCAATTTGTGTTGGTGTGCTTTGAAATTTATTCATGTATTGAGGCTGACATCTGTAATTTATTCTTTATTTGTGGCCGACTGAATGGTTGATGTACATCCATGTAGCAGATATATATGAGATTGTTTTCATGTTTTAGAAGGGAGAAGTGCTTGTGTGTACAAGTGATGTAAATGTGTGAATAAAGATAAAATCATTCAAGAGAAGAGCAGAGTGTGGAAGAGTTTATAGAAGTTTCTGTGGACCTAACTGGAACTATAATCAGGCTTTTGTAGAACATATTTTCTCAATTCAACTTCATCAGTTGTATAAGTTTGATTTTGGTAACAAATGATTCACCCCTCCCCTCTCAGTTTTTTATCCTTGTTTTTCCAACAGGAGCATAAGGAAATATTTTTAATGTTTGAAGGAAATTTTATTTGCATAAAAAATGGGGCAAGTGGTTTATGAAGATTTATTAATCTCCAAGATATTTCCCCATGAATATTATGATAAAATCTTATTTGGATATGGGTAAGAGTTCCAAACAAAAGATTTATTTAATAATTAAGGCAGGAATGTGATGAAATGATAATTATAGAATATTTCCATTAAGAGGTAAAATGTTTTCATGAAGAGAATTAATTGGGACTAAAATTAAGGAGTGGGTAAGAATATGGTGAGAATGCATACAAGTGAAATGCAAAGTGAAATATTTTTCACCAAAATTAAAAATAAACAAGAAATTTTTGGCAAAGAATTAAGACTAAAGTACTGAGAAATACTTTATTTTTCACCAGAATACAAAGATCAAGAAGATTAAAATTAAATATTTTTATCTATCGAAGGTAAATTAATTAAATGAAGAGTTGCACCAAGCGGATAAGAGAATAGTCATAACCCTAAAAATGTAAGGTATATATGTAAAATGAAATCATATCATATTGATCATCATCAGTAGTAGTAGATCATTAGTATAGGCATATTCCATCCATTCATTTTCATATCTCACAACATATGATATTAAGGTACAAATTCTTGAAGCAATATAATGGAGAAGACTGTTATTAATTGGTGATCTAATTTCAGTGTTCAACTGTTGTGTTAATTTTCATTCTTCTATGTTTTTGTGTTGTCTCCAAAGTGGTTCTCTTAAGTTATTCAAATTTACATAATGTTTCTAGACACATTTGTTGTTGTTGCGTAGTTGCCTTGATTGGGTTCTTGTAGGAGTGAATTAAAAATCCTTTCAAATAATTTATTTTAAATTGGTTCCTGCTAAGGATTAAAATCATTTTAAGGTGGTTGTTTTGATTGGTTTCCCTCAAGCTAATAATTAAAAATCCTTTCATGAGATCATTGTAATTTAGGAGAATAACATTGGGATTTATAAAGAAGAGTACAATAGTTGACTAACCTACACGTTTGTACAAGGTGCAAACATATAAAAGTTCCCAACAGTTAGAGTTAAGCTGAGGAGTAGATCCACCCATCCTACAAGTCTGTCTCCATCATCATAATCCACTCATCGACTCCATTCACCCAATAGATTAGACACTAGTCAACTTAGAACAACTTCATATAAATTTTACTCACACATTTTATTTTTGAGACATCTACAGTAGGAATTAGTCACTAACCCTACATCTACTTCACTAACATGTGCCATTGTGAGTAGATTACTTAAGTTAGAGATAATATTCAAGCCTTCAAATATGCCTTATCACTCAGGTACACCTACCTAGGTCTAGAAGAGCCTAAAGAGCAGGGGGTTATCAATCAAATTTTCCCTTTTCGTTAGCCAAAAATTTACTAGGATATTGGAACCCTCTTATGGTCTAAAAAATGCATTTTTGAGACCTAACAGGTCCCTTTTTGGAGTCTATGCCCCAAAATTTGAGCCTCGAGACTAATACACCAGGGCATCTTAGTCCTCTTAGGCTTCTTTTTGGGACCCAATTTCAAATTCAAGCAAGATTTAGCCTCCTTTAATTAATGATTTCATATGTCAACTTGTTGTGGTGTAATTTTGGGATATTAAGCATGAATAAGTATAAAAGAAGATTTGCATCACTTATTTTCATCTAAACAAGTTGTGAGAGCATTATTAATAGAATATTTGAGTTCACAAGAAAATTCAAGAGCAATTCATCAAGAAATTAGAGTCATCATCTAGATTCAATCATCATATCAAGGGTTTATTGTATCCATTCATGTTGTTGAACCAAGATTGTGGATGTAGCATTGAATATCTATCTACAACCATTGTTCACATCAAATCCAAGGATCCAAGATCTACATTCTTCATGGCCACTACATTGTAGATTGCATATTTGTTTCACAAGACATCATAAAAGGTTATATCATTTACATATATCATGTTTCATGATTCATATCATTCATTTCATCATTTGGCTTAACTACCTACAAGGGGTTTGACCAAGGCAAACCCCCATTCACTAAAAATTAAAAAAAATTCCCTTCTTGTGAGTTTGTATTTGCATATCTAGGTTAAATACTTGAAGATTCTTTCAAGTGCAAAGTTTTCAAAGTTGCAAATTTTCTTTGCCAACATTCTCATCTTCATGGAGACTCACCTACAAGCCAAATCCAAAAGTTTCAGAACTTGAGATCCGAAAAGAAACAAGTGTAGACCTTAGAGCTCAAGACCACATTCAAACTTTTCAAAAATTTAGAGCAAGACTAATATGCCATCTTGGGAATCTTAGTCCTCCCAAGCATATATTTGAGAGATTATTTTACATCTGGTTCTGACATCCGAATATTTTGTGTTTTCCCCAAAAAATAGTAGTGGGACTAATACGCCATCTTTGGCATCTTAGTCCTCCAAGGCATATTTTGGCATCTTCTTTACATTTCTAGAATCCTCGTATCATCTCTAGAATTCCCAGGTACACATATCCTAACTTGTTCTTGCCTGATTTCATCATCTACATCTCTCATTTAGCTTATTTTAGGTCATTTTTCATATCACATTGTGTTTTCCAACATTTGTCTTTTCCAAGCATTTGCTTGGTGGTGAACCCCTTAAAGCTGAAAAGAACCCCTCCTAGTTCCTCCTAATTGAGAATTGACTCACCTTGTGAGGTTGATAGTCAATCCAATTAGGGTTCCTAGGAAATAATTGAATAACCTAAATATAATAGGAGGTAACCCCTTCCCATTTTATCTACGATTCATTTTGTCGAACTTGAAATATTTGAACATTCATTTTATTATTTGGAGTCCTTTAAAGTCTATATTGCATTCATTCTTGGATTGAATCTTACATTAGTGAAAGTGAATCTAGGGTTTCTTGCATTTTGCATTTATGAAATTGCATTTAGGGTTTCTTATATTTTCAGTAGTGAAAGTGCATATAGGTTGCATCTTTACTTTATTGCATCATTTTATTTCATTGAAAAACTAAAAACTGCATTGTTCATCATCCTTATTGCATTGAAAAAAAAAATGCATTCAAATCTTGCATTCAATTGCTTATTATTAGTTACTTTTATTTACATCCATTTGCACAATTTTATGTTTCCAAACATTAGGTCCCTAGGTAGGAAACCTGGGAACACTATTATCAACCTAGAATTGTCTAATTTTCTACAAAAAAACCCTTACTTGGACTAAAACGTCCTTGGTGGTGTCTTAGTCCCTCTCTAGTTTTTTGTTGCAAAACCTTGTCTAAGTGATTTTCTATTTGTTTTAGCTTATGAAACCTTCAAATTTCATCGAGAGGTCTAAGATGCACTCCTTGGCATCTTAGTCCCTTTGGAATGTCATATTGCAGTTTTTGGGATTTGAATTAGCATTTCTATGCTTCTTT
Organism: Sequoiadendron giganteum; assembly: GCA_007115665.2. NCBI lineage: Eukaryota > Viridiplantae > Streptophyta > Pinopsida > Cupressales > Cupressaceae > Sequoiadendron > Sequoiadendron giganteum. Next base: position 293,787,786 of record CM021100.1, read on the forward strand.
TGCTAGCATTGGTTATCTGTTTCAGTGGGTTGACTTTTTGTTTCATGTATTTTACTAAATCTAGTTTAAATTTATTCATATCATGCATTTCTCAATTCCAAATTTGTATTCACAACATTCCATTTTTAGATCATTGCATAGTGTAATCAGTAAATTACCTTGTTTGAAATCTTAAAATTGCATTCCATACTAGGTCTTTACATTGCATTTGAAGTTTGCATAGCTTCTATTACATTGAAATCATCAAAAGTAGCATTATTTATATTCATGGAAATTGTGGATAGAATTAGATTCTTTCACTTTTCATTTTTAGCATTACTTCCTAATTCACTTAGATCAGATTACATTCAATAGTCATTAGAAAATGAAAACTAAAAACTAAAAACATCAAAAGAACCAATTCAAAAAATGCTCAACTTTAGAAAAAGCATATCATCTAAGCCCTTTAGTAGTGATGACTTAGAAATGTTAGATAAAGCCATTAAGGACTTCCCCTCACTAGGATCATCCACTAAAGGTTTGACACAAGAGGATGTAAGCATTGACAATCATGACAATCAAAATTGTTCTTCTCCCAATACCTCTCCTATTAGTGATGAAAGTATCTTGGTGATAGGAGACACAATCATTGAAAATCATGAAAATATTGTTTGTCCTCCCCCTTGGAAAGGTAATATGACACACAAATCTGATATCATGACTAGTACTTTACCTAGTCTCCATTCATCTCCCAACAACTCCCCTACTTGTGAAAATGCTTTAGTGGTTAAGGATACAATCATGAATGATCATGAAAAACACATTTATGTGGAGGATATGTTGATATTTGAGAGATATTTTAATCCTACCTCTCGTAATCCTTAGGACATTATAGGACATGGCGATGTAAATGTAGATAATCATGACAATCAAACCTTTTCTTCTCCTAATATCTTCTCTAGACATGAAGAAGATAGTTCAGTGTTAGAAGAACTCCTCATTGAGACTCATGAGAAACTTATTCCTCCCTTTATTGCTGCCCCTACAATTTGGGAAGACCTATTTGAATAAAAAATTCCAATCATTGGTAACCATGAAACTCATATTTATCCTTCTATTGATGCCTCTCCTATGTGTGATGAAGCTACTTTACAACATCTAACCATAGAATGTGATGAACCTATTTTTTTTCACTTACCTAAAATCTCTCCTACTAGGATAAATACTATGGCACAAGAGAATGAGACCTTAAAGAACAAAGATGACATTTTGGACAACAATCAAATTTCACTTTATCCTAATATCTCTCCTATTGGTAGATAAGATATTATGGTGTTACAATATCTCATCAATGAGATTCTTGAGGAAAATATTATTGAACAAGAAAATTCCACCATTGACATGCAAAAAAATATAACCATTAATAACCCCCTTACTTGTGATGAAGCTATTCTACAAGAACCAAACATTGAATGTCATGAACATCTAGGTTGCAGTTCTCTTAAAAAATCTCCTAATAGGGAAGGTATCATGGTGCAAGAAAATGATAACCTTGAAAAAATTCTTTCAAACAATAGTAATATGGCCTCCTTAGATGAAAATTATGAAGTGGCATTAGACTCCCCTTTGCTAAGAGATCATGAAAACAAGGAAAAGTGTGTTGAGGTTATGAACTGGTGGGGAGTCCTATCCCTCAAGAGCACTCTTTCTCTTCCCAAGACCTATTCTCTAGTCTTCCTATGGTATTCCTCTCTACCCTACTCATGGATCACTCCTAAACCCCTATCTCCTTATAGAACTCTCCACCAATTTAAAATGCTCCCCTTTGCTCTCCAATCACCATGAGCTCCCATGGGCTCAATTTTGCTAAAAAGTTCCCAAACCTTTCTTGGGACTTGGGATAGGTCTTCCAGCTATCCCTTGAGTGAAATTAGTCCATTCTCATCCTTCTTGTAGGATTATTTCCTCATTTGACTATCGAATTCAAGAAACTTGGTTTTTAGGCCTTGTAGCCTTTTTGCCCCAATTAGGCCTCCAAAACTCGATGTTCTTGGGATAATGCCTAAACTCCCTTAAAAAACCCCAAAAATCCTTAGGGATTCTCTCTATAGACCTCCTAGGCTCTAAGACTTTCCAGGTTTCTGACCTCCATGGCGTCCGTACACAAGCCTTTCATCAAACCCCTATTTTCAAGGGTTTCTAGGGTATGTAACACAGTCCGATTTCTTTTAACTTAGTTGAATGCTCTAATGGACTTCTCTGCACTTCTCCTTGCACACACATGTCTAGGACACATGCCCCTACACCCCTACACCATTTATTGGCACAAACCAACCCATTTAGCAAGTCTTCTTGTTGTTCTTCTATCCAAGCAACTAGCCAGAATGCCTCTGCACTCGCCTAGAGCTTGATGATTATATCAACTCCCTTGCAAAAAAAGACCCCTAAATCCATATCTACACTATATAAATGGTCCCCTACTTGATTTCAACTGGCCATGGTATATTTTCCACTAGAATTCAAGTGGGGATCATTATTTACAAAATTGTCCCTAAACCGGACAGTGAAACCAAGAACCCAAAACAAATTGCAAAACCTTAACCAATAGAACTAAATGACTAAACCAGTGCTACACTAAGCAGGAATAGATCACAAATGAAAGTATCAAAGCATTAGTTCAGTCCTTTCAATCCATTAATTGACTAGATGAAGGCTTTGCCACAGAAATCAAACAAATTTGCTCTTTTCCAAGTCACAAACTCTTGTTTCTAAAACTCAATCCATACAATAGATTTCCCACATGTCATATTAGGGTTTTTATAACGTTATATACCTTATTCCCACATGTTAGAACCCTTAGGTTTGGCTTAGAACATTATTAATTCCATTTTCCAACTTTTAGGACAAATTTCCAAGACAACATTGTCTAGATTTGTCTAATCTCCTCATTAAGACTTTCCCAAACTTCAAGGCTCTAAACTAACCTAGCTTTGACACAACTCACACATCTATTCAACCTTGGGACTTTATAAATTAGTCCTTATTACCTTGGTGGTTGGATAGAACCACCTACAAGCCAAAACTTGCTAAGATCTTTCCAAAACCTTAAGATGCTCCTGCACCATTTTCCCTCTGCAATAAAGAAGTTAAGGAACCTGTGGTGTTAAGATCTTCTCACTGATTCCATGCTTCTTGAAGTCACTCTCTTCTATCCAAGTAGCCTCTGACTTTGGTTGGTGTCTCCACTTCACTAGGTGCTCCATGTATGTCTTATGCCTAGTCTTCTTCATCACCCTTGAATCCAGAATCTTGTCAACCTGTGGTATGGTCTAATCAGGTACCTTGAGTCCTTCCACATCCTTACTCACCTTAGCACTATATTGTTCCTCATCCATTTCTAGTCCTTTATACTTCACCAAGTCCTTCACATTGAAAATAGGAAAAATAGACATCTCCTTGGGTAACTCCACCTTGTATGCATTTAATCCATACTTAGCCAACACTTTACATGGCCCTATCCTTTTCATCTGTAGCTTACTTGGTATGCCTTTCTATATTCTTTCCTTGTTCAAGTATACCATCACCAAATCACCTATTTCAAATTGTAGATCTCTCTTCCCTTCATCTCTTTTAGCCTTCAACTTTTGGTTAGCCTCCATTAATGTCTTCTTTACTTGCTCATGAACCTCTCTCATTGACTAAGAAAAATCATCAGCATGTCCACTAATTTCTTCATAACCTTTTAGGTCTCTCAGCTCAAGTACACCTCTTGGATGTAAGCCATATACTATCTCAAATGGACTCTTACCCGTAGTCCTATTTGTGCTATCATTGTAAGAAAATTTTGCTTGTGGAGACACTTATTCCCATCCTTGTCCATACTCCCTAGTTAAACACCTCAACAAGTTACCAAGTACCCTATTTATCACCTCTATCTTTCCATCTATTTGAGGATGATATGCTGAGCTATGAGATAGCTAGTTCCTAACCTCCTCCAAACAGTTTTCCAAAAGTGTCCCATAAACTTCACATCTCTGTTTGCAACTATGCTCTTTGGCAACCCATGTATCCTTACTACCTCCTTGAAGAATAGGTGTGCAATCTGAATTGCATTATGTGTTGTTTTGCATGGGATGAAATGGCTCATCTTGCTGAATCTATCCACTACCACAAACACACTGTCAAAACTAGTCGGTGTCCTAGGTAGCCCTACTATGAAATCCATGCTTATGCATTCCCATGGTTTATTTGGGATGGGTAATGGCTGATAAAGACCTACATTTTTTGATGTTCCCTTTTCCTTTTGACACACTCCACATTGTTCCACGTACCTTCTTACATCTCTTTGCATCTTAGGCCACCAATAGAACCTCTCCACTAAGTCTAGTGTCTTGTTCAAACCAAAGTGACCACTCAAACTACCATTATGCTTTTCTTGGATTAGATTCTCTCTCATGGAACCTCTAGGAACAAATAATTGCTTCCCCCTAAACAATAGACCATTCTACAAGGTGTAATCTGCATATTCACTGTGAAAATGGTTCTCAAAATCAGTACATACCTTGTAGATCACTGAGAAATCAGAATCTCCTTCATATAGGTCTTTGAATCCTTCAACCCCTATGCTTTGTAGCTGTATCTCTTGGACAGTAAGCAACCTCCTGCTAAGAGAATCAGCAACCTTGTTGTTAACCCCCTTCTTATGCTTGATGGTAAAGGTGTATGACTGCAAAAACTCCATCCATTTGATATGCCTCAAACTGAGCATCTCTTAGGTGTTGATGTAGCTTAAGGCCTAATTGTCAGTGTATACCACAAATTCTTTGGGCAATAGGTAGTGCCTCCACTTTTTAAGAGCTTGTACTAAAGCATATAACTCTAAGTCATAGGATGAGTACCTAGACTTTGCTTCATTTAACCTTTCACTAAAGAATGCCACTGGCCTACCTTCTTGGCTTAGGACTACACCCACTGCTATGTTGCTTGCATCACATTCCACTATGAATGGTTTATCAAAACTTGGTAAAACCAGTATTGGTTTAGTAGCTATCTCCCTCTTCAATCTTTCAAATCCTTCATTGGCTTCTTTGGTCCACAAAAAATTTGTTTTCAGTCCTCCTTTGATGGTGTCAAGGACCGGTGCACAGATTTCACTAAAACTTCTAACAAACTTCTGATAGAATTGAGCTAATCCATAGAAACTCCTAACTTCAGTCCCTATCTTGGGAGTAGGCCAACTGAGAATGGCTTCAACCTTGCTCTTTTCCATCTTCAAGTTCCCTTGAGATACTAAAAATCCTAGGTAAACTAATTCTTGCTTCATAAACTCACTCTTCTCAAGATTTATGGTGAGCTTCTCCTCTTGAAGTTTCTTCAACACAAGTTCTAGGTGCTTCATATGTTATTCCTTTGTTTTTCTAAAACTAAGGATATCATCTAAGTAGACTACCACAAAGACTCCTATATAGTCCTTCAAGACCTCATTCATCACCCTCATAAAAGTGCTAGGTGCGTTTGTAAGCCCAAATGGCATTACTAACCACTCATATAACCCCTTTGTGGTTTTAAAAGCTGACTTCCATTCATCTCCCTCTTTCATCCTAATCTGATAGTAGCCACTTTTCAAATCAATCTTGGAGTAGTACTTAGCACCCCTAAATATTCCATTATGTCTTCTATCCTAGGAATAGGAAACCTATATCTAATGGTTATCCTATTTATGGCCCTAGAATTAGTACACGTTCTCCACTTATCTCCCTTCTTAGGTGCCAAGACCACTGGAACACACATGGGCTTATGCTTTTTCTGATCAACTCTTGGTCTAAAAGTTCTTGAACTTTCCTTGCTATCTCCTTGCTCTGCTTTGGTGTCATCTTGTATGCAGCCTTATTAGGCAATGTTGCTCCTAGCACAAAGTCTATTTGATGACTGATTGCCCTCTCAGGTGGTAGTGTAGCTGGTGTTCCTTCACAAATGATACCCCTGAACTAATCCAACAGTTGCTTCACTTCTGTTGTCATAGGTAGCCGACTAGGTGACTCCTCCTCCTTTGGCTTCAACATGATTGCATAGACAACTCCTTCTTCCTCCTTCATGTCTTTTAGGAATTCCTTTCCACTCATCAAAAGTACACTGGATTTTTCCTTCTCCACTGTGCCTTATTCTATTATAGACTGTATTTTGTAAGTCACTCCATCCTTCTTGAATGAATACTTGTTCTCCTTGCCTTGATGTACTGCCTCCCTATCATATTGCCATGGTCTGCCAAGAAACAAATGGCATGCATTCATTGGTAACACATCACATAGTATCTTGTCTTGATACTTTCCTATGGCAAACTCAACCCAAAATTGTTCATTGACCAATATATTTTGCCCTTTGTTCAACCAAGTAACCTTGTAAGGACACACATGTGGTATCTTAGTGAGGTTCAAATTATGTACTGCCTCCTCTGATATGACATTATCAGTAGATCCTGAGAAAATGATGACCTTGCAGACCTTACCTAGTATCTTGGACTTGACTCTAAAAAGAGCTCTCCTTTGTTTGTGTTCATCCTCGGTAGGTGCTTTGATCAAGATCCTTCTCAACATGAGATGTTCTCCTTTCTCTGAATCTAAACTCATCTCTGAATGTTTAGAACAGTCCTCTTCTTAGACATAAGTAATCTTGATCTCACCTTGTGAAGATGTTGGATTGTCAGGACACCTATAAGTTAGATGACCCAACTGTCCACAATTGTAACACTTCATGGAAGCAAAATGAGAACTTCTCCCAAATCCTCCTAATTTGCCTCTTCCACCATTGTAAGAAATTCTACCTTTGTATCCTCCTCTACTATTTGACTCATGGGATTGTTCTCCAACCTTAGAATCTCCTTGGCTTCTATTCTCTTTGCTTCTTCCACCAAAACCTCCTTTATGTCCACCTCTAGGGTCTTTGCCTCTTCCTTTACCCCTGGTACTGGAATCTTGTTTCTTTTTCAGTTTCTCTTCCACTTTAATAGCCATCTGATAACAACTATGGAGGGTAGTAAGTGTGAAGAGACTCAACTCTTCTTGTATGTTCTATCTAAGGTCATTCAGATATCTAGCAACCTTAATGCTTTCAGCTTCTTGCACTCTAGACCTAAGGCTTAACTTTTGGAACTCTTCTATGTAGGCAGCTACATCTAGGTCTCTTTGTCTGAGATTTTGCCTCTTGTTGTGCAATTGGATATCATAGTCCTCAGGTCGATAGTTCTCCTTCACTTTAGCCACCATAGTTTTCCAACTTCCTATGGGTTTCTTTTCTTCCTTCTCTCTTTCTTCTTGCGAAAACTTCCACCAAGTTAGTGCTTGTCCTCTTAGCCTTGATTTGGCTATTTTCACCTTTTGTGCCTCAGTAACACCATCACACTCAGAGTGATTCTCCATTCCCTCAATCCATTCCATGACTAACTTTGCATCCATTCTTCCTATGAAAATGGGGATGCCTTCTAGTGCCTTTCCACTTAATTCCTTCAATGCTTTGAGGAAGGGTTCATCTTTTAATGGAGGGTCATGTTTTGGTTCTATGTCTTCCTCAAATTGGTCTTTACCCTTGTCTCTAACCACTGCAAACTGCACTTTCATCTTGCTTGCAATCTCTGCTACCTCTTCTAGTTTTTGCTTCATCTCCTCCACAACTTCTTCAAGTCGTTGATTCTTTTCTTGTTGCTCTGTCAGATCTCTAGCTAGCTCTGCATTAGTCACCATGGTGCTTTCTCCTATGGATTCTCTTCTTTCTGACATACAATTCTCAATTCCCAAGCCTTTTAATTGCTCTGATACCAATTTGGTGGGGATTCCTATCCCTCAAGAGCACTCTTCCTCTTCCCAAGACCTATTCTCTGGTCTTCCTAGGGTGTTCCTCTCTACCCTACTCAGGGATCACTCCTAAACCCCTATCTCCTTATAGAACTCTCCACCAATTTCAAATGCTCCCCTTTGCTCTCCAATCACCATGAGCTCCCATGGGCTCAATTTTGCTAAAAAGTTCCAAAACCTTTCTTGGGACTTGGGATAGGTCTTCCAACTATCCCTTGAGTGAACTTACTCCATTCTCATCCTTCTTGTAGGATTCTTTCCTCATTTGACTATCGAATTCAAGAAACTTGGTTTTTAGGCCTTGTAGCCTTTTTGCCCCAATTAGGCCTCCAAAACTCGGTGTTCTTGGGATAATGCCTAAACTCCCTTAACAAACCCCTAAATTCCTTATGGATTCTCTCTATAGACCTCCTAGGCTCTAAGAATTTCCAAGTTTCTGACCTCCATGGCATCCGTACATAGGCCTTTAATCGAACCCCTATTTTCAAGGGTTTCTAGGGTATGTAACACAGTCCAGTTCCTTTTAACTTAGTTGAATGCTCTAATGACCTCCTCTGCACTTTTCCTTGCAAAAAATTTCTAGGACACATTTCCCTATACCCCTACACCATTGAATGGCACAAACCAACCCATTTAGCAAGTCTTCTTGTTGTTGTTTTGTCCAAGCAACTAGCCAGAATGCTTCTACACTTGCCTAGAGCTTGATGATTATATCAACTCCCCTACAAAAAAAGACCCCTAAATCCATATCTACACTATATACACAGTCCCCTACTTGATTCCAAGTGGCCATGGTAGATTTTCCATGGTAATTCAAGTGGGGATCATTATTTACAAAACTATCCCTAAACCGGACAGTGAAACCAAGAACCCAAAACAAATTGCAAAACCTTAACCAATAGAACTAAATGACTAAACCAATCCTACACTAAGTAGGAACAGATCATAAATGAAAGTCTCAAAGCATTAGTTCAGTCCTTTCAATCCATTAATTGACTGGATGAAGCCTCTGCCACAGAAATCAAACAAATTTGCTCTTTTCCAAGTCACAAACTCTTGTTTCAAAAACTCAATTCGTAAAATAGATTTTCCACATGTCATATTAGGGTTTTTCTAACCTTATATACCTTAGTCCCACATTTTAGGACCCTTAGGTCGGGCTTAGAACATTATTAATGCCATTTTCCAACTTTTAGGACAAATTTCCAAGACAACATTGTCTAGATTTGCCTAATCTCCTCATTAAGACTTTCCCAAACTTCAAGGCTCTAAACTAACCTAGCTTTGACACAACTCACACATCTATTCAACCTTGGAACTTTATAAATTATTCCTTATTACCTTGGTGGTTGGATAGAACCACCTACAAGCCAAAACTTGCTAAGATCTTTCCAAAGACCTTAAGGTGCTCCTAATAGCATATTTGAGTTCAAAAGAGCATTCAAGAGAAATTTATCAAGCATTTGGAGCCACCATCTAGATTCAAGCATCATATAAAGGGTTTATTGCATCCAATCATGTTGTTGAGCCAGGATTGTAGATGTAGCATTGAAGATCTATTTACAACTATTGTTCACATCAAATCCAAGGATCCAAGATCTACATTCTTCGTGGCCACTATATGGTAGATTGCATATTTGCTTTACAAGACATCATACAAGGTGATATCATTTATAAATCTCATGTATCATGCTTCATATCATTCATTTCATTATTCGATTTAATTACCTACAAGGGTTTTGACGAAGGTGAACCCCCATTCACTAACAATCAACAAGTCTTTATGTTCTTGTGTATTTGTATTTGTAGATCTAGGTTGAAGACTTGAAGATCCTTTAACTTAGTGTAAAGTTGTCAAATTTGCAAAGTTTCATTGCCAAAGTTGTCATATTCACAGAAACTCACCTACAGGCCAGATCTAGAAGTTTCAAAACTTGAGATCCAAAAAGAAGCAAGTGAAAACCTTAGAGCTCAAGACCACATTCATAATTTTTAGAAATTCGGAGTAGGACTAATACACCACCTTGGGCATATTAGTCCTCCCAATCATATCTTTTAGAGATTCTTTATATCTGGTTCTGACATTCGAAGATTTTGTGTTTGCCCCAAAAAATAGAAACATGACTAATATGCCATCTTGGGTGTCTTAGTCCTCCAAGGAATATTTTCATAGATTCTTTGCATTTCCAAAACCCTCACATCATCTTGAGACTTCTCAGGTACACATACCCTAACTTTGTATTGGTTGATTTCATCTTTTGCATCTCTCATTTAGCATATTTTAGAACATTTTCCATATCCCATTGTGTTTTCCAACATTTGTCTTTTCCAAGCATTTGCTTGGTGGTGAACCCCTTAAAGCTGAAAAGAACCCCCTCCTAGATCCTCCTAATTGAGAATTGACTCACCTTGTGAGGTTGATAGTCAATCCAATTAGGGTTCTTAGGACATAATTGAATGACTTCGATAAAATAGGAGGTAACCCCTTCCCATTTTATCTACGATTCAGTTATATGCTTGCAATTTTGTGATATTGCTATTAGGATTCAATTGTGTAGCCTTACGAGTCAAACTCATTCACCCATGTTTCATGAGTAGTGGTTCACAAGAACCCATCTCTCATGATATTGAATGGTCCACATAACACCCATTGCATCTAGGTGATACTCATAGAGGTGAAGGTTTCGAAAATGGGGTTACAAGCTAAGAGGGCTTAACCTTGGGGAAAACTTTATGGTTAAGCATGCTTCCAAATGGGGTTGCAAGATAAGTGGGATTAACGTTGGGGAAAATTTATGGTTAAATGCACTTGAGTTGGTGTAGTACTAAGATGGGTGACTTCCTAGGAAGGATCAGTGCTTCACCTCTATGAGCATCACCTATATGCAATGAGTGTTAAGTGGACCATTCATTATCATGAAATATAGGTTCTTGCAATTTTATTGAAAAATAATAAAAATAGGCCTCAGAATGAATAGTTTAGGAAATTAGTAAGTCAATCGAGCTCGATAGTTTAGGAAGAGAAAAAAATAGTGTGAAATTGTCAAGGGTTACAATTTATGATGCTACAACTCTAAAATAATACTACTACCTCAATTGGACCCTACGAATCACAAGATTCTCCACTCTCTCATCTAGTCCCTAAAAACAAAGAGGCACTTCAAATGAAGTAACATAAATTTGTACCTATCATCATCATGATACATACCCCTTCTTAGTATCATTAAAAACAATATTTTTAAGATATAAGATTACATCATAAATACAAAATGTAACAGTCTATTTGGTAGGTACCACTCCAAGGATAGTAATTTAAAAATGAGACCTTTATCTCAAGTAGACCCCACCCATCCTAATCAATATTATCCACTCTTTTCTAGTTTCTATAAGTAATAAAGTGACAAATAAATTTCTCTAATTTTAACCACTGCCATCATTCTCCATACCCATTATTAATATCACTAACTAATATTTATAAGGTACAAGGAAAATAATAAAATATTAATATTTTACTATCACATACATGGGAATATAAGTTACCCATTCCAATATTTTTTGATATCTGAAATTATTAAATTGGTATTTTTATTAAATATAACACTATTCTAATATTATTTATTACAATGATATAAGAATAACCATAAAATAAATAGGTACATGATATAAGGAAAGGACAAAATAAATACATTATACCTATCACTTACATAATTATATGACTTCAAACACATATTTAATGCAATATTACTCCTTAAAAGTAAATTAATAATCATGATTTTGCAATCATGAATATCAAACCACTACAAAATGGTGTCAAGATACTTACATTGACTAAGCCAAATCTTTTTATGAGTTTCATCTCTACTAATTTTCATTTTAAAAATCAACTTTTGTACCTTTAAATCCTTCATTTTAGATGATCTATAAACTTGAGTTTAAATTTGCTTAGTGATTTCCTTATTATTATTTATGTACATGAAATTCAAATTTATGACGAGTGTGGTATGAGACCACTCTACAAGCTTTGTTTCAATGGCCATAGATCATTAGGGTTTGAAGTCCTAACCCTAAAGTAACTCCTTTTTTACCTAGAATTTTTCTCATTTCTATGTGATTTCTCATTTATATCTCACATTTTAAGGTAGTATACAATCTATCTAGAATTTGTATTTTTAGTTTCTCTCATCTCCAAAATCTTTGAATGCTAAGGGGAAAGTACCTAGTAATAATGGAATGTGATTTTTAGGTTTTGAGTGACCCTCTCAATAGTGTAGTTTTATCCTTAGGGTTCATTAATACAAGCAAAATAAAATCTAAAGGTGTTAATACATCATTATTGGAGAAGAGACTACAATACCCCAGTCCTTGGTGAATTTTATAAGTAGCAATTGTGGGTCCTTTGAAATTAAGGAAAATATCAAAGGAGTAGGTAAGTGCTCTTTGAATTATCCTAAGAATTTATTTCTAACCCTGAACCATAACATGTTAATTTCCATTGATAAAGAATAAAGTAGGATAAGTAAAATTACAATATTTCTTGTAGCCTTAAACAACAATAAAATTCCTACGCAAAAATTTCTAGATGAATGGTTTAATAATGGATAGGTAAAAAAAATTGGAATACAGTTGTGGATGTAAATCTTAACTAAGTTAAACATGATTGTAATAATAATTTTAAAACAGTGTAATTAGCTAAATTGAAAGTTACATTCCCAATGAAATTCTTACAAAGTTAAACTAGGAAGCAATTAAAACTTGAAAGAAAGTTCAAATTGCACAAAGAATCCTAATTAAACTCAGAAAACCTCATCCCATTGGGGGATTGGTATTTTGTCAGATGTGGAATTCAGCCCTTTCCCAATCCCATTTTGTTGAAATAAGCTTGGATGATGTTGAAGCAAACGCTCTCAAATGAATGTGATAAAATCCAATTTCCCTCAAAGATAGTGATAGCAATTGGAGTATGCAAATGTGTGTGAGTTTCAATAGCATGACTTTGCTCTAAAAAGATGGATCTATTTGTCTCCAAATAGTGACCTATTTATAGGAGAGCAAATGAGAAATGAAGGGAAAGAAATATGCCATGGGAATATTCCCTTTTTGGAGGAATGTGCAAAGGAGGAATATTCCCTTGTAAGTGGCAAGATTTGATTAATTAGTAAATTGATAATTAAATAAAGTTTCAATTATGAAAATTAGTGGAATAAAATGATATTCATTAAATAAATTATTTAATGAAAAAGGGGAAAGTGTTATGATATTTAATTAAATAACTTGGGTTATTTAATTAAATAAGAGGACTTAGGGATTTAAATTAAATAACTTGATATATTTAATTTAATAGGATGAAATGTTATCATGAAACGGGATGAATTAACCTAATTAAATTAATTAGGTTAATAGATGAAAATAACATAATTAATTAAATAGCTAGGTTAATTTAATCAATTTAAGCGAAAAGAGGATGGGTTTTAGGATGAAATGATGTTAGTATATCTGATTCAAGTGCATGATATCATTGAAGAAATTTTTAAGTGTCTACATTTTGTCCCTCTTTGAATTAAGTATTCATTTCGTTGATTCAAAGACTGATATTGATGACGATGATGATGATGCAAAAACAGATATAGATGATCTCTTTGAGATGTTGATAGCCAACCTAAAGTTGATTGATCTGATTGATTGATTGATAACATTGTTGAGGATTCACAACAATGCAAGGATAGCTTTGTTAAGATATGAACAACACAGGGATTTATAGAGAAATAAATATCCCAATGATGATTTATTTGATAAATTGATCAAGATTTGCTAGCAAGGATAGGAGCAAAATCTATTAGATGAATTGATATCGATATGATCGAAAGATGGTTGGTTGATGCCTCGAGAGATTGATTGGATAATAAAGTGTTCTGATTGGCCTCATGATAGGTCAAAATCAGACTTATGCTTGATATTCTTGAGATTTAAGGTTCCTTTTGAATCAAAGAGTTGCAACATTTTCAGATTGTTGAGTTGAAGATGATATAGAAGCCCCACTGTGCCCCAGTGGAAGAGGGAATGATGGTGAAGAGGATGAAAAATAGTTCTTAGAAAGCTCAGATGTTGATGTAGATAGATTTGATGATGTATAGACAGTCATCGACCATAGGTAGCCTCATGTATATTTTGATATATCACACATATTCGATACTTGGATAGAAATGTTAGTAAAGATAGAAGAATAACAAAAATAAGATGGATGGAAGAATGAAATGGATATTGATTAACCATTGATTTGAGATTGATTCAGAATTCCAACAAGTCCATGAGTCTTCGAGACTTTATTAGATATGGTGATGAGAGTGATGATGAATTTTCTCATATCTTGGGATTGGGATTTTCCATCATTCCTTATTTTTGATATATCACATAAACACAATGCATTAAGGTATTGATAACTAGGATGGTGTTGTATCTAGTGTAATGAAATTCGACTCAGAAAATAGATAGGATAGTTCTTGTTCACACCTTGACATACGAAAACCTCATTGGAATTTAGTTTAGAAGCTTAGAATATTTCAAAGCAAAGCATACGCAATAGTCAACAATCTACTCTAAACAACCTCCCTACACACAACTAAGCAATTATGCACCAAGATTATTTTACAAGAATACCCACAAGTACAACAAACGAAACATAATGATCGATGCCCCATTCCTTTCTCTCTAAATCATTTTGATAGACATCATAAAGAGGTCATCATAATGGATCAGTTAAGATAAATTTTAACATAGCTAAGGTGATTTCTGATGTTGATGCCCATTGTAGGAAAGATACATCCTAGGACATGTTGATCAGGTCTTTTGACTAGGATGAGATGTGTGGTAATCCATTGATACACAATTTAGTAACTCATTTACCTATGATCTAGACTTTAGATTTTGACACTTAGGTTCTCTCTTTATAACTTTCTATACTTGATTTCTATTTGTTTGTGCCAAAGGTTGAAGGCGATGAATAATTTATTATGGATGGAAGTTTATGTCAGGTGAAAGTGAAATGGGAGGGATGGTCTTGGGTTTTCTAGAATATTTCAATGTTTTTGGTATTTTCTAGTGTTTTGAGGTTGTTTAATACTTTTTTCAATTGTTGATTTGAATGTTTTGGTTTTCGGATTTTTTGCGGTTGTTTAGGTTTTTCTCAAAGATATTTTAGGCTATTCAGGTCTTTTGAATGTTTTCTAATGTTTTGGATTTTTTCTTTTTCAAATGGGTAAAATAAAAATCCTATGTCACACTTTATAAAAGAATCAGCCAACAGCAAAAAACATTATGAACTTCGACCACATAAAAGTGGTCTTTATGTTTTGAATTTCAAAATGATGTAAACTAATGAAATGTAAAACTTTTGATGAAGTTTATTCCTATAATTTTTCAGATTTTTTTATAAAAAAATTCATTACTTTTTTATCAATTTACGAACAAATTTTGGAATGCTGAAAATTTCAGAAAAAAGTGACTTTACGGGCTGTCAAGAAATAAATTGAAAAAAAATTCATTTCTCCCCAATTGTTTTCTCCAAATATGTAACTTCAATATGTAATAACATTTTAAAGTCAAACTTGTCAGAATTTGACAATTTTCATGGGTTGTCAACTATTGTCTATATTTTTCATCATTTTCAAAAAAAAAATGATACCCTTTTAAAGAAGTCTCTCTCCTCTTGCGTCCCATATGTTTTTTTTTTAAATAATATGTTTTACTATTTTTTTAATTTATAATCAGCCTCTTTTTTAAATTTAACAACCTACTTGCATTATTGTAAAAAATATATATATTTAAACTAATCAAAATATTAAAAAATTACATATTTGGATTCACCACTCCAAGCTCTACAAAAGGGTATTTTTTTTTTTTTGTAGAAAAATCAATCTGACTGAAGAAATACTTAGTTGAAGTTGAAAGTTTTAGAAAATTTTGAAAAAAGTTGAGTTGGCTGCTAACTAGGATACCACATTGACAATTTCAGCTAAAAGGGTTTCTATTGAAAGGGTTTTGGCCGAAACCCTTTCTATAGAACCCTGCACATAAAATAAGCCAATTTCAAATCCAATTTCAAAGTGGAAAAGGGAAAAAAATATTTTTTTGGATTCAACTGAAACCTATTTAGTTGAAACCCTGTGTGCCATGTATATGCCACATGGTTTCAATCGAAACCTATTTGACTGAAAAAATTTTGGCCAAAAATATTTTGTTCAAAACTATTTATTTGGTCAAAAGTGTGACACAGTTTTGTGCTTTTACCCAAAAAAATTATATTTTTTGATCTTTGTGAATGTTTAGGGGTTTTCCAATATTTGAATGTTTAGAGCTTTTTGAGATATTTGAATTTTTAGGGTTTTTCAAGATTTCCAACCAAGAACCTAACCTATAAGACTATCCTAGGGGCCTCAGGGGCTGATCAAATATTATCCTTTAGTTCGACTGACTCGACTTATTGAAAATGAAATATGGATAGTTGATGGATTTCTAGCTTATTATGATAGAATCCTAGAGGACTGACCTAAAGTGTCTTGGGGGAACATCAAAGATGGCCTTTCCTACGTTCAAGCTTAGAGACCTGTAGGTCGACAAGGTAACATTTTTTTAATTTTGATGTGTTTTTTATGTTTTGGATTTTAGCTGAGATTTGGATGTTTTTGAGTTTTCACATGATGTTGATGAGTATATGGATATGTGACGATTTTAGTGATCTATTTTGGGATTTTTTTGAAAACCAAGCTAGTATTGATTGATATGATTGATGGATTGATGATGATAACATTGACACAACAATGTGAGGATAGTGTTAAGCAACACGAGGATTGGGGAGGATATCCTAAGATAATGGTGGATTGATTGGATTTGACTGATCAAGACTTTGAAGCTAGGCTTGGAACAAAATCTATTGGAATTATTTGATGTGATGTTGAAGTGCAAGGTAGATGCAACTAAAATTTATTGTTTGGATTGATGTTTGATAAAGGATAAAGCTTGATAAGGAACATATTCTCGTCAAAATGTGCCATGGGCTAGCGATTTGGATTTTTTCTTACGAATGATTTGACCAATTTTATTTCATGTTATAAAATGTTTAGATCGGAACATGAGTTATAGGATATAGCTCAATATTTATTCCAAAAGGAATATGTAAGTATCTATCCCCAATGTCTAGCAATGTATGGAATGATATGGGTGGATGCACAGATAAATGAATGGATTGATGGATGGGTATGTGAAGGATACCAAGGATTATCTTGTGATAGGGTAACATGTTTGGATAGAGTATGCCTCTTTGGACAATGCCTCATTTCTCAAATTATGTTGGTTAGGATAGGACCAATTATAGTGACCCATGTCAAGCTATTTATCATAAGCAACTGTGAAGTACATACCAAAACTTTGTGATGATCAAGATAAGTTAGATTGGATGAAAATGGATTGGATAATCAATCATGGATTTATTATGGATAAGATGGATGAAATGCAATATTTATTATGGATGGGATGAGATGATTCCACCTGAAATGGTGTACATAGATGCTCAATTCTACTCATAACACCTATTTTCTAGGTTTTCATCATGGTACTTGTCCAAACCAGCACTAAAGTGGTTTTCACTAGAGGACAATTTTTCTCTTAGCTATTTTCTTGATTTTTTTTTAAATTTTATGCTCATGTTGAACCACAAAGTGGTGCTGATGTAGGCGTTGTTGTGTGCAAGTGTTTTAACTAAGTCTAGAATTCAAAAAATAAAATAAATGCAAACAAAGAAAACACAAACAACACCTTGGATTAGGCCTAGTTGAATCCAAACAAACAAATGAATTTTTATACCTTGCCTGCTTGGATTGACGAGTTGGTTGGCCCTTTGATGAAAAAATGCATGCAATTATGGAGGTGGGTGTAGTGATTGAAGATGGTAGGTGAAATAAATTAATGGCTAGTATGGCTACAAAATGACTTGAATGCAAGAATGGTTTGAATTCTTGTCTAACTTTTCAACCTTCTTTACTTGAGGCCAAGCCTCTCAATTTAAACAAGAACGAACGGTTGAGATTAATCCATCATGGACAAGATGAAGGGTTGTGATGAGTTGAGGACTCACAAGCCCTCACTTATTTCCATGTGGAAGGTGAGATGGAAAAAGGACAAGTGACATGGAAAAGGCCATGTGATGTGGAGGTACTTGCAAGTACCTTGGGATTGAAGAGGATTTCCTCATAAAGGAATTATTTATCTCCATATGGGGCTGATAGTGACAAGTGAGGACTTTTAGAAAGTCCTCTCTTGTCACCATGGGGATTTGAGATAGTGTTGGAGAAATAAATGTGAATTTTTAATTCACATTTTTGGAAGTGCCCAATTGATAAGACAAAATCCTCCCAAAGTCTAGGTCCTTGTCCTATGTGCCTGATGTGACTTATGAGAGGTTATGGGGAAAAGAAATGCATGGGATAAATAAACAGAATTTAAAATACCATTGGAAAGGACATGGGAATTGTAAATGAAATTAAAATTTTCATTAAGGGTGTTGGAAGAATAAAATGGAATTAAAAATTCCATTGGGATGTGGAAAGAGTTGACTAAAGGACCGATTAGACTAATGATGAAGGATTAGAAGAGGGTTAGGTGTTTAATGATGATTAGGAGCCAACTTGCAAAAGTTCGAGGATGTGACACATCCTAATCATGGATTAGGGATGTGTCACATCCCTAATGATGGGATTAAGAGATGAATTAGGATTAAGTGAGGATGGGATATAAAGGGAATTAAATAAGTGGGTTATTTATTTAATTCCTTGGAAGAAAGGGATAAAAGGGTAAGATATTTAATTATTTAAATAAATACTTTGGGGATTTAGAAGACTTTAGGGGTATTAATCAAATAATGGAAATATTATTTAATTAATGTGGATAAAGGGATATTTAAACGAAAAGGGTAAATTTGACGAAATGTAAGTGGTCAAATTTAGATGTCTACATTTTGAACCTCTTTGAGATGGTGTTATGAAGTAGCATTATTTCAAATAAAATTAAGATATAGAACCTAGAAGAAGATGCTTAGATTAAGTAAGATGCCCCAGTCATTCGAGGAGTGACTAGGAGGAAAGATGATGGGAGTGAAGATGAAGATTGAGGATTAGGATGCCCCTTCGAGAGGACATGCGGATTCAGGAGAACATGGATGTGCTCTCGAAATGGATGAGATGATGCAAAGGTAGATGGGGAAGATGATCCAAAATTATGGATGAGAGATCATGATAATATGAAGAGATAAAGGCAAGCACAAATGGATTCTAGGACAAATATGATGTTGCCCCAGTCAAGCTACAAGCCAAGATGGACTGATGGTTGATGGAGTGTTGATGATGAGGGAAGGATACATACCAAAACAACACCAAGAATAGGGAAGGATACATCGTGGGGTATGTGCAGGATCATCATGGAAAAAATAGGCCCTTAAGTGGCAATAAAATTCAGAAAATCGGAGTTAGGCAACTTGACGTAAAAATTTGAACAAGTTATCTATATTATTTAAAAAATATGTAAGAATAGAATCTGTAGCAAATTGAATCTAGTTTCTAAAATACTAGGTTTATTTTTATTTTTTTTAAATCTATTTGGTGAAAATTTGAAATTCAATGTAGTAGTACTTGAATTTCAGGGAAAAAATAAGAAGTAGGTGTCTGTTTGACCACCCTAACCACAATAAAAGGATAATATTTTTTTATAAGATTTTATATATAAGTAGGGGATTCATGTCCCAATGTGATGCATATTTTTTTGTAATTTTTTTCAAAGTAAATAATTAATTATGAATTTTTTATTATAAATTTTTAAAAATATAAAAACTCATATGTCTGACCACCTTAACTTGGTCAAAAATTCATGAAATTCAATTCTTGTTTTTTTAATCCTATAGTATGTGAAGCATAGAATGTGATGCATGTTTTGGATTCAAAAAATATGATACTATTTGAAATCTATAGATTTTTTTCAATCAGCCTATTAATCAGGACTTTAGTCATAATTCAAATAGAAAATAAATAATAATATTTTTCTAAATTCAAAGTAAAGCACAATTTATATTGCTGGAAATCTAAGAATCTCCTTTAAAAACCCTTTTCATTTCATCAATTTTGGGTAAAAAAAAAGTTGTCAACCACATGGGCCATCATATCACTTAAAATTTCCACTTTTTGGCCCATCATGATCCTGCACATACCTCTTGATGAGAGTGTTGTTGATGAGGGAAGGATACATCCCGTTGATGATGATTGAGGAGGATGGTGATTGGAGCAAGGTTGGGAACAAGACCAAGGATGTGATTAGATTATTTGTGCTAGATTGAATGGATTAGGATCAGATGAATATATGAGATGGTTAAAATTAATGAAGATGATGGAGGTAAAGATGCAATGCAATGGAAGAGAAAATGAAATACAGTCCTAATGCAATTTGCCATTTTTAGAGCATTGATTTTTGCTATAGCATAAGACACCAAGTACCATGGTATGTGAAACCAAGGTAGATTAGTCTCTAATGCATACACAAACACAACAAACAAGGAGTCTATCCCAACACCCCAAAGTCGTGATGACTTTGGTCAAGCCAAGTATTTGGATAACCGCAAGCATGGAAGGATGCCCCAATGTAGCACAAGACCTCATGGGTCTTGGTGGGTACTACGTGGGACAACTAAGAAGACAACAATAAAAAAAGATCAAGATATGTCCCTATGTTAACCAGTCAAAAACACCATATATGATAGATCATGGCGGCCTTGATGAGTGATGACAGGGAGCTCAAATGATAAATAGAAGCCAAAAGCATCAAAATATTGCAATAAATTTCAAAACATCATTTGCCATAGGAGCAAGAGGATGGATGGGGTTGGTGGGGTCTATTAGGAAGGATACATCCTATTGAGACCAAAGATGGATACTAAACTAAATGATCAACATGGCTCAGGATACTCGAAATTGATTAGATCTCAAGATACTAGTGACTCTTATTTTGGAAGCACCAGCTAGGATAGGGACATACTTGACAACATGACAAGATGACGAGACATAAGGTGAAAAAACAACAAAATGAAAAGGTGAAAAAATGGACATACCCTAAAGACCAAGGGGACACAAGACTAACACACCCTAAAGACCTAGGGGCTCAGGGATTGATCAAAGACCAACCTTGCCTATGTGAAAGCGTAGAGCCCTCGTAGTTTAACATAAGGCCATGGATAAAAGTGGAAAGAGGACAATGGAAACCTCAATGGATGGTGCAGATTGGATAGAAAAATGCCCTGGGGGAAAATCAAATGATCCACCTTGCCTACGTGAAATCACAGGGGAAACGTAGTTTGACACAAGGCCAAAGATAGACGATTGAAGGCCATGGGACTAGACAAGAAGCAGAGCCCCGGGGGTAGATAAAATGATCGACCTTGCCTACGTGAAAGCGTAGGGGAAACATAGTTCAAAACAAGACCAATGACAAACAATGGATAAGGGATGATGAGATGACCATGATAAATGGATAAAAGGATGGAGCTGATATAATGAGCTAGGATAGGCCATGTGGATGGGATGGTTGATATGTTGGATGTGGATTATGTGAAGCTCTGGGATGGGATAGTTATCCAAATCATCGAAAGATGACCTGGGAGGATGAGAGGATGGATAGATGGGAGAAAAAAAATGATAAGTTATCAGGAAGATGTAGGAAATAGATAGGAGTGATGATAGTGAGAAAGCATGGCATTGGATTGCATGGGGGTAGCCTATAGCTAAATACCAATGACAAGGGATTATGAGATGGAATGAAAATAGAGGTAGAGAGATGGCCAAATAAAGATAGGGAGATGGAAAGATGCAAGGAAGAATGGATAGAGGGATAAGGATTTGGAAAGATGGAATAGATTATTGGATGGATAAACGGATGGGGAGATAAGGATGAAAAGATGGAAAAGGACTAGTGGATGGGTGGATAGAGAGATACGGATTTGGAAAGACGAAATGGATTAGTGGATAGATAAATGGATGAGGAGATAAGGATAAAAATATGGAAAAGGACTAGTGGATGGGTGGATAGAGAGATAATAATATAGTAGATAGAAGGGATGACTGGATGGATAAATGGATGGGGAGATAAGGATGGGAAGGATACAGAGATGGAAAGGATTACTTGGAGGGATGGATGGATGATGTCTCCAAGGACTCTATTGCAAATAAGGAGATTCCCCCACTCTAGATGTGTCATGTGTGATGAGGCAAGAGGGATAGTAGGATGGAGTAAGATGGACATAGATAGGAGATATGGGTAAGGAAGGGATATGGGTGTTGGCATGATGGATGGATGATGATGGTAGATGGATGTAGATAATATGCATGGATCAAAAAAGTATATGGGGAGGATAATAAATATGATAGTATATGGATGAAGGGAATATATTCTAAAGTGTGTCCAAAGTAATGTATATATATGTACCCCTATCTAGGTAAAGATCACAATGAAGATGGAGGGACTAGATACAAATGGGATATGATGGGTAGGATGTGGAAGATGCATAGGTGGAAGTAGACTCAATGGGGGTTTATGAATGACATATATTTGCCAGGTTTTCATCATGGTACTTATCCAAGGTGCTTGTTTGCCAATTTTTCACCATTGGATGAATTATTTTCCTTTTATTATTTTTTTCGCTTTTTTTTTTATTTTTCACTTTTTCTCTTTTTTTAATTTTTCTAACCTTTTGGACTAGGATGTGGATGAAGATGGATAAATATAGGGATATGGATATTTTGGTTTTGAATATATGTGATAAAGGGGATGGATGAAGGACTCAAGCATCAAGTTCTATATGAGGTAATAAGATCCCATGTGTAAAGTGACCATTGGATGTTGGTACAACCTTATTAAAATGGATGGATTATGCAAGGGGATGCATCAAAGGGATTTGATGGGGTAGATATGTGGGATAATGGATGGAATGATGGAGTGGATGTGTAATGGGGGACTATGTTCAGGACCAACATTGGCACATGTGATGGTGGATGCGAGAAGATAGGTGGATGAATGGATGGAGAGTGTGGAGATAATGGAGGAGTAGGGATACTGAATTTTGGGACATAGGGAGCCAAAATAGATTTAGGAGATGGAGGATGTGAATGATTATCTTTGGGATTAGAAACTTTGGATGTTGTTATCGATTTTTTATTTGAACGCATTGTATTTTTTTCTTTAGTGTACTTTTGAGGCCTAGGGGTTTGATTTGGATTTTTGATTTGATTTTTATTTTCTTCAACATGTCTTTTGAAGGGGACATGAAGACCTTTAGATTCATCTGGATGTTTGGATTTATGCATTTTTAATTTGGCATCCAAAGTTCTTGTAGAAGCAATGGGACGGGTAGGAGGTGATGGATGATGTGGAGAAGACATGGATGGCGTGATAGAGGTAGGCTTTTGATGATGGTCTATGGATGGAGGATGCAAGATAGCAGGCATGGAGGGGTGTCTTTGTTGATCCTAATTAGGAGTTATTAATTTAGGATTCTTGTGATGCATGCTAGGGATAGGTGGTGGATGGATGAGAGGATAAATAGGATAAGATGGAAGGGGTGATTTTGGGATATAAGGACCCAAAATAGACTATGTATATGGAGGATGTGTGAAGTTTGGTGGAGGGATATAAGGATCCAAAATAGATGCAGTAGATGAAGGATGAGTGATGGTGGATGGAGAGACATAAGGGCCCAAAATCAACTTATAGGATGAAGGAGGAAGATGGATGGTTATTTTGAGGTAATATGATGGCAGAGGGGGAATGGTGACAAATGATTTGGTGGAATGATGGGAAGTTCCTTTTACTCATTTGGAAGAGGCTCGGTTAGGATGTATCCAGATTGTACCAACATTTTTGGATTGTGAGTCTTGGGAGATATATCCAAGACTGTGTGTGCCTAGATGTTCTTTGACTTGGATGGGCTCTAAAGTACCTTTCTCATGAAGGCCTAAACCTTTTCCTTGATAGTTCATGTTCTTGAGAATTTGTTTCATGGTAGGATGCTTATTCTTTTGGAAGCATGATGCGATTGCATTAGTTGGTGGAGAAGGAAGGGTGGTGCATATACTTTGTGTTTATTTTGCAAAAAGACCACCATGGATGAGTGTAATGTTACCAAGGTGATATAAAAGTGGTGTTGGGATGGTAGGGTTAGGCGGCAATGAAGGATCATTAGATGGAGATGATGGGATAGCAGCATCCTAATTAGGAGGATTGAGTGATAAGGGATTAGGTGGTATGACAAGATCTGGATTTATGGCAGTGGGTGATAAGGGCTCATGAGATGAGGTCATTGGATCTAGGGTGCAAAGGGGATCACGGGATGGAGCAGATGAGCTAGTGTGATCTTGAGATGGAGTAGATAGGATGGTAGGGTTAGGATTCGATGGAGGAAAAGAGTCATTAGATGGGATTAATGGGGGACTATGATATTGGGATGGAGTCAATGGGATGGTAGGATCTAGATTTGGAGGAGGGGATATGCATGTATGCTTTGGATCAAACCCTTGGCATGGATCATCATATGTGGGGGGAATGATGATGGAGGAGTTTTGGAGGGACTCCTCAGGTGGGGGAGATAGGAAGATGGAGTATTCATGAAGTTCAGGGGATTAAAGTTCAGTAATATTAGGACTAGGAGGAGTTGATTGGATGTCCCAATGGAGTGGGTGGACCTAGAAATAGAAGATAGGGATTCAATGGATTCAATGGGTTTTACGGGCTCAATCGTTTGGATGGTGTTAGGAATGGTAATGGGAGTGATAGGTGTAGGATGGAGGAGGGCCTCATCATTAGTGACTATACATGATAGAGTGGGAGGGAATTGTTTCACAACATCAAGATATGGATTTGGGGATGTCTCTTCTATCATGAGTCTATGGATGACATTTGAAACGGATGTAGGATAAGGTGGGGTGATGGGAATGGATGGAGGATTAGGGATGGTTGAAAGACTAGAATTAGGATTAGATGAGTGGATGGGATTGCATGGAGGACTAGGATTAGGAATTGGTAGATTAGGATTAGATGAGTGGATGGGATTGGATGGAGGACTAGGAGTGGTTAGAGGACAAGGACTAGGGATTGGTGGATTAGGATTAGAGGGACGATTAAGATATAATGTGGTGAAGGGGGGAGTGATATAGGAGGATGTGGATGTTGGATTAGGTTGGGAAGATTGGGATGGTGGGTAATAGTAGGAAGAGGTGGATGATATATTAGGATGGAAAGATTGGGATGATGGAGGAACATAGGAAAATGTGGATATTGGATTAGGATGGGAAGATGTCGATATGGGATTAAGATAAGCGAATGTGGGTGGTGGATTGTGATAGGAAGGTGTGAAAGTTGGATTAGAATGGGAAGATTGAGGTGGTGGATTACCATAGGAGGACATGGATGGTGGATTGGCATAGGAGGATATGGGTGATGGATAAGGATAAGAAAATTGAGATGGTCGATTAGGATAAGATGAATATTGGGATGGTGGATTATGATAGGAAGGAGAGGGTGTTGAATTAGGATGGGAAGATTGGGATGGGGGGTTAAGGTGGAGATATTGGGATTGTTGATGATGATAAGGATTGGAGTATGGGGAAGGTGGATCACTATAGGAGGATTTTCATGTTGAATAGGATAGAGGTGGAGAGGGAGGACATGATGAATATGTGGATGGTGAGGATACTAGATATCCCTTGTCAAGGGTAGCATAAGGACTGTTATGAGATACCAATGAAGGCATGGGGGGATAGTTCAGAGGAGTGGTTGGATTTTGGGAGGAGATTGAAAAAATCTTGCTAGCAATGATAGAGTCAAGGGGATCTATATTACACTCTTCTTGATCAACAAGACTTTTATTATCGTCATCAACATAATTAGGATTCCCCTTGACTACTATTATTGGTTGTGCAGGAGGAGGATAAGGATCCATGATGGATACATAGTAGAAGGAAAGAATAGATGATGGAAGCGGACGAATTGGAAGAATATGAGGGAAGAGATCTTAAAATTTGGTTCGATATCAGAAGATCTTAGATATGGATTGACCAAAAGCCCATATCAGGATTCAGGTTAAGCTCAAATTAGGATTGGATAAAAGCTCAGGTTAGGATTAGATTAAAGCTCGGATTAGGATTATGCGATTAAAGCTCAAATTAGAATTGGATTGGAGTTTAGATTAGGACTAGATTAAAGATTAGATTATGGTCTAGAACAATCTAGGGGTGACAGGATTAAGAAAAACTAAAAATTAAAATTTTCCATTTTTTCTATGTCGTAGTAAATCACGTTTTCAGAGGTCTTCGAAGCGAAATTTGGGGTTGAAACTTGCGTCAGTCCCTAAAATTGAGTTGCCAAAGTGTGTTATTTTAGGGACTGAATTAGTACTCTAGGAGACCTTTCCAATGGTGTAAATAGTTTTGAATTTTGAGCACTAAGTAGAAATTTATGACCCCAACAAGTTGGGGTAAATAAATTCCATTTAAAAAAAAAAATTGGATGGTTTGGGGATGGATATGACGAGGAGGAATAATTGGATGATGGTTTTGGATTGAGGAAGATTCAGGCTAATCATGGTATGAAGGATCGACTCTTTGGATTTCATATGGGGAACAAATTCACCTATTCTAGGTAGGGTTGCCTGTTCTTGGGCAGGGTCGCCTGTTTTGGGGCAGGGTCGCCTGTTCTGGGGCAGGGTCACTTGTTCTTGGGTAGGGTCGCCTATTCTAGGGTAGGGTCGCCTATTTCTGGGTAGGGTCACCTATTCTTGGGAAAGGTCATCTGTTATGGGCAGGGTCACCTGTTCTTGGGCAGGGTCGCCTATTATCGGGCAAGGTCACCTATTCTGAGGCAGGGTCACCCAAACAACTTCTAGATTTGACTTAGTCCAAAAAATAGTCAAGCGGTGTTGATAAACAAGGTAGATAGACTTCCAAAACGGGCAAACAGATAGTCAGAACGGGTGAACGGATGCACGGAATAGGTGAATGGACACTTAGAACGGATGAATGAACAATCAGAGTGGGTGAATGCACACTCAAAATGGGAAAATAGATGTACAAAATGAGCAAACAGATGCTTGAAACAAGTCAACGGATGCATGAAATGGGTGAACGGACACTCACAAAGAGTGCACAGACACTTAGATTGGGAAAATTGATGTACAAAATGGGAAAATGAACACTCGAAATAGGTGAATGGACACTCGGATTAGGAAAATAGATGTACGAAACGAGTAAATGGATGCTTGGAATGGGTGAATGGATGAATAGAACTAGTGAAAAGACACTCAAAACGAGTGAATAGACACTCAAAACGGGTGAATAGACACTCAGAACGGGGAAACAGATGCACGGAACATGTGAGCGGATACCTGGAATAGGAGAATGACAGTCGAAACAGGAAACAGATACCTGGAATGGGAAAAAAGATACCTGGAATGGGATTATGGGTGCTCGGAATGAGGGAACGACGCTTAGAACGGGTAAGCAAATACCCGGAACGGGTGAACGGATACCCGAAATGGGAGAACGGATACCCGGATTGAGGTAACAACACTCGAAACGAGAAAACAAATGGATGGAATGGAAAAATGACTAGAAAACTGAAGATAAAAATGACTTTCTGGAGGGCAAGGTCGCCCCTTTGATGGCAGGGTCGCCTGTTTAGAAAAACTAATCAAATTTGACTTGGTCCAGGCGGAAAATAGTTGAGACAAAATGGCGGGGTCACCTCTTTAAGGGAAAGGTTGCCCCTTTGAGGGAAAGGTCACCCTTTTGAGGTTAGGTTCACCTCTATGTGTTGATCTGGACTTAACTTAGGAAAAAAAAGCTATGTCAAAGGACAAACATAGCAAGCAAATGGCCAAGACTGACTGATAAACACTGGTTTTGCACAAAGAAGACAATTCAAGCAACACAATCCTAAGATTTGTGTGAAGGTATGGTCAACTATTGGATGTTGTCGTTGCATTGTTTATATGTGGTTGTCATTGATGTCAACACTATTAGCATTGGTGATTCTAAAGGTTGTATATGTTGAGGGTATTGAGAAAATTGTAATAAATATATTTCAGGAAGCTACTGAAGGTGAGAAGGTCAGAGTGATGAAAATTTATGTACGTAGATGATCAGAAGTCATGCATTAAAGGGTTTGTTCCTAAACCTATTTAGTATGTTGTCTAAAAGTTTCAATTGTACGCATCAAGAATTGAGGAACTTATGAAGTTATGTGTTCCTACAGTTATTCAACTGATGTAGCAAGTATTTCTGTAAGATTAGATTGCAATTTTGGTAAAGCTATTTGTTGTCTATGTTCCTGACATGTTCATTGATGTTTCTAGATCACACTCTCTCAATTTGGTACGTCTGCATTGATCAACATGTTCATGGTTGAATATTTTTCTTTGTGTGTTGTAGTTTGCATGTTCTTGGCCAACATGATAGTGGTAGCATGTTAGGGATCCTTATGGATTACTCTTGAATTGTTTGGCATGTTCAAGGATATTTTTTTGGGTCCTCACTATGTTGTGACTAACTTGTGTTGGTGCACATTGAGATTTATTTATGTATTCAGGCCAAAAATTGTAATTTATTCTTTATTTTTGGCCGACAGAGTTGTTGATGTATATCAGTGTAGCGGATATATAAGAGCGATTGTTTTCTAATTTTGAGAGAAGCTCATGTATGCTCAGTGTGTGTGTGTGAATAAAGATCATATCATTCAAATGCAGAGAAAAGTGTGAAGAAGTTTGAGTGAAATGTGAAGAAGTAATTTTGTGCCTAATCGAAACTGTTATCAAGTTTTGGTAGAAGCTAATTTTTTAGTTCATCCCACTTAGATTGTTTTAATCTAATTGTCTTATGTAAGCCAGTGAGCCATCCTTTGAGCAATGATCTCTAGGCAGTGTTCTTGAACGCAAGTGCATTCCCTATTCATTTTTCATTATACTTTTAACAAGGTATAATAATGGATTAACCTCGACCGTGGTTTTTTCCCTTAATAGGGTTTCCACGAAAAAATCTTGGTGTTGTGTGTTTCTGATGTGTTACTTAATTCTTGATTTCACTATTATTCATTAGATCTGAAATTAAAGTTTAATAAGATTAATTAAGTTATAAATTATGTGACAACTAATTCACCCCCATCTCATTTGTCTCTTTTTTTTTTCCAACAATTGGTATCAGAGCAGGTTCCTCTAAAAGAAAATCTTAACAGCTTCAAGTGATCTGAGATGGCATCTTACAAGAAGGATAGTCCTAGATTCGATGGAACAAAATACTCTTCGTGGAAGTTCAGAATGGAATATCATTTAAGATGCATTGGTGAGCCTTTCTAGAATATTATAAAGAATGCATATACTATTCCTCAGAATGGTCCATCTACTTCTCATGAATTCAAAGAAGTTGAAATAAATACTAGGGCTATTGAAGGATTGGTGAGTGCTTTAATAGATTCAGAAATGACAAATGTGATAGTTCTGAAGACTGCACATGAGATCTAGAAAAATTTGGAAATATTGTATGAAGGAGATCCACTAGTGAAATTTTCTAAGCTACAGAGTCTAAAAGGAAAATGGAAGGACATGAAGATGAGTGAAGATGAGAACATATTTTCTTTCTCTCAAAAGGTAAATGAACTGGTGATGAGCATTAGATGTTCCGGTGGAGTCTTGGAAGAAGATGAGATTGTGGCTAAGATACTTATATTTGTGCCTCCTTCCTACAAATTAAAATCTCATGCTATTGATGAACTTAGGATAGTAACAAATGTGACAAGAGACATGTTGATTGGAAAAATTTCTACCTTTGAGTTAAGTGAGTTTGGTGAATACTCTGCTAAGATAGAATATGCATTCAAGGCTACTATATCCGAAAAAAAGCCAACAGAGATACGATCTAGGAGAAAGTTCCAAGAATACATTCAATTATGAAGATGAGATGAAATAGATTGAAGATGAAAGAGAGCTAGAAGAGCTAGAAGCATTGATTGTGAAAAGAGAAGCCAAAATTCATGGTAAGTACAAATGAAAGTTACCTATTAAATGTTTATCTTGCAGTAAAATAGGTCATTTTGCATCAATTTGTCCTGAAAGAGTTTCTAAGTAGAAACCTGAGAAGACTAGATTTCAAAAGAAATGTTATTATGTTGAAGAATGTGTTACTGATGATGAATTTGATAAAGAAACTGGAAATGAAGATGGATGGGTATTTATTGCTATCAAAGAAAATGGTCAGGTGTCCACTGAATCTGCTAGTAATTAGAATGTTCAGAAAGCTCTTGCAACAAAAATTGAAGAAAAGGATGAGTGGGTAATTGACAGTAGATGCTCACATCATATGACTGGTGACAAAAGTAAGTTTGTAAGCTTGGAAAACTATGATGGTGGTGTTTTAATATTTGGAGACAACACTTCTACTGTGATTCATGGTAGAGGAACTATTTCTTTTGGTGGTAAACATAATACTGATGATGTTCTTTTTGTAGAAGGCATAAAGCACAACTTGTTGAGTGTTGGATAGATGGTAGACAAGGGATACAATCTTTAGTTCAAGGATGGTAAATGTAGGATAAGGGGAAGTTCTGGAAATGTGATTGCTTTAGGTACAAAGACAAGAGGTAATATTTTTCACTTAAGTGCTTCTAGTGAAAGTTGTTTAATTGCTCATGTTGATGTAAGTTGGTTATAGCATAGGAGGTTGTGTCATGTGAACTTTGATAAAATTGTCAAAATAAGTTCCTCTCAAGTAGTTAGAGATCTTCCTAAGTTGGTGAAGCCTACTAACACTATGTGCAAGGAATGTCAGATGGGAAAGCAAACTAGAAATTATTTTCGGAGCAAACAATAGAACTCTAATGGAATATTGGAATTGATACATATTGATCTATGTCGTCCCTCTAGGATCAGAAGTCTTCAAGGAGAAAGGTACTTTATGTTGCTTATTGATGATTATTCTAGAATGATTTGGGTTGCTTTCTTAAGAGAAAAACTTGAAGCACTAGAAAAGTTCAAAAGCTTCAAATCTATGGCAGAGAATGAGATAGGTCTAAAGATCAAATGTTTGAGGTCAGACAGAGGTGGTGAATTCACTTCTCGAGAATTCAATTATTTCTCTGAATAACATGGAATTCAAAGACAAGAATCTGCTCCTCAAACCCCTCAATAGAATCGAGTTTTTGAAAGAAAGAATAGAACCATTCTAGACACTGCTAGAACCATGATGTTGGAAGCAAATGTTCTTCATTTATATTAGAGAGAAGTTGTAAGCACTGTTGTGTATACTATCAACTAGGTAAATTTCAACAATAATTTTGGTAAGACCCCTTTTGAGCTATGGTTTGGTTATAAGCCTACGGTAAAATACTTCAAAACAATTGGAAGAAAATGCTACGTCAAGAGAGATGATGATATAGGAAAGTTTGATGCTAGAAGTGATGAAGGAATCTTTCTAGGTTACTCTACTAAGAGCAAAGCTTATTGGTGATTTAATAAAAGGTTGAAGAAAATGGTTCAAAGTGCTAACATAAAAATTGATGAAGATATTAACAAACCATACAGATGTAGTGGATATGATTTAGATGATCAACATGATATTACTAACAATGGAAAGATTGTTTAGACACAGAATCAACTTCAAATTGTTTCGATGAACCACGGGAATCAAGAAGCAGAAACTAAAAAAAGTGCAAAAGAAAGAGCACAAGAACTAGAAGTCAGAGAAAGTCCTAAAGTTCCAAGGTATGTGAGGTGAAATCAATATGATAGTCATATCATAGGAGATAAGAGAAAATGTGTGTAGACTAGAAGATTAATTTTGGAAGAGTATTGCCTCATCTCCAAGACTGAGCCTGGAAATATTAGTGAAGCATGCAAAGATGAATATTGGATGGAAGTTATGAAACAAGAACTATTGTAGATCGAGAAAAATGATACATGGGATCTTGTTCCTAGACCTCAAGACAAAAATATGATTGGAACCAAATGGGTGTTTCAAAATAAGTTGAATGAACAAAGTGAAGTGATCAGAAACAAAGCATGATTAGTTTGTAAAGGGTACTCACGGATGGAAGGTATTGATTTTGAAGAAACCTTTGCCCCTGTTGCTAGAATTGAAGCTGTAAGATTATTTCTTGCTTATGCTGCTTTCAAGAATTATAAATTCTATCAAATTGATGTAAAGTTGGCATTCCTAAATGGTGAGCTAGAAGAAGAAGTCTACGTTGAACAACCAGATGGATTTCAACTAACTGACAAAGAGAACATGGAATGTTGATTGAAGAAAGCTCTATATTGAATTAAGCAAGCCCCTAGAGCTTGGTATGCTAGATTGGACAAATTCTTGTTGAAGCTTCCATTTGTTAAAGGTATTGTTGACAACAATCTATATTTCAAGTTGGATCAAGATAAAGAGCTGATAATTGAAGTCTTTATTGATGACATTATTTTTGAAGGTGATGATGACTTATGTACGAAGTTTTTTGATGAGATGAAAAGTGAATTTGAGATTTCAATGATTGGAGAACTAAAATTCTTCATAGGATTGCAAATCTGGTGCAGGAGCACCAAGTTGCTTTCAAGCCTCCATGAGGCCATTTGTAAATAGTTGCTCTATTTTGTGTATTGAGTCTTATAATAAGGTTTATAAAACCATTTTATAGGTTTTTGAGTCTTAGGAAGTAATATTTGAAGTCATTTGTCAAATAATGTGTAAAGTTGCTCCATATTGTAAAAAATTGTAAAAGTTGCTCAAGAAAATTGTCAAGCAACTTGTCAAAAGTATCATTAAAGTGTTTTGTCAACAAACTAACTAAAAGGTGGTTGAAAATAGTTGGTTTTGGTTGTAAATGTATAAGTATACCCTCCAAAACTCGAATTGGAGAGGTTGGAGGGGTTGGAGACATTATTTTGGAGTTTGATGAATGGCAACCTCAAGTTTGGTGTACATTTTATGTTTTCTACATTGTTTTCAGGTTGAAGTTGTGATTTGTACGGACTGGTATGGATTCAAATAATAGAGTATCATATATGGATGGAAAGCTCTCTGTTTCTATTTTCTAATTCTTTTTGTCTCATTGAATTTTATTGAGTTTTGTGGAAGATATGACTATTTTGGTGAGGGCAGGTTTAAACACTGCCTAGGGTTTGCAGTTTTGGGAAAAGTGCAATAACTTTCGTTTCGACCATTGGATCTTCATAAAAATTGGAAGGAAGGTCTGTAATTATGTGATTTGAAATCGCACCAAAGGGATTGGCTTCATTATTTTTTTTGTGGAAGTTATTAATGACTGTTTTTTGCATTGAATTGTGGGTTGTTGTGAAAATGATTACATTGTGATCTAGAATGCACTTAATCATTGTTTGAGATGAATATTTTTATGAAAGTTGTCAATTAAATGGAAGGTTGAGTTGTGAATCCTCTTTGCTCTGCATCAAAATCACTTAGTTAGAAGATGGAATCTTTATATCTCAGTCCAAGTATGTGAAATAGTTACTAAAATTTTTTGGCATGGAAAATTCAAAGCTAGTTGGTACACCTATGGTGACTAGATGAAAACTTACATAGAATGATGACTCTTCTAAGGAAAATCAAACAATATATAGGTCAATGATTGGTGGATTACTCTACTTGACTTATACCAGGCCAAATATAATGAATGTTTTGTGCATGGTTGCTAGATAGCAAGTTGATGCAAACGAATCACATGTGACTGCAATAAAAAGGATTTTTAGATACTTGAAAGGAACAGTTGACCTTGGATTATGGTATCCAAAGGATAATGATCTTACTTTAAATTCCATTAAATATTTTGATTGGGCAGGTGATGTTAATGATAGGAAAATTACAAGTCGTGGTGCATTCTTCTTAGGGAAAAAGCTGGTATTTTGGCTAAGCAAAAAGCAGAATTCAGTTTCCTTATCTACTATTGAGGCAGAGTGTATTATTTCTTCTAATAATTGTACTCAAGTATTGTGGATGAAGTAGATGTTGAGAGATGTCAGAATTGAGTATAAAAAGTTACAGGAGCAGAAAGATAGGGAAGAGGCTGAGAAGCTTGCAAAAGAGAATGAAGAAAAAGCACAACAAAATGTACAGGAGGTTGATTCTCAATCTAAGGTTAATTTATTACAACCACTATCTTCTACAACTAATGCCTCTTCTTCTACTGTAATGGCTACCACTCCTAGTGCTCCTACTTGGTTGAGGCTTGATCATGAAAAGAAACGAATAACTCCCCCACAGCCTCTTAATTGGGAAGAAATGATGAAGGAGATAGAAAAGGAGAGAGCCAAGAAGAAGGCTATAATTATTCATTCCACAAGACTCACTGAGGTAGGGGATATTATTGTAGAATGTGTAATTCCAGTAGTGGATAAGAATAAGGGGGACATGCAGGTCACTGATTATCAACTAGGCACCATCAATTTAGGGAAGCCTACAAGGAATCAGCAGATGAATCTAATTGATGTTGTAGCTTCATCCACCAAGTCCAGGATGAGCTCACATCTCAATTGGATCAGTTGCATACCTTTTTAAGGGATGTTTCCACTCCTACATCACAACAAGTTTCTTCTTTAGAAACACCAATTTTGCTCAGCAAAAGGGAGGTTGATGATCTGTTGCAAATGAAGAATAAGTCTAGGATGATGGATAGGTGGACAGATAAACTTAACCAGGAAGTGGGTGAGGTGTTAGTAAGTAGTTTTGAGATTCATAAGACAACGTTGGAACTGATAGAGGAAATGAGCCATCACACTGAAGCGTTGGGAAAAGAGGAGGAGGAAAATAGGGGGTATGTCATGAAAATAAAAGATATAAAGAAATTTCCAAAGTCAACTCTTCTTGAGCAGTCAATCCTCAAGGAAGACAATGCAAATTTCTTGGAAAAATCCTCTAGCATAATCCGGTTTAGATCTGATTTTATATACAAGCATAGGAATGAAATCCAAGATGCTAGTAAGGATTTGAATGAGAAAATTGATGAACTAGAAGTTTTTGTCACCATTCTAGTTAATGTGGATATACCAGTTAAGGAGGGCATGCCTCTGAATCAATTAAAAGAGAAATGGGACAATAGGTTTCAAGAGGTTATGCAAAAGGATAATGATGGAGAAGATCTATTATTAGATAGATTGATGGATGTTAAGTAAGAAGTGAAAGTTGTGAGAAAAGAGTTGACTAAATTGAAATACATGAAGGAGTTTGCCTCTGCAGAACTGAAGAGAATTAAATTTGAGGACAGCTGGATTGATGGGTCGGATGTAGATATTCTTCAACAAGTCTTCTCCAGTTATGATGAGTACATTATGGAGCAAACTACGCAGGAATGAGTGGACATTAGGTTGGTCTATTTTGGGCACATAACTTCCCCCCTTGTTCTCTCCTATTTCACAGGGTAATCAATGTTGGAACTGGAGATCAGCCAGTCTAAGTTTTGGAGGAGATTTCAATTCCTTGATTAGTGGATCTTAATTTTTATTGAGAGAAATTTGTGCTTAGCACGCCTATATGTATTTATGGACTCCATATTGTAAAGGTCGGCTGATGAAAGTAGAATTAGCCACCTGATAATAGCAGATAGCAATTTCATAGCTTTAAAAGGATACTTTGTTTTAAGTTCAGTGGAATTTTAGATACACTTCTCTACGGTGTTATGTTGGAATTGAGTTTATTGGATGAGGTTAATGAACCATAATTGGTTTGTATGTCAGTGAGTTTTTTGTGCATAAATATTTCTTATTTGATATAAATCAATAGGGGAAACCAAATTTCAGACATTATTTCATTAAATTGTATGTGGATGGAATTGTTACATGTCCGTTGATCTATGTTATTAGCAATAAATGCAGAGTTTGTTCTTTTTAAATCTTAAAGTATTATGATGAGTGATTGTGATGGTTAAACTAAGCATTGTAAATGTATGTAATAGTATGGATTGTTCTATAAATTGCATCATGTTATGGCTTTCTTGATCTATTGAAAGAGAATTCGTTGTTGAAAATATATGTCTGGATGTTAGAGAATTTTATTCATATTTTATTGATTTATGCCTTGATCTATCTTTTTCTATTTATTTAGACCCCCTATCAATTAAGGATAGATTGATGAATTTGTTGTTTCTTGTATTCCTTATCACCAGCAAAGGCCCCTTGAATATTATAGTTGCATGGACCAATTGAGTGACATCAGACAGTTGAGAACCAACTACCAGGAACTTGGCAGTTAGGCTACTATATGTTGTCTTTCTTTTTCAGGAGAAATAATGTAGAAATATTTTGTTTTAACAATGTTTGTGTCATTTTCACCATCAACGATTCCTCCAAAAAGTGAATTATATTCCCATAGAATATTCTTTCCCCTTTTGCACATTAAAAATTTGTTTTAATTTGCTAAATATCTAATTTTCCTCACCCATGAGAATATTCCAAAGAAAATTCTCTTTCTTCACTCATTTAAAAAAAAGGAATATTCTTCCTTATAACAAACTTACAAAACTTCATGTGCAAGTTAACTTACAAGACTTCTTGTGCAAGTTTTGAATGTGTGTTGTTTGGAAGAATGTGAACCCTTGATTCTTTCTTTGATCCATGTGATCATTGATTCTCATCCATTCATGAAAACCCATGATTCATGTTTCATCACTCCATTTTTGACCATTGATTAACCCTTTTCATATTAACCCTTCATTTCTCATTCGATCTCCTATAAATAGGTCAGTATTTGGAGACAAATGGATCCATCTTTTCAAAGGAAAATCATGTTATTGAAACTCACACACATTTGCATACTCCAATTGCTAACATTGTCTTTGAGGGCAATTGGATTTTATCACATCCATTTGATAGTATTTTCTTCAACATCATCCAAGCTTATTTCAATAAAATGGGATTGGGAAAGGGTTGAATTCCACATCCGATGCAGCACCAATCCCCCAATGGGATGAGTTTTGTTGAGTTTAATTAGGATTCTTTGTGCAATTTGAGCTTTACTTCAAGTTTTAATGATTTCCTAGTTTAACTTTGCAAGAATTTCATTGGAAATGTAACTTGATTTAGCTAATTACATTGTTTTAAATTTCTTATTACAATCATGTTTAGCTTAGTTAAGATTTACATCCACATTTTGGCACTAGGAGGGGAAAATTTAATGTTTTGAGTGTTTTTTGAAGGAATTTTGCTTGAAACCCGTCACTTTATTTTAATCATAGAAAATTAGGAAAATTAAATCTTGAAAAATGGCTATCTGGGTTTTTTTAGATCTTGCTCTTACCTTTCCATAGCTTTTTATGAAACTCAATTTCATAAAGAATTGAAAAAGATACCGAATTTTTAGTTCTGTTGTGTTTTTTTTTTAAATTGGGTTTAATCTCTTAAAAGCATGATTTTCTTTCAGTTCTAATAAATTATATATGATTAATCTTGCAGAAAGCTTGTTGGGTTTTGAAGATCTCATGTTTATCTTTCCAAAAAAAAAATACGATTTTAAAATTGATCAAGATTTGAGAAAGTTTTCATTATATCAAGTTGTTATAATTTATTTTTCTAAAATTGTTTCTCAACACTTAGTGAAAGGATAAAATGAATTAGTTTTCAAAGTTGGATAAAATTGAACCAAACAAACTCACATATGCTTTAAATTTTGACATGTTTTTTTTATTTTTTTATTTCATTTGATCGCTAACATATCACTGACTTCTTGTTTTGGCTTTTTAGGGTGACTTGTTTTGCAGGTTTGGACATTAACATTCGAAGTGAAGGAGCATATCATTGCTTAAAAATTATAATTGTATCAAGTGTTTCAACACTTATGGGGCAATTATAACCCATATATGATGCTTTATTTCACGTTTTAGGACCAAACTAGATTTCTTTTAGGCTTTAAAACAAATGTTAAAATTGGTTAAAATTGGTCTGGCCTATAGCACCACAACTTACTCAACCAATATCACCACCACCCATGGCTTACTTTGTCAATAACCCTTCTCTGCTAGGGACTATTCTTGGGGGAATCCATGATCTACCAAAGAATCCATAAAGGTTTTTCCCCAAGTACATGCATGGAGAATCAAGAAGTGTGGAGGAACATATACAAGCATTCAAGGATGTCTATACCCGTGCTCAAGTGGCTCACCAGACGTGGTATGTGGATTATTTCCTTATTGTTTGGGGGACATGGCATACAACTGGTATCTAAATCTACCCCAGGCATCTATTCTGAGCTAGGCAGATTTATAAAATGCCTTCATTAATCAGATATGAGTTTACGTAGACCCGACCATCTTGTATCATCAGTTCATCACCATAAGAAAAGAACATCATGAACCATTTCCTTTATTTAACACTAGATTCCAAAGGATGTTCCGCAGGTTACAAGACCCTTACTTAGTTGATGAAAATATTGCCATTCTGGTGTATTTAAGAGTTGTTGATCCCTTGAATGGGTTATTCTTGCAGAGAACTTATGCTTCCAATGAGATTGACTCCTTGTAAAAAATTTATCATCTAGCCATTAAATTGCAACAACAATTAAGTCTAGGAGCAGCTCTCCCTCCCATGGGTTATCAAATGCATAACCCACTATTGGTCAATATAGTCCCACGAATTTCTTACTCCCAATATGGACTTGTTTCCAACTTGCAAGCCTCACCTACCATGCCTTTTTTTTCCAATGGCATGCAAGATTCCTCCCAACAATCTCAAAATCACCAGCAGCAAGGGGGAGGGTCAACTCATGTTCATTCCCCATCTGTAGGGAAAAATTTGCAAAATGAACAAACTATTCAACTAACCAATCAGGTAGAAACTCTCAAAAAGACTTTATCTCAAATGTCCAATGACATCGCACAACTTAGGCATAACCCCCCTCAAAACCAAAACCAAAATTATTCGATGTATTTCATCCTCACCATGTACATAGAACTCATTCATTTTCTCAGGGTCTTCCTTCTAGTGAAAAACATGATGGCTAATGCATTCTCATTCACATGGTGTACGAGGATTTCTATATGGATCATCATTATGATACTCTGATTCATGCAAGGGATCAAAGCTATTATGCAATGTAGGAGGTTGTTTAGGGATATTCTCCTGATTATTGAATGTGGTGTCTGGTTTTTTAGGTGCTACCTTGTTTTTATTTGCACCAGCCATTGAAGGGGGGATCCATACTTGTTTTTCCAACTGCCATTGTTCTTCTTAGGACTTGCTTGGTGTAGAGATCCCTTACCATTCATCTCGTAGGATGCTTTGATGCTCTAAACTCTAGAGTTTTTTCTTTTTGGTGTGTACTTTAACTTCTCAGTCATAAAACAAAGTTGCCACCTACCTTTTCATAAGTAGGAAAGTCAAGGTCTAGATGAGATTTTCCTTATCCCAGTGGAGTCTTTATTAAATTAAGTGATTAAATTGTGGATGATTATGACTCTATGACAACAAATCCCTTGATTCAACATTAATTAGGCTCCCCAATAGAGTTGCCAATCTGTTAGGTCTCAAAAACATAGGTTTTAGAACATAAGAGGGTGTCAGTCTCTTAGTATATTTTTCGCTAATGAACCTAGAAATTTTGATTGATAACCCTCTGCTCTTTAGGCTTTTCTAGACCTAGGTGGGTGTACCTGAGTGATAAGGCATATTTTAAGTTTTGAATATGATATCTAACTTAAGCAATCTACTCACAATGGCACATGGGGGTGAAGTAGATGCAAATTTAGTGACTAATTCCTACTGTAGATGTCTCAAAAATAAAATGTTTGAGTAAAGTTTGTATGAAGTTGTTCTAAGTTGACAAGTGCCTAATCTATTGGGTGAATGGAGTCGATGAGTGCATTATGATGATGGAGAAAAATTTGTAGGATTGGTGGATCTACTCCCCAACTTAACTCTAATTGTTGGGAACTTTTAGATGTTTGCACCTTGTACAAACATGTAGATTAACCAATTACTGTACTCTTCTTTATAAATCCCAATGCTATTCTCCCAAATTACTGTGAACTCATGAAAGGATTTTTAATTATTAGCTTGAGGGAAACCAATTAGAACAACCATCTTAAAAGGATTTTAATCCTTGGCAGGAACCAATTTAAAATGAATTACATGAAAGGATTTTTAATTCACTCCTACCAGAACCCAATCAAGACAACCACAAAATAACTTAAAATATGTCCAGATGAATTTTGTAAATCTGAATAACTTAAGATAACCACTTTGGAGACAACACAACAAAATATAAGCATGACAATTAACACAATAGTTGAACACTAAAATTAGATCACCAATTAATAATAGTCTTATGCATTATATTGCTTCAAAAAATTCTACATTAATAGCAAAAGTTTTGAGATATGAAAATGGATGGATGACATATGCCTATACTAATGATCTACTACTATAGATGGTGATCAATGTGATATGATTTCATTTTACATATATACATTACATTTTTAGGGTTATGACCGTTCTGATACTCGTTTGGTGAAACTCTTCATTTAATTAATTTACCTTCAGCAGATCAAAATATTTAATTTTAATCTTCTTGATCTTTGTATTCCAATGAAAAATAAAGTATTTTTGAGTACTTTAGTTTTAATTCTTTGCTAGAAATTTCCCATTTATATTTAATTTTGGTGACAAATATTTCACTTTGCATTTCACTTGTATGCATTCTCACCATATTCCTCGGGTAAAAAATAATTACCCACTCCTTATTTTTATTCCCAATTAATTCTCTTCATGAAAATTTTTTACCTCTCAATGAAAATATTCTATAATTATCATTTCATCATTTTCCCACCTTAATTATTAAATAAATATGTTGTTTTGCACTCTTACCCATATCCAAATAATATTTTATCATAATCTTCATGGGGAAATATCTTGAAAATTAATAAATCTCCATAAAGTGTCTGCCTAAGTTTTTATACAAATAAGATTTCCTTCAAATGTTAAAAACCTTGCCTTATGCTCCGGCCTAGATTTTATCTTTTCGCCCTATCAAAGGGACTTGCATTTTTTTCTCCCTAATATCAATGTTTCTCTCTGATATTCATATCTATTTATGCTAGGGGAATGCAATTTTGTTGTATTGGAGGGACATGTGTGTCACTCCTGCCGATAATCAATTCTCTCATCGATGAATTCTTCAAACCGATCTTTTCCCTTTTTAGGGTATCGAAGGGACAGTGTATCATCTCTTACCGATACACTTAAGTCTCCACAATGTAACTTACGTCGGGCTATCATTGAGACTTCGAGGTGACTCCTAGTGATACAACTTGGTTTCTCCGATGAAATCCTTGGGTCAATTGTCCTTCTCGAGCCATCAGAGGGACCTGTTATTCTATCCCATTGATAGGAAATTCTCTCACTGATGAATTTAAGTGTTTTTGAGCTATCACTCATCGGAAGCGGGACCGGAGATGGAGTTGATCATTCATTACAAATCATGTTTCGAGAAGCAAATCAATCCTGGCTCTGACCCCGATTTAAACAACCATGACGTCATTTTAGGCATTTCAAAAATAATAGTGAATGACATCATAACTTGAAAAATGAGGTAACCTGACAAACTGAGAGGCTTAAAAATGATAGCCTGAAACCATTTACATATGACCGAGAGGAAAATACAAGTAACTAGGGCATCATTTTTTTAATTTAAATAGAGACATGCAAAACCCTAGTTAATAAACCCTTCGACTCAAATTATTTAGGGCACAAACTTAACCCTATGTGAAACTAATCAAATTGATACACAGAAGAACCAGCAAGAAAAACTGTAAATCAAAGAACCCTATAAACATAATGTAGCAGACGATCCATACCCTCAAAAACCTAGGGCATCACGGTACGGGAATGATTAAAATGTGAAAATGACCATGGCAAAACAAACAAATGAGAAAAGACAAACATTAAAATAAAAGACAATATGAAAATAAGAAAAACAAAGCAAAACAAAAGAGAAGAAAAGCAAAACAAACAACAGGGATTCGAAAGAAAACCCAGAGATATGAACCTACACAAAAAATAAGCAATCGAATAGAACAAGATGAAAAACAAATGAAACGAAGAACAGAAAACCCTACCTCCAAATGCAATCCAATAGGCTAGTCCTTTGATGTGAATTCGCTCACAAATATCTTACTTTCGATTGAATCATGTGCTCAAATGCTCCACCGCAACTCTAGTTCATCCTTAA
Source organism: Sequoiadendron giganteum (assembly GCA_007115665.2). NCBI lineage: Eukaryota > Viridiplantae > Streptophyta > Pinopsida > Cupressales > Cupressaceae > Sequoiadendron > Sequoiadendron giganteum. The sequence goes on from CM021100.1 coordinate 293,829,889, forward strand.
TCTTTAAACAGTGATGATAACATCTAGTTAATCCTTAATTAAGGTTAAAAATCCAGCTTCATATGTGTATGGCACCTGTAATTCATGCCATCAATGTGGCAGATCAGAGTCAGAACAACGGAGGGAACTGGCACGGGACTGTTGTGTGACCAAAGTAAACTCAGATAGCAAAACAAAACAGCAGGATCAAAATGGGAATGGAAGTTGATTTAGAAACTTTTTCCAAGTTTTGAGTTTGGTTTTGGTTCGGGTTCTCATTCTGCCAACAAAGAAGAAAAGAAAAGAAAGAACCAAAAATAAAAACACCAAGAACAAAACAAGAAAACCCATCACCGATCTTAAGTCCAAACCAACAAACCAAAAGGCAGAGGTGAAGGCGAAATGGAAACAAATTCGAGTTTATGAATAAACCTCGAACTTAATATCCACTCTAGGTCTGGCTCTGGCAAAGACAAACCTAAGTGACCAACGAAAAGAAAATCGGGACCAGGATCAGAATGGAATCCTCAAAAAATGTTTCAAACCTGATTTCGTTCTAGTTCCAGTTCTAACAGAACAAACAAAAAGAGAAAAACAAAGTGTTGGAAGAAAGAATAACTCCAAAAAAAACTGAAAAACAACCAAGGACAAAAACATAAAAGGGGGACCCATTTTGACCAAGGAAAAAGATGGGGTGGTTATGCAAGGCATAACAAATGGCAACTTGGTTGGGAAAATGGTTTACCTATTTTCAAGACACCCAAAAAAATTCAATCACCCAAAAACCACTTGGCTTATGAACCATGTTAACTTGAATAAGATCAGATATCTAGAATAAGATTGAGCTAGAATCTCAAATGTATGTGCTCATGAACATTTTTGAATCTGAGTGTGTGCGTAAATTGTGCATCATTCTTTATAGATACTTTCTCCACTCTTGAACAACTATACCTAAGATTCAAGCTACATAGGTTGAGTCCTTCAACTGTCATGCAATGAAATACAAGGCATTGCTCCACTGCCAGACAGGCATCCATAGCCCTGATGGAGATACCTCTAGTTCTCTCAAAGCATTTCTCTACTTCCAGACAGGCCTGATAGAGATACTTGATTCACCCATTTGATATTGAGGTTGCCTTTTCTTTCTTTCTCTTCTCTTTTTTTTTTACTTAAGCTTCACTTGTAGAAACCTTTTATGAAGTTTTCTCAATACTCAAATACAATTGGTCTAAAATGTGGGTTGAGAACTACAATGAATTTCATGACAGTCTTGGAATCAGATTTTTTCACTTGAATCAGAGATAAAGCCACCCTGAAATAAATAGATATGTACTTAGGCAAATTTTTATCTATTTTGGTGACAGATTTTGATCATAATTCATGAGATATTCACAGTGTACCTTCTACCCTTAATAAATTTTAAAACCAACATTAGAATGGTCATAAGACATGAGTTTCATAACGAAATCCTTCCAAAGATGCTCTTTGAAAATACCTAAATCAATTTCTCTCCTAGTGCCTGTAGCATACTTTGAATAACAACCCCTTTTCTTGGGATGGATAGAAATGAAGATCCCCAACAAAACAAGACAAGACAAAAAGAAACAAACAAAACCAAAAACAAAAACTTAATTACATATGATATAGTATAATACAATTATTTCAAAACATTACACCTTTTATGAACCAAAGTAGTGCTTGAGAAACTGACCATTAATTGGCAATGGAACGGGTTCTAATGTCAAGGTACTTAAACGAAAAGCATTCTCACCTAGTATCTCAGCTACTTGATACGGACCTAACCAGAGTCTATCAAATTTTTGGTGATCTCCCTCCTTCTCTCTACCTTTTTCCCATAGTAACACAAGATCTGATATCCTAAAGGCCTTTACTTTGGCCCTTTTGTCAAACCAACATTTGATGACAGCCTGATGCTTAGAGAATTGTTGCAAAGCAGCATCTCTTTGTTCCTTCATGCTAAGCAAATTGATTAATATGACCTCAATCCTATCATCCTTTGTATAATTTTTTTGCATAAACTTAAGGACGGGTATTTGCAAATGGATTGAGAAGACTAGGTCTTGGTCGTAGACTAAATTAAATGGTGAATTTCCTAGGGCAGATTTGATTCGGGTTTGATCTACCCATAGGGCGAATCTCAACTGGGTGTGTCAGTCCCTAGGATTGTTTTCTAGCAATTTTTTTATTACTTCCAACATATTTTTATTAGTGGACTCAGCCACTCCATTTCCCTGAGGGTAGTAATTAGATGAATACTTTAAAATGATTTTATGTTCATAAGCCATTGAATAAATTCAGCTGAAGAAAATGCAGGGCCATTATTGTTGTTGTTTAAACGATCAGACATGCAGAAAGAAAGCAATCATAAAATGCAACACATGAGACAATGAACACAACCAAGTACCCTAGGAAAACCCTCCAACATGAGGGGAAAAACCCAGCAAATATCTCTCTTATATATTGTAGGAATAGGAGCAGAAATCTGCTTTACAACTCAGGCCCAACAATGGCCAATAAGGAATACAATGGAGTCGCACCTCTCCTTGATGCACAGGATACAAATGAATATGTTCTTCCTTGAAATCGGATCTGCTCTGCTCTACTAATTGCGAACTTGCCTCTATTATGAATCGGATGTCTTCAATAACCAAATGACCTTGTATATATATGTTACATAGGCGCCACTTCATTTGGGTCGGCCTTTACAATAAACAATTAAATATTTTTTAGGTCGGCCATTCAATAACTCATTTATGTGAAACACTATAGGGTCGGCCCTTTGCTTTAATTTATTTCTTCCTTGGGAAGTGCAGACCAACGCTGAATAACATCAACACTCCCTCTCAGCTAGGGATGAACTTCTATCTGCACAAGACACATTATGTTAGAATGAAAACAAAATAGAATATCACCTCAACATGATATTAACCATTATGGCTACTCCCATAGATGGTATAAACTCATCACGGATTCCCTCACGTGATGTTGTCATGGAGTCACATACATGACTTCCACCATAGCTTCTCCCAGAGGGTGGAAACAAGGGCTTTCACCTCAACTCTCTCTCATCAAAGAATTGCATTATCAAGGGCTTACACCTCAACTCTCTCTCAACAGAGAATTGCATTATCAAGGGCTTGCACCTCAACTCTCTCATAGCAGAGAATTGCATTATCAAGGGTTTGCACCTCAACTCTCTCTCAATAGAGAATTGCATTATCAAGGGCTTGCACCTCAACTCTCTCTCAACAGAGAATTGCATTATCAAGGGATTTCACCTCGAACTTCTCTCAAAGAAGAACTCATTTAAACAAAGGAACACTGATACTAAGACTCCCTCTCGATCCTGGCTTCAGAGATTGCAAAGGAGACTTCTGGAGATGCACTCCCTCTAGCCATCAACTCAGTCCCTCTAGTGTTTACTCCCTCTTGATCATTTCTTTGGTTGACGTGACTTCTTCACAAGATGCCTCAAGTTTTTCCTCACTTAAGTAATCTCTTATCATCTTCTTCCCCCTAAACCTGTCCAGGAAGCATTTTAGATAGAGATTACTAATAGTCCATAATTATCCAAAGAAATATCAAGATTAGAATTATACAAGTTATATCATGAATGAAATTTTTCCAAAGATCTTATGCTAGTGAACACAACACAATTCAAGAGAATCTACTATCTCTCTTAATTACAAGATCCAAAGAATAAATAAATGATATAACTCAGCAACCAAAGAATACTTATCTCTTTAAACATTCTGATGGATCCAAATGTTGGACATAGTATGATACGCTACTCTTGTGCTCAGATCCGTCTGCACCCTTCACAGCTTCAACACAGGCCCCTGACAAAGTTAAATTTGAACATGGTCTTTGACCATTCAAATTTACGATGTACTCTATTTCCAGCTGCAACCCACCAAATTATGATGCAGCTGCAACACGCTAGTGATGTGTGGATGTAGAGAACAACAATGATGAACTTTGATGCATCATAATATTACCAGATTATGCAACAACCCTTACATCTGTTAACAGTGCCATGCAACTTACAGGACATTTCCAGACAAAGGTGGATAAAGCAAATACAGGCTTGCTGGTTTAATACATGAGCTCACTTGAACTTGCCCGATATGATGATACTCAATGTTGACAAATTCATGCCAACCACATTTGAGATATAGAGCTTGCATAATACGGATGAATTGCTTATATCAGATGCTCGAGCCTTCAAAATGAATTTGACTCTTTCGAGGTCTTTAGAACATTCCAATATGATTCCCTTCACTTCTCACCCAGATAAATACGCGGCAAATATAGAAGCGGCTTCCCTTGATTAACTCTCTTCCACGTCGACTCCTCTCTGCATTACTTGGCCTCAAATGACATTGAGTCCCTTAGCTATCGAATGTTGATACCTTCCGAAAAAACTCCCAACACTCATAAGACACCTTCTGAACCAAATGATTCTTTGTATTCAAGCCACGCCATACAGTCTATTGTCATGTAGCCATGTAACCGTAGCAGAACCTTTGATCTCCCAGCGCCATGTTACTTCCCTTGCATATACCAGAAAGAAGCTTGACTTTTCGAATCCTTCTCTTTCCACGATTCTCATTAAATATGAGGCAGTGGATTACTTCCTACGACTCCTTTAATAATCATTATTCTCCAAGACAATGAAAGGTAGATAAGGAAGTGAAACACGGTGCTAAAGAATTAATATATTTCTTCCTCTTGTGTCGATTCCCTCTCTATAACTGCCACGATGACTCATTTGAAATGCCACGATATCCTCATAGTACAATTTATCGGCTCTTTAATATAAATGATCACATCCATCTGAGTATTCTCCAACACCAAGGATAATGAAATCTACAATGTATATGTATGATTGAATACTTCCGCCATTCAGCAAAGATGAACCCCAACGCATCCTTCAATGATGGATTTCATGATGGCAACAGAAACAACACTTCTAGCAATAGAGTTTGTCCAGCTTAAAGCTACGAAGTCAACTTCAATGAATATTACTTCCAAAAGGCACAGGCCCGATATCGGAATGTTGGAATCCTCGAAACCCAACTACTCTTCAAGGTTAATATTAACGATGGTAGCAATCTTCAATAATATTCAGGAAATATTCGATATCATTAGTGAATCCACTGCTTCCTCCAATATTAATGCAATATACGTATATCGAGATTTTCTTTGTCCTGCAAACATTGAATTGCCCATGAGTTGAAACCTAATAGTCAAATATTCACGATTCCTTTCATTAACGCCTCCAAATGAAATTCCGCACTTGTCATATGCTGACGTGATTTGGAGTAAGATGCGCCCAGATTACAATGAGGTAAATAAAGATTGTCGGCCATGCCAGTCGATGATGAAGTCTCCAGGAAAATGCTATCTCATATATCCGCTGATAGATCTGGGCATACAGGGACTCACAAAGAAGATCCTTCCTGCAATGGTGACGTCAGGTTTAACGTTATCTCTTCTTCCTTATGAATCACAACCCCTCACTAATGTTTGACCTCACCCAACATGGAACAGCGTCCAATGGTCAAGCCGGCTCTCATTCACAAATTAAGACAAGAAGAATCGCTTTACTTGTAGACTTAGAGACGCCTGGGAAAAATCTGCAATTCTTAATAAATTCTTTGATCCAAATACTCTGCCTATGAATAGAGAGTAAGGCCAGATTTTGGAACTTGCTGATGTACCGTTGCTATGAGAAATTTCCTCTATAATATCTGGAATGCATTACAATACTTAGGACTTCCTGCGCCAATGATAATGCTCAATGATTCCTTGAATATTGCCCAGATGAAACCCTATTATATGCTTAGCAAAATATCTGATCAGATCTTTTTCAACCTGCTCTGATACCATGTTGTTGTTTAAACGATCAGACATGCAAAAAGAAAGAAATTATAAAATGCAACACATGAGACAATGAACACAACCAAGTACCCTGGGAAAACCCTCCAACATGAGGGGAAAAACCCAACAAATATCTCTCTTATATATTGTAGGAACAGGAGCAGAAATCTACTTTACAACTCAGGCCCAACAATGGCCAATAAGGAATACAATGGAGTCGCACCTCTCCTTGATGCACAGGATACAAATGAATATGTTCTTCCTTGAAATTGGATCTACTCTGCTCTACTAATTGCGAACTTGCCTCTATTATGAATCGGATGTCTTCAATAACCAAATGACCTTGTATATATATGTTACATAGGTGCCACTTCATTTGGGTCGGCCTTTACAATAAACAATTAAATATTCTTTAGGTCGGCCATTCAATAACTCATTTATGTGAAACACTATAGGGTCAGCCCTTTGCTTTAATTTATTTTTTCCTTGGGAAGTGCAGACCGATGCTGAATAACATCAACAATTATCACATACCAGGGTGAACAATACTCCAAACCTGGTGGTGATGTTCTCAGTCAAATATTTGATAACTACCTTTGTGGTACTATTTTTGCAAGGTTGAGCCTCGATCAAGCTTGTACAACAATCAGTTGTAGTCAAGATGAACTTGTGACCTACAGAAGATTTTGGTTTAATGATACCTACAAAGACCAGTGCCCATTGAGCAAATGGTCTTACCTCATACACTAGTTGCAAAGGCATTGTTCGATTTATTTTCCTGGGTGCACAGGCCTGGCATACATGACATGTCCTAAAATTTTGGTGTGCATCTCAAAATACATAAGGCCAATAATATCCTGAGCTAATAATTTGATGGGCCAAAGAATCCGCATATCCATGTCTTGTACCATGTCTTCCATGAAACTCAGAAATGGTGTACTTAGCCTCTTTTTGATCCAAACAGCGCAGGTAAATTCCTTGAAAGTTATTTCTATATATAAATCCCCCTTTAAGCATATAATGAGCACTCTTCATCCTCAATGCTCTCTTCTAAGTAGCATTCATCATTTATGGACATCTATTATTTAGGAGGAAGAAGACCAAGTCTGTGTACTAGGGATCCTTAGTAAATTACTGCACAGTGTACTACTGACATGTGATATTCTTGTCCACATCTGCCATCACCTTGGATAAACCCTGCCCTCAAATGAATTTCATTGGACGAATCTCTAAGTCAAACTCTTACAAAATAGCCATCCACTTTCCTCTTCGCTCTCCCAATTCGCTCTGCATCAGGAGAGATTTCACGGCTGGATCAAGAACTATGGCCATTATTTGACTTTGAAGAATGTAATGCTTGAATTTATTTACCGCTCGAACTAATGCAAAGGCTTGTTTCTCTAGGGACAGGTACCTAACTTCTGCATTCTTAAATGGAGAGCTCATGAAGGTGGTTAGTCTTTCCTCTCCCTCACCTCTTTGTTGTATTAAAATAGTTGCACACGAATGGTCAGATGTGAAAGAATAGATATAAAAAGGCTTTAGATAATCTGGGATAGTCAAAATAGGTGCCTCAGATATTAACTGTTTGATCTGTGATAAAGTAGATTTGGCCTCATTGCTCCATTCTATTTTCGCCTCTTTCTTCATCATCTCATTAAGGGGTTTAACGATTTCCACAAACCCTATTATAAAATTTCTAACAAAATTAATCCTTCCGAAGAAGGATCTCATTTCTTTCTTACTACCTGGCCTTGTCAATTTCAAGATAGCCTCCACTCAATCAGGGTCTATGGATATCCCCTCTTCTGATATGATGTGGCCTAGAAGTTTCCCTTTAGATACTCCAAACACACACTTTTTTGGATTGAGGGAGACACCATAGCTTATACATTTTTTGAGGACCTTTTCCAAATCTATAGCACGGTCTTCCCGATTCTTGGAGAAGATGGTTAAATCATCCACATAAATAATGATACACTTACCTATCAAATCCTTGAATTCTACGTCCATTGCACACTGAAAGGTTTCTCCAGTGTTGATAAGACCGAACAACATACTTCGATAGGAAAATGTGCCCCATTTGGTGGTGAACGCATTCTTCATTATTTCCTCATGACTGACAAGGACTTCATTATACCCAAAATAGCCATCCAAAAATGATATCATCTGGGACCCAGCAATTGTTTTTAGTACTTCATCAAGAGAAGGCAGTGGGTAATTATCCTTCTCGGAGGCCTTATCTAGATTCTTGAAATCAACACATAACTTGATTTCACAATTTTTTTTGCGCACAGGAACCAAATTTGCAACCCATGTAGAATGTCCAATGGGGAAGATTGTTCTTGCAGATAGGATCTTTTGCACCTCCTGGATCAGGGGCTCAATCAAAGCATTGACTAGGCATTGTTTTTGATGGAAGGGCTTGGCTTCTAGCTTAAGAGGTCTGGTATGTGTGATCATCGAAGTTTCAAAGGTTTTTAAGTCATCATACCCCCAAGCAATGGCTGCAATGTTTTGCTCCAAAAATTTGACTATCTTTTGCTTAATTTCTTCAAGACAAGTTTTCCCTATGAGGGCATTCTTTTCACGGCCCGAGTGAGTCAGATTAAAGGATTCATATTTCCCTCCATCACTCTCTGTGGGTACCCTTTGACGAGCCCGTCGGTCAAAATCAAGCATTCTCTCCAAAGCTACCATCCCCTTTGGAATACTATTTCTTTTCAACTCCAATATCCCTTCTGCATCACCATTCTTAGGATCCCAATCTCCCTGATCTCTTTTAGATTCATCTATTATCTGCCCTTCAAAGACATCTGAACTTTCCAGAAAGGCCAATATATGTTGGTCATCATCGAATACCTGAAAATTCTATACATTATCCGGGACAGCTAGGACTGAGACTAATTCAACTGAAAATATCTTTAGCTTAGAGTCTTGCATAGGCTCCAAGGTGCTAGCAGTAATGGAAAGGGAATCTACAATTTGATTAACTTCTCTAGGGATCAGAGTGATCCCAAAAGCATCAAATTCTTCAATTAGGTTCCAAATTCTATTTTTGTACGTGGCCAATCTTTTGTTATGACAAGTATATTGGCTATGTACCTGCTTTACAATTACTTCAGAATCCCTCATTACCATGAGAGCAGTGACCTTCTTTGATGAGCAAACATAATTTCGTGAGCAAGTGCTTCATATTCAACCACATTGTTTGTGTAGCCAAACTGCAACCTATAAGATGCAAAGTAAGTCTTCCCTTTTGGGTTGGTTAGTTCAATCCCTACTCCACTTCCTTCTTTGGTTTTGGAGCCATCAAATTTAAGACTCCACAATTGGTCTTTAGCTGGGAGCTCTTTCTTTTTAGGGATAATAGGGGATGACTTACTTGGGATGTGTGGTGGCTAAGACTTTTTCTAGCCATCAAGAGTTGAAAAGGACTGGGGGCAAGGCTCACTTAAAGGTTTTTCTATATTTATAGCTTGCTCAAGAATAACTTCCTGAACAACTTCTTGGATCAAGTTGCAATCCAATTTATTTTTTATCAATGCCTTAGGCGTTGGTAGAGTATCTGGGGCAGGTGTATTGGAGAAAGGCTAAGACACCTCAATCTCCTCTTAAAACTTAGAACATAGAACTTGAGTCTACTCAAACCATGAGGAATCTCCCTCCTGAGAAAGACTAGTTCTAGTGAGAATGGTAGCATCCTTAGCTTTAAAAGGAAACTCATTGGTGGGTGTTTGAGGTTGATCTTGAAAAATTTGTTGAGGTTGGCCTATATGATTTAAGATATCTAGGAAAGGTTGGCATGTCAACTCGGAATGATTGTGATAATGTATCCTACACCAATTAGGAAGCAACAAACTGCTCAAATCAGCCTCTTCTCCTAATACCAGCCTATCTTGTTGCAATTTTGTTATTAGAACTTGTTGGTTGATCGAGATCATTGGGTCACTTTGTTCTAGGGGCAATGCATCATCAGGATTGAGTACTGAGAATTTCATGACTTCCTCTTGCTTGTACACTCCTATTTCAGTCTCGAAATATGCTACTTCATTTAGAGCATCATATTCTATAATCATGTGTTTGAGCCTAGGTTCACTCTCAATACTAATATGTGTTGCTATCCCCTTCTAGGGTAGCCACATGTGAGAGAAATCCAAAGACAAATATTCCCCAATACTCTTCATTAGCTCCCGACTTAGGAGCATACCATATGTTTCTGGGATGTCAACCACTTGGATATCTATGTAAGTTTGGATCCTTGGATCTGATCCAACCTATACATACATGTTCTTCAGTTCTCCTACCACATTAACCTTAGTTTTTTCCAACTGAATCACTTTCTTATTGGTCTGGGTAGTATTTAATCCTCGCTTCTTGCAAATTGAAAAGGGCATAACATTACCCGATGCTCCAGAGTCCAACAAACAGTTATGCAGATTCTTTCCAAATATTCTTAAACTCAAAAGAAATTGTGGGGTACTGGTCTTACCTTTATAGATGCTCGCATTTGTCTCCTTCACTTGAGTCACTTTACCTTTTCCTTTTGAATGATTTGCCTCCTCCAGGGCTTTCAACACAACTTCCCGTTGAGCAGGGCACCACTTCATAATGTCAAAGAATGACAATAATGTCTTTTGTCTCTACAGTTCTGCAATAAAATCAAATTTTGAATCATTCCTAACTTGATATTTAGGAAAAGGAGGTGGATTACCTTTATTATGAGAGTTAGAAGGTCCCTTTGGTGGTGGTGGTTTATTATCTCCATTTTGATTAGGTGGGACCATGTTGTTTGGGGGTACAGATGTAGTGAATGGGCTCTTGTTCTGATTTCTCAGGAAGTGACCACCTTTGGACTAGAAGGCTTGGGCATCATACAGATCCTCTTCTGGTCCATTATCTCCCTACATGGGAAATTAATATTTTTCTTCAATGGTCTCAAAAGTCATAGCAGTACTTACTAACCCACCATCTTGATTGGAATTTCCTTGTGGAGGGGTGGGAATCAACTTGCACAATCTTTACCATTTTCTCCATCTCTGGGAAATTGACCTTAGAATGTGTTGCAATATCGTGTAGTCTACACCAATTAGTCATGAAATTGAGATTTTCCACATTAGCAATGTGTGATTTATCCTCAACTGACTGATAATTGTGGGAAACTCCCCCATTGTTGGGTCTAGTGTTCCACTGCCTATTGTTGTTATTGGACCTTTGATTGTATCCTCTATTCTGATTTTGATAATTTTGGTTAGAGGAGTTTTGATTCTAGAAGTTCCTATTGTGTTATGATTTGCATTCTAATTGGACTAATTACCTTGGTTGTTATAACCTCCCTAGTTCTGATAATTTTTGTTTTGGTTCTGAGGGGGGTTATGCCTAAGTTGTGCCATGTCATTGGACATTTGAGATAGATTTTTCTTGAGAGTTTCTACCTCATTGGTTAGTTGAACAATTTTTTCTTTTTGTAGATTTTTCCCTACAGATGGGGAATGAACATGAGTTGACCCTCCCCCTTATTGCTGGTGATTTTGAGATTGTTGGGGGGAATCTTGCATGTCATTGGTGAAAAAAGGCATGGTAGGTGAGGCTTGCAACTCGAAAATAGGTCCATATTGGGAGTACGACATCCTTGGGACCGTATTGAACAATGTTGGGTTAGGCATCTAATAACCCATGGGAAGGAGATTTGCTCCTAGATTTCCTGATTCCAAACTTATCTATTGTTGCAATTTAATGGCTAGATGATAAAATTTTGACAAGGAGTCAATCTCATTGGGAGCATAAGTTCTCTGCAAGAATAACCCAATCAAGGGATCGATATCTCTTAAATACGCCAGAATGGAAATATTTTCAGCCACTAAGTAAGGGTCTTGTAACTTGTGGAACATCCTTTGGAATCTAGTGTTAAATAAAGGCAATGGTTCATACTGTTATTTTTTATGGTGGCGAATTGATGATACAAGATGGTTGGGTCTAAGTAGACTCAGAATTGATTAATGAAGGCATTTTCTAAATCTTCCTAGCACAGAATAGACGCTTGGGGCAGATTTAGATACCAGTTGTATGCCATGTCCCCCAAACAATAAGGAAACAATCTACATACCACGCCCTGGTGAGCCACTTGAGAACAGGTACTGGCATCCTTGAATGCTTGTATATGTTCCTCCACACCTCTTCATTCTCCATGCATGTACTTGCGGAAAAACCTTTCTGGATTCTTTGGTAGATCATGGATTCCCCCAAGAAGAGTCCCTAGCAGAGAGGGTTTATTCACAAAGTAAGCCATAGGTCATGGTGGGACTGGTTGAGCAGGTTATGGTGATATAGGCCGAACCAATTATAACCAATTTTAACATTTGTTTTAAATCCTAAAAGAAATCTAGTTTGGTCTTAAAACATGAAATAAAGCATCATAAATGGGTTATAATTGACCCATAAGTGTTGATAAGTTTTAAACAATGATATTCTCCTTCACTTCAAATGTTAACGTCCAAACCTGCAAACAAGTTACCCTAAAAAACCAAAACAAGAAGTCAGTGATATGTTAGTGATCAAATGAAATAAAAAAATAAAAAACACATGTCAAAATTTAAAGCATATGTGAGTTTGTTTGGTTCAATTTTATCCAACTTTGAAAACTAATTCATTTTATCCTTTCACTAAGTGTTGAGAAACATTTTTAGAAAAAAAAATTATAACGACAACTTGATATAATGAAAACTTTCTCAAATCTTTATCAATTTTTTAAAAAAACTCACCAAAACTAAAAATTTGATATCTTTTTCAATTCTTGATGAAATTGAGTTTCATAAAAAGCTATGGAAAGGTAAGATCAAGATTTAAAAAAAACCCAGGTAGGCATTATTCAAGATTGAATTTTCCTAATTTTCTATGATTAAAATAAAGTGACGGGTTTCAAGCAAAATTCTAGGTGTAACCTGCAAAATTCCTTCAAAAAACACTCAAAACATTAAAGTTTCCCCTCCTAGTGCCAAAATGTGGATGTAAATCTTAACTAAGCTAAACATGATTGTAATAAGCAATTTAAAACAATGTAATTAGCTAAATCAAGTTACATTTCCAATGAAATTCTTGCAAAGTTAAACTAGGAAATCATTAAAACTGTAAATAAAGCTCAAATTGCAAAAAGAATCGTAATTAAACTCAATAAACCTCATCCTATTGGGGGATTGGTGTTGCATCAGATGTGGAATTCAACCCTTTCCCAATCCCATTTTATTGAAATAAGCTTGGATGATGTTGAAGAAAATACTCTCAAATGGATGTGATAAAATCCAATTGCCCTCAAAGACAATGTTAGCAATTGGAGTATGAAAATGTATGTGAGTTTCAACAACATGAATTTCCTTTGAAAATATGGATCCATTTGTCTCCAAATACTGACCTATTTATAGGAGAGCGAGTGAGAAATGAAGGGTTAATATTAAAAGGGTTAATCAATGGTCAAAAAAGGAGGAGAGATGAAACATGGATCATGGGTTCTCATCAATGGATGAGAATCAATGATCACATGGATCAAAGAAAGAATCAAGGGTTCATATTCTTCCAAAAAAACACACATTCAAAACTCGCACGAGAAAAATCTTGTAAGTTAACTTGCACATGAAGTTTTGTAAGTTTTTTATAAGGAAGAATATTCATTTTTTTAAATGAGTGAAAAAAGAGAATTTTCTTTGGAATATTCTCATAGGTAAGGAAAATTAGATATTTAGAAAATTAAAACAAAGTTTTAATGTGCAAAAGGGGAAATAATATTCCATGGGAATATAATGCACTTTTTGGAGGAATTGTTGATGGTGAAAATGACACAAACAACGTTAAAACAAAATATTTCTACTCTATTTATCTCGAAAAAGAAAGACAACATATAGTAGCCTAACTCCCAAGGTCCTGGTAGTTGGTTCTCAACTGTCTAATGTCACTCAATTGGTCCATGCAACTGTGATTTTCAAGGGGCCTTTGCTGGTGATAAGGAATACAAGCAACAACAGATTCATCAATCTATACTTAATGAAAAGGGGGTTTAAATAAATAGAAAAAGATAGATCAAGGCATAGGTCAGTAAAATATGAATAAAATTCTCTAACATCTAGACATATATTTTCAACAATGAATTCTCTTTCAACAGATCAAGAAAACCATAACATGACGCAATTTACAAAATAATCCATACTATTGCATATATTTGCAGTGCTTAGTTTAACCATCACAATACTTTAAGATTTAAAAAGAACAAACTCTTCATTCGTTGCTAATAACATAGATAAACAAACATGTAACAATTCCATCCACATACAATTTAATGAAATAATCTCTGAAATTTGGTTTCCCCTATTGATTTAAATCAAATCAGAAACATTTGTGCACAACAAACTCACTGGCATACAGACCGATTATGGTTCATTAACCTCATCCAATAAACTCAATTCCAACATAACATTGTATAAAAGTGTATATAAAATTCCACTGAACTTAAAACAAAGTATCGTTTTAAAGCTATGAAATTCCTATCTGCTATTATCAGGTGGCTAATTCTACTTTCATCAGTCGACCTTTACAATATGGAGTCCAAAAATACATATAAGCGTGCTAAGCACAAATCTTTCTCAATAAAAATTAAGATCCACTAATCAAGCAATTGAAATCTCCTCAAAAACTTAGACTGGTTGATCTCCAAATCCAACATTGATTATTTTGTGAAATAGGAAAGAAAAAGGGGGGAAGTTATGCGCCCAAAATAGACCAGCCTAATGTCCACTCATTCCTGTGTAGTTTTCTCTAGAATGTATTCATCATAACTGGAGAAGACGCGTTGAAGAATATCTACATCCAGCTCATCAATCTAGTTGTCCTCAAATTTAATTCTCTTCAGTTTTGCAGAGGCAAACTCCTTCATGTCTTTCAATTTATTCAACTCTTTTCTTGCAGTTTTCACTTCTTCCTTAACATCCATTAATCTATCTAATAATAGATCCTCTCAATCATCATCCTTTTGCATAACCTCTTGAAACCTATTATCCCATTTCTCTTTTAATTGATTTAGAGGCATGCCCTCCTTAACCGGTATATTCACATTAACTAGAATGGCTACAACAGCTTCTAGTTCGTCAAGTTTCTCATTCAAATCCTTACTAGAATCTAGGATTTCATTCCTATGCTTGTATATAAAATCAGATCTAAGCCAGATTATGCTAGAGGCTTTTTCCAAGAAATGTGCATTGTCTTCCTCGAGGATTGACTACTCAAGAAGAGTTGACTTTGGAAATTTATTTATATCTTTTATTTTATGGACATACCCCCTATATTCCCCCTCCTCTTTTCCCAAGGCTTCAGTGTGGTAGCTCATTTCCTTTATCAGTTCCAACACTGTCTTATGAATCTCAAAAATGCTTACTAACACCTCACCCACTTCCTTGTTAAGTTTATCTGTCCACTTGTCCATCATCCCAGACTTATTCTTCATTTGCACTAGATCATCAACCTCCCTTTTGCTGAGAAAAAATGGTGTTTCTAAAGCAGCAACTTGTTGTGACCTAGGAATGGAAACATCCCTTAAAAAGGTATGCAACTGATCCAACTAAGCTTTGAGCTCATCCTTCCCTTGTTTGTCTTTCATCATCCTGGACTTGGTGGATGAAGCTATAACATCAATCAGATTCATCTGTTGATTCCTTGTAGGCTTCCCTAAATTGACAGTGCCTAGTTGATAATCAATGACCTGCATGTCTCCCATATTCTTATCAACTACTGGAATTGCAAATTCTGTAATAATCTCCCCTACCTCAGTGAGTCTTGTGGAATGAAGAATTCTAGTCTTCTTCTTGAGTCTCTCCTTTTCTATCTCCTTCATCATCTTTTCCCAATTAAGAGGCTCTGGGGGAGTTATTTGTTTCTTTTCAAGATCAAGATTCAACCAAGTAGGAGAACTAGGAGTGGTAGCCATTACTATAGAAGAAGAGGCAACAGTTGTAGAAGATAGTGGTTGTAGTAAATTAACCCTAGGTTGAGAATCAATCTCCTGTACATTTTTTTGTTCTTTTTTTGCATTCTCTTTTGCAAGCTTCTCAACCTCTTCCCTAATTTTTTACTCCTGTAACTTACTATCTTCTTTCTCCTTCTTCAATCGTTCTTCCTCCAACTTCTTCTCTTCAAGCAGTTTGTCTCTTTCACTTTCCAAGTTCTTGAGCTTATCCTTCACTTCCTTCTCGTTTTGTTGTTGCTTAACCAACTCTTCAGCATCCTTACTTTTCTGCAAGCGTTCTTCTTCCTTTCTTTTCTTATAGGCCTCTTCAATCATTTTAGACTTAGCCTCAAGGGTTTCTCTTTCTCTTCTTTATTTGGCCTTTTCTTCTTCCCGCTCATGTATCTTTTGCACCATCTCCAATATTTCATTTTCCTCCTTTGTTTTGACCTCATGCTCCTTCTGCTTTTGTTGCTTGATCACTTCATCAACTTTATGCTTGGCCTCCAACTGTTGTTGCTAGAGTACTGCATCAGCTTGTGCCTTTGCATATATTTCTTTTTGTTTTTCCATAGCTTCAACATGTGACTTTGCATCTGAGGCTTTCTTAGCTTCTTCAAATAATGCCCATTGATCCTCTTATGTCAACACATGCTCAGTTTCATCCAGAGGCATCTCCTCTTGTGTCTCCTTATCTGAAAAAGTATAATCAAAGTCTATTTCTATGTCATTAATTTTCATCTCTGCTTCCTTTCCCTTTAAAGTCTCAGCTTCTTCATGGAGAGTCCCCTTAGACATTTCTCCACTTTGTTTCTCTATACAAGGGATTTGAGATGGTGACTCTATTGGCACTCTCAAATTCTGCAAATTTGAGATGCCTATTTCACAATTTTGCTTTTCCACTTTCAGAAGACACCTGAAGAATCAGTCCCGACTGACCCACTTTGGAGGCTTATAATTTAAAGCCTGTTGATTTTCATGCAAAACCCATTTAAAGAAATACTCAGTAGACATATGTGAGTAGGCATGTGAAATATTAGCATCCCATGATAAGTTCTAACAGTGTTTCGAAAAGTGAAGCTAGGAGATTTTTGCACTATTCTGCTATTTGCAGATTCTCAGTATGCAAAACAGCTTCCTGTTTGAGCTTGGTTTTCACAACCAGTTCACTGTCGTGTTAGAACGAATGTTGTTCCATAATCCCCATATCAAGATGATCTCAGATGTTAGTTTGCAGAACATCATGATCTGATTTGCTATTTTAAGCAGATCGAAACCAAATGCAGTTTGTTCTATTTTGCAGCTGCATTCTTGACAGCCTTTCTGAGAGGCCAACTTTGACCGTCACTATCTTTTGATCAGTGATGTTTCATGTGAATTCCTTTTGCACACGTGCTTAGTGTATCTTAATGTTTCACTGTGTCTGATGGCAGCTCATCAGGGGTTGATTTGCTATGTTTACAAATTAGCAGTCGGGTGTTCTAATTGGTTCAGAACAACTGTTGTTTCAGAAAGGTTCAACTGAGCAAATTGGCTGATTAATATCTTTCACCTCGTGATCTATTTCTCTAAGCCATCTTTTGTACTGTATTGATGGATCAAATGACTATGTGCTTGCAAGTTCTTATGGTTTCATGTGGTCGTTTGACCAGTTTCCCAGATTGATTCCTGAGGCAACTTGGCCAGTTTTGCACATTTTCTAAAAGGGGCACAAAACAGTTTCTAATTGCGACCCAGTTCATTTTTTGGCTTCCAAAGCATTCAAAGGGTAGTGTCAAATCATTTCAAGGTGAAATTTGTTTCAAAACGAAAAAAAAATTAGCTGGACCCACATGGGGCCCGACATGCTTTGCATAATTGAAGTCATTGCTTCAAGTAAATTGATTTGATGAGATTAGCATATGGGGTGCACAATCATGACTGCCTTCAAAGGTAACAGGGCAGTCATCTGATGATCTTTTCTAACTGTTCATGATGATGGTGCTTTCAAATGAATGATGTTATTGAACAGGAGAGAAGTTTGCACTAACAATGGGAGATATAGCAAGAATGTCTTATGTATATTGTGTGTGGACAAAGCCTAATGGTAGGTCAGAGCTTGAAGCTAAGAAATCATGCTCAACATAAGCATAATTAGAGAATGTGAGGAGAAAAATGACAATGTTAAGTGCTCAAAGGGAAGATATCTATGGATTTCAGGGATGAAAAAATGGATATGACAGCTCCACTTGACTCAAGAATGATGCTTCTGGGTATAAGACTCATAAAAAAATAGTAATGGGTAAGTGACAACCGGGCCATCGAGTTCAATGTGGTGTTGCACGTGATTTACCATGGGACAAAGCCAAACTATTCCCAATCTATGACAAATATTTTACAGTGGTGATGGGTCTTTTGGTGGAATGCCATGTTACAGGAAGCTAGTAGATGAGGGAGTATGGAGGAGGCGTGAGCAACAAGTGAAAGGGTCCGAGAAAATGAGCAGGTGCGTGAGCTGGAGGAGACACGGAAGGGAGAAGCCCGTGCACACAATGGTGAAGAGAGTAGCAAGGGGCCGCACCAAATGCGGATGTAGGGTAGGCACAACCTGCAAAAAGTGGAGGAGCCCATGGAGTAGGTGCAACTGATGAAGAGATCGCGCACACCACACAATAGAGCGGCCAGCATGGCAGGAGTGAAGACTGGCCCGCGCCTAGCAGAGGGGAGACCAAAGGCTGTTGGAGAGAGCTTGTATCATGTCAACAAGAGGAGGAGCCTATAGAGGAAGTATGGAAGTGGCATAGAGAAAGCCCACGAGGTGGGCGCACCGGTCAAGATGCAGGTGCCACCAATGAAGGGCACAGCCTGACAGAGAGCAGGGGCCAGTGAGCAGCATGTAAGGAGAGACCAGGGGAGGATAGGGAAAAGGCTCGCGCAATGAAGCAAAGAGGAGGCACGAGCAACAATGCAGATGGCTCACGCCTAGTGAAGAGGGTAGAGACATCCATCAAAGAATTAGAGAAACCGCGCCAACAGATGGAGAAGCAGACAACAAACGCCAGTCAGCAAAGAGCTCACGGCCAAGGAAGGCACGGCCTGGTGTGGGGACCTCAAGGAAGAGTGAGGCTCACACGGCTAGTGAAGGAAGAGAAACCAAGCAGGGAGGAGAATTAGGGCATTCTCGTGAACCTCACGAGAATAATGCTGAGGAAGGCCAAAATCTCGCGAGGTGTGCGAGCACGGGAGGAATTTTTATTAAAATTTCAAATGGTTGCATTGTGTGCGGTTAAAACGGAGGTGGGTCTCGGGCGAAATTTCAAAGGCATGGGAAAAATTTTAATTATTTACACATTAGTGCAATCGGGTGAATGTGATATTCATAGGGAAATATTATAAAATGATGTAATAGATAATTTTATTTACTAGAGGTGAATAATGCAGGTGCATGGGGGAAATTAAATAGAAGCTTCCATTTTATAAAAAAGAAATGAGAAACATTTTATTGAGCTGGGAAATAAAATAAGGTCAAAGCTCAAATATTAAAGTTACTGAACTTTAATACTTGAGGATGAAATATAAAGTATGCAACATATTTTTTGTATAGGGGAAAAGAGAAAAAAGAACTGAAACAAGTTTTCACGGGAAGAGGTTTTTTTAGCAGCTGGATGAAATTAAGAAGAATCTCCACTTGGGCAGATTTTCTGTTGCTGGGTAATCATGAGTAGATGTTGTTTGAGGGAATGTTTGTTGAGGAAGGAGAGAAGACATTATTTTCAATTTGATCAACGGGAATGGAGTTGCCATGTGTTTGCAACATATTCGAATTTAGGGCTTCTCTTGTTTCCTTCTATTCTCTATATCTTTTTTTCTCTTCTCATTGTACAGGGTTCTGAGTTTTTGTATTGGACTGTGTAGATAGAGATTTGTATTTTTTGAGTCATTGTTTGAGTCTGCAAGCTGTAATTTTTTGAATTCATCAATAAATACAGCCAATTTATGCAATTAATATCATGAATTTGTTTCCTCATTCAAGAATGTCATCAGATTGTCTCCATATTTGTACATTTTGAGTCATGTAAATTAAATAATACAAAGTGTCTTTGAGTTTATCATCTCAAGTTTTATGAGATTGTTTTATTTATTCATTATTCTATTTCAAAGAAATAGTTAAAATGCTTTGAACAGGTAATTGTGATTTCAGGTGTGTAGATGGGATTTGATAAGAAGAATCTGATTGATATCAAGAGAAGGATTGTTGGTGCAAGGCACTAACAGTTAATGCAAATCATTAGCAAGTTAAATCCACTAGCTGAAGACTGTTTGCTGGAGAATTTATTTTATTTGTTTGACTCCATGGCCCAGAACTGGCACTGATCTATTATGCAGTTTTGTGCATCTCATAAACAATTTTAAATGTAAAATCATTCTTGTTCATATTTATTTGGACAGTTGTGTCTGTCATGTTCTCCTTGCTAATTAGTGAAATTCATTCAATAGTTTGCCAATATTGAGTGATATTTTAGGTTTCTTAGCAATTATGTGAGAGCATAATCTGTTAAGCAATATCCTATTACTTGTGTGTTTAGATTGTCTGATATTGCTAAAGGGTTACCCCCCTAGGTCTTACAGAGCCTAAAGTGTAGAGGAAATGTGTATCCATTCCATTTCCTATCAGTTGGCCACTAGGCTTTGTGGTTCTTTATAATGGAGGTTGGCTACCTCTTAGAGAACTGCAAATCCTAGCTAGGTTGCTATTTTAAACACCAACAGAATGGCGACTCTACTGGGGAACGATTGACAAAAATTCTTATTGCAGAATCTAGCCTTAAGAGTCAGTGCATAAAGTCAAATTATTTATCATTTTGAATTTGTTCAAAATTTGAAGGATTTCAACCCTGGAGAAGAAAGTGTTGCAATGAACTTGAACAGTTTTGTAATATGTGGCGCTCTGCTGGTGGAAAGGAACTCAAAAAGAAATTTGCATATGAAAATACTTCATAATGCTTGAAGTTCAGTCCTCTATGAAAAGAGGTGGTGACTCTGTCGATTGAACCTGTTAAAATTTAAAGAAAGTTCCAGATCTACAAATACTACTAGTCGAGAAGACAACTTGCAGCAGCTACAAAGTATCTAGGTATTCTTCACTTTTGGTTTTCAAGAAACTTGTATATGAAAACCATATTTGAACATCTTAGGATAAACTTGAGTTCCCTATTGAGTGATTAGCACTAAAATAGGGAAAGAACAGTAATATTTAGTTTGCATACTTCTGAGTTGTAATTTGCAGCCTATTTATCTTGTTGGTGAAGTATGTTTGTTTTAAATTTGCCCATTAAATAGATATCATATGTAAATGCATTTGAATCATGCATTATGGTATTCTATGATTGTTATCAAAGATAGAAATAGGGCAAATGAATGATCAACAGTAGAGTTGATATGTAAGATTTGAAAAAAGGCATATCAAGATGCCTCAATATATGCACCCTGGCATGGTTCCAAATGGAACTATGGTTTGTGATTAGGCCCAACCAGATTGTCAAAAAGGTTTTAGCACTGGAAGGTACAGAGCTATCAATTTTAGTGACCTTAGTGGTTACCCAAATGACATTCTAGCTAGAGTCAAAAATAGGTTACCAAGGTTCATTGGTGATAAGTCAGAATCAGCAAACAGACATCTCCAAGAGTTTATAAATTTGATAGATGATTATGAGATTGATCACGAGGATGTGATCATGAGACTATTTGTTCAGTCCTTGAGAGGAGATGCAAGAGAATGGTTCTCTTATTTACCAGCCTCTTCTGTTCATTCATGGGAAGAGCTCAAGGCAGTGTTCATGGAACAGTTTGGAGAAAGGATTAACCCTGTTCTGATAAGAAAAAAGTTCATGAACATGGAGAAAGAGAAAGATGGGTTAGTTCCATCTTTTAATCCCAGATTTTCAATGATCACAAGAGAGATACCGGAGAATATAAGGCCAAATGATGTTGAATGTTTGGTCGTATATTTGGGAGCATTTGACAAAAATATGAATTATCTCTTAAGGGACAAAGAGCCTACAACCCTGCTCCAAGCATATCAGATGGCTATAGACATTGAGAATAATTTGAGGTACTCAATGCTGAAAGGACATAGGGTTGTAAGTGTGGGTCATCCTAACACACCTCAAGAAAAATAAACTCATGGATCAGTTAATAAAAGTGTTTGTCAAGAGGGTAGTGATGTTGCTGCTCCAATTTCTTCATCATCACGATCTGCAGATCCTAATGAGCTTCATGTTAAACATCATCAAAATGTGGTAGCTCAAAATGAAGGTAGTAGTTGTTTGTTTCAAGTCAGAACATGATACACAAGGATGAAAAGAGTGTATCAGAAAATGCAGATATATGTTGTATGAATGAGGATATTGACTGCAATCAGTTTACAATCAGCACATGTGCAGATCCTTGCAGCAGAAATAAAGAGGAAGATACATGGTATGATGAACAAATGAATATGCATGAAATTTTTTCTTGCAATATCTTGAATGATGAAGGAATAGAAAAGATGAAAGACATCACTCCATGTCATGTTTCAGTTAGTGAAGATAATACAATTGTTGATGACATTTCTTCCCAAGTTGGTGACCAAAACATTGAAGATGAAAGTGCAAGCGCTCATTCTGAAGAATCTGAGCATGGTATGTACAGTGATAGGTCATCTTGTGATGAGGATGTTGATGAAGGCCAAACTGATTTTTCTTTTGATGATTGTGAAAGCTCTCATGAGAACAACTTAGAGGTGTGTTCTTCACATAATGGATATACTCATATGGACACTGATGAAGTCATTTAATCACCAGTGAATGATCAAATTACACTTAAGACAGACTTGGAATGTAGTTCAAGTTTGACATCAATAAAGCCTGTTGATTCTGTCAATGATAGAGAATCTGAGGATGAACATATATATGTTCAATTTGTTGATCATAAGCATAGTACTGCTAGAAGTGATGAAGATGTTGAAGAACCTGTTTATATCTTTGTTGTCCATGACTGCTTGTATGAAACAGAATTGGAAATGTCAGTGGTGGTACATAAGAATGATCAAGTTATGCATAGTGACAATCAGATGGATCTAGAATTAGCATTATCATCCATAGATAATGTGAAACAATTTGATGGATTGACAGATTGTGTTGAAATTATAAGATCTCTTGATCAATGTGTAGAGAAGCCATATGATCTAGATAGTAGCAGGTGTGATGTTTGTCAGTATGGGATTGAATGTGGACCTTGCTTTAATGATATCTCTTGTCTTCATAGTTTGAAAATGGATGTGCTTTCTTTGGATAAAGAATGCATTGGTGAGACAGAGAGTGAGGATGTTAATTTCATTACTAATGAGAAATTTTCAAATGACAGTGAGTCTCTTGTTCATGGGTCAGTATGCCTATCAGATGAAAGTACACAGAAAAGTTTCTTTGCTAACCCTGTTACTCCTGAAAATGATAGCATTGAACATATTGTGAAGAATCAATGTGAAGACCTTGATTTAAAGTCAAATTTTGAATGGTTTGAATCTTTGTCTGAAGCATCCTATATGGAATTGCATGATGGTTTGAAGAATGAGCTTCACAATATGTGCGAACCTGAGACAGAAAACACTACTCATATATTGGAGGTTGATAATTTTGCTGAATGTAATGATGTGAATGAAGATGAAACTACTTTTAGTGTTGACAAATCTGATTTGCAGAATCTTGAAACACATGATAATGTGTTTGGGTTGTGGTGTTTGGATGAGGACAAGCCATCCTGTGATGTTTTTCAGTTGGAGGAGATACAGATGTATGAGCAATTTTTGCTCAACACACAGCATGTTGCTTTTCAGCGATGATGTCTCCTCTAAACTTGATCATGATGAAGGAGTTAGTGAATGTGATAAGACCATATTCTCATGTGATCTTGATCACCAGTTTCAAGTGTTGTTGCCTGATATAAAATTAGAAAATGAAATAATGAACAGTGATGTGGCCTATCTGATTTGGTTGCCATTTGGTAACAGAGTTAAACAGGGAACAAGTTTTTACTTGCATAAGGACAGTTTGATATTGTTGTTTGGAAACATGCAATCACCAGTGTTGTTATGGTTTGATGGAGGCAAGCATGACTTGAGGGAGATTAACTCTTTTTACAGATTGGTGTTTGACAGAGGTAAATGTTGATCCCCATATTTCATTTGGTGGCGTGGGGTCATTAGATGAAATTGATAAATAAAAGTTGAATGGGGGAGCAGTTTGAAGGTACCTGTCAAAAACAACATTTGGTCTACTCTCCAGAGATCTTGAATCTTGCTATGCCCACAAGGGGCATACATCCCCAGTCGGAGCCACTATTGGTACTCTCAAATTTTGCAAATTTGAGATGCCTATTTCAAAATTTTGCTTCTGCACTTTCAGAAGACACCTGAAGAATCAGTCCTGACTGACCCACTTTGGAGGCTTATAATTTAAAGCATGTCGATTGTCATGCAAAACCCATTTGCAGACATACTTAGTAGACATATGTGAGCAGGCATTTCAAATTTTACCTTCCCATGATAAGTTCTTATAGTGTTTCAAAAAGTGAAGCTGGGAGGTTTTTGCACTGTTCTGCTATTTGCAGATTCTCAGTTTGCAAAAAAGCTTCCTATTTGAGCTTGGTTTTCGCAACCAGTTCACTGTCGTGTCAGAACGAATGTTGTTCCATATTCCCCATATCAAGATGATCTCATATGTCAGTTTGTAGAACCTCATGATCTGATTTGCTATTTTAAGCAGATCGAAACCAAATGCAGTTTGTTTTGTTTTGCAGCTGCATTCTTGACAGCCTTTCTGAGAGGCCAACTTCGACCGTCACTATCTTTTGATCGGTGATGTTTCATGTGAATTCCTTTTGCACACGTGCTTAGGGTATCTTAATGTTTCACTGTGTCTGATGGCAGCTCATTAGGGGTTGATTTTCTATGTTTACAAATTAGCAGCCAGGTCTATTCTAATTGGTTCAGAACAACTATTGTTTCAGAAAGGTTTAACTGAGAAAATTGGCGGATTAATATCTTTCACCTCGGGATCTATTTCTCTGAGCCATTTTTTATACTGTACTGATGGATCAAATGACTATGTGCTTGCAAGTTCTTATGGTTTCATGTGGCCGTTTGACCAGTTTCCTAGATTGATTCCTGAGGCAACTTGGCCAGTTTTGCACATTTTCCAAAAGGGGCAGAAAATAGTTTCTAATTGCGACCCAGTTCATTTTTTGGCTTCCAAAGCATTCAAAGGGCAATGTCAAATCATTTCAAGGTGAAATTTGTTTCAAAACAAAAAAAAATTAGCCAGACCCACATGGGGCCCAACATGCTTTGCATAATTAAAGTCATTGCTTCAAGTAAATTGATTTGATGAGATTAGCATATGGGGTGCACAATCATGACTGCCATCAAAGGTAACAAGACAATCATCTGATGATCTTTTCTAAAAGTTCATGATGATGGTGCTTTCAAATGAATGATGTTATTGAACAGGAGAGAAGTTTGCACTAACAATGGGAGATATAGCAAGAATGTCTTATGTATATTATGTATGGACAAAGCCTAATGGTAGGTCAGAGCTTGAAGCCAAGAAATCATGCTCAACGTAAGCATAATTAGAGAATGTGAGGAGAAAAATGACAATGTTAAGTGCTCAAAGGGAAGATATCTATGGATTTCAGGGATGAAAAAATGGATATGACAGCTCCACTTGACTCAGGAATGATGCTTCTAGGTATAAGACTCATTAAAAAATAGTAATGGGTAAGTGATAGTCGAGCCATCGAGTTCAATGTGGTGTTGCACGTGATTTACCATGGGACAAACCCAAACTATGCCCAATCTATGACAAATATTTTACAATGGTGATGGGTGAGTCTTTTGGTGGAATGCCATGTTACAGGAAGCCAGTAGATGAGGGAGTATGAAGGAGGCGCGTGCAACAAGTGAAAGGGCCCGAGCAAATAAGGAGCAGGTGCATGAGCTGGAGGAGACAAGTAGGGGAGAAGCCCGCACACACAATGGTGAAGGGAGCAGCAAGGGGCCGTACCAAATGTGGATGTAGGGTAGGCACAACCTGCAGAAAGTGGAGGAGCCCACGAAGGAGGTGCGACTGGTGAAGAGGTCGCGCACACCGTATAGTAGAGAGGCTAGCATGGCGAGAGTGAAGACTGGCCCACACCTAGCAAAGGGGAGACCAGAGGCTATTGAAGAGAGCCTGTATCATGTCAACAATAGGAGGAGCCGACGGAGGAAGTATGGAAGCTGCATAGACAAAGCCCGCGAGGTGGGCGCACCGGTCAAGATGTAGGTGCCACCAATGAAGGGCGCGGCCTGACAAAGAGCAGGGGCCCGTGAGCAGCATGTAAGGAGAGACCAAGGGAGGATAGGGAAAAGGCCCACGCACTGAAGAAAAGAGGAGGCACGAGCAACAGTGCAAATGGCTCATGCCTAGTGAAGAGGGTAGAGACATCCATCAAAGCATTAGACAAACCACGCCAGCAGATGGAGAAGTAGACAGCAAACACCAGTCAGCAAAGAGCTCACAGCCAGGGAAGGCACTGCCTGGTGTGGGGAGCTCAGGGAAGTGTGAGGCTCACGCAGCGAGTGAAGGAAGAGAAACCAAGCAAGGAGGAGAATTAGGGCGTTCTCGCAGACCTCACGGGAATAATGCTGAGGAAGGCCAAAAGCTCGTGAGGTGTGCGAGCACGGGAGGAATTTTTATTAAAATTTCAAATGGTTACATTGTGTGCAGTTAAAACGGAGGTGGGTCCCAGGCGAAATTTCAAAGACATGGGAAAACTTTTAATTATTTACACATTAGTGCAATCGGGTGAATGTGATATTCATTGGGAAATATTATAAAATGATGTAATAGATCATTTTATTTACTGGAGGTGAATAATGCAGGTGCATGGGGGAAATTAAATAGAAGCTTCCATTTTATAAAAAAAAAATGAGAAACATTTTATTGAGCTGGGAAATAAAATAAGGTCAAAGCTCAAATATTAAAGTTATTGAACTTTAATACTTGAGGATGAAATATAAACTATGCAGCATATTTTTTGCAAAGGGGAAAAGAGCAAAAATAACTAAAATAGGTTTTCACGGAAAGAGGTTTTTTTAGCAGCTGGATGAAATACGAAGAATCTCCACGTGGGCAATTTTTTTGTTGCTGGGTAATCATGAGTAGATGTTGTTTGAGGGAATGTTTGTTGAGGAAGGAGAGAAGATATTATTTTCAATTTGATCAACGGGAATGGAGCTGCCATGTGTCTGCAACATATTCGAATTTAGGGCTTCTCTTGTTTCCTTCTATTCTCTATATCTTCTTTTCTCTTCTCATTGTACAAGGTTCTGAGTTTTTGTATTGGACTGTGTAGATAGAGATTTTTGTATTTTCTGAGTCATTGTTTGAGTCTGTAAGCTGTAATTTTCTGAATTCATCAGTAAATACAACCAGTTTATGCAATTAATATCATGAAGGTGTTTCCACATTCATGAATGTCATCAGATTGTCTCCATATTTGTACACTTTGAGTCATGTAAATTCAATAATACAAAGTGTCTTTGAGTTTATCATCTCAAGTTTTATGAGATTGTTTTATTTATTCATTGTTCTATTTCAAAGAAATAGTTAAAATGCTTTGAACAAGTAATTGTGATTTCAGGTGTGTAGATGGGATTTGATAAGAACAATCTGATTGATATCAAGAGAAGGATTGTTGGTGCAAGGCACTAACAGTTAATGCAAATCATTAGCAAGTTAAATCCATTGGCTGAAGACTGTTTGCTAAAGAATTCGTTTTATGTGTTTGACTCCATGGCCCAAAACTAGCACTGATCTATTATGCAGTTTTGTGCATCTCATAAAGAATTTTAAATGTAAAATCATTCTTTTTTCGTATTTGTTTGGAAAGTTGTGTCTGTCATGTTCTCCTTGCTGATTAGTGAAATTCATTCAATAGTTTGCCAATATTGAGTGATATTTTAGGTTTCTTAGCAATTCTGTGAGAGCATAATTTGTTAAGCAATATCCTGTTACTTGTGTGTTCAGATTGTCTAATATTGCTAAAGGGTTACCCCCTAGGTCTTACAGAGCCTAAAGTGTAGAGGAAATGTGTATCCATTCCATTTCCTGTCAGTTGGCCACTAGGCTTTGTGGTTCTTTATAATGGAGGTTGGCTACCTCTTAGAGAACTGTAAATCCTAGCTGGGTTGCTATTTTAAACACTAACAGACTCACCCACAACTGATGTTGAAGCCATAAGTCTTGTTGGGATTTCCTCTTCATGTGTTTCAAGCAATTCTTGAACCGGAGCTTCAAGTTCAAATTCCTCAATGTCCTGAGGGAAGAATTCCAAGGGCTCCTTTGGAGGAAATTTCCTCTTCGTTCTCTTGTACCCTTGTGTGGTACTTGTACCTTTTCTTTACTTGGAGGTTTGACCTTCAGGATCCTTTGTTGTTAGTATGACCCATTGGATACTTTTATCCAACACTGGTCTTGCTATTTGCTTAATATCAATTGTCTCCTCTGCATCCCAATCTACGGGATCTAAGTTCTTTGTACCTGCATCTTGTGCTTCATATACAAGATCCAAAACTACACCATCATCTAATAGTGTTTCAGGAATGTCTACCTTAACTCCATATTCCACCATGAGTGGGATAGGCAATCTTTCATAGTTCCTCTTCCTCAAATCATATTCATCCTGAAGATCACTCCAAAAGTCCTCCAACAGATTGAAATGTCTATCAAAGACTGAAGCAAGCAAGGAGTTCATCTTTTTCTTTAGATCAAAATGCTTCCTAGCAGTATATAGGCCCAATTTCAAATGCATTAACTCATTACAAACAACCTTATCTCCCATAAGGTGTGGGCAGTTGTATTCACCCAACTACATGGGGAACTTGTGACAACCTATTTTATGCTTTATTCCAAATTTAGCATTGACCCCCAAAGCTTCGTAAACAAACTCCATTAAGACCATTTTGTTGCTGCAACATCTAGGGAGCAAGGGAGGATGACCTTCAAACCCAACCAGCCTGAAATAAGTAAATTTGGGGTATTGAATAAAACAATAACCCCACTCTATAATGAACACCATGGCCTCCTGTCCCAATCTATACTTTGCATCTCCATTAATTTGGTTAGTAAAAACATACAAAAATTCATCATTAACTCTTCTATAATGTAGTTCACAGATCTACAAGGACAGCTAGTCATAATGGTTTCATACTTTCTTCTGCCCATCAGCTTCTCCCAACACTCTCACTTTGTTTAACCCTGGAAAAATACCTCTCCTTGTTGCTGCATAAATGACATAAGAGGTCATAAAGAAACTCTTAGTTTCCCTCACTCTCACCATATGATTATGTATTCTTTCTGACATAATCATGGGCCAATCAAACTATTGTCTGCCATCCAATATTGTTTGAATGAATGGAAACATCCATTCCTTAAAACGAAAAGCATCTCTCTATCCAAAGACTTTGGATAACATCATTATTATATCCCCAACCTCTTTGTAGAACTCTGCCCTTTTTGGCTGATCTGAAATCTTTATTAGAGACTTCTTCTCAGTTCTTAACCATTACTTATTTAAATGAGCCTTGTTGGTCTCCTTATGATTTCTATATATCTCCAAAGCCCCCGCCTCATTAAGTTGTCCAAGATTATTTGGATTAGGGACACTGAACATAAACTAGAACATTTGGGGAGTCAAATCTATGATAACATTGCCTTGTGAATCCACACATTGTCTAGTAGCTAGATTATAAGCTCTAGCTATTGTCATTATCAATTCAAGACATTGGATTGATAAAGGAAAAATAGTAATATGAGCCAAGCCAGACTCAACTATCCTTTGAGTTCTCCCTGTCACCTCCTCAAAAAATGTATCATAGTACAACTCCTCATAATTGAATGGACCCAGATTTGTATTAGTTATATTTGTCCAATCAGACTCCACCTTGCTAGCAGTGACAATAGGACCCCGATGATTATACCTCAAGGTATAAGGGAGTTGTTCAGGTTTAACCTTTTTACGCTTAGCTATTGCCTTTGAATTTTCTATAGGCTAACTCCTCTGAGAAGCCTCACCCGATGCTCTTGAAATCCTTTAGTTTCCTACAAGGAAAACCCCAGATTAGATCTATAAGACGTATAACAAAAAAATACGGTTAGAGATCTTACCCTTCATACACACCAGAGGCGGAACCAAGCAGAAGACATCCCCAAAAATATCCTTTTAAAACATTGTTGGGGTCGGGACCAACATGGGCATCGAGCTTGCAATAAATCATATGGCGGTATCGGAGTTGGAGTCGACATGGTAATCGAAACCAAGATCGAAATGAACACTAATTTGGTAAAATGGAAACATTTCAAACTTATATCCTAGTCCGCCTCTGGTTCTGACTATGTTGAACAACCCTTTGATAAAACATCACTCATCGGAAGCGGGATCGGAGACGGAGTCAATCATTCATCACAAATCATGTTCCGAGAAGAAAATCAATCCCGACTTCGACTACGGTTTAAACAACAATGATGTCATTTTAGGCATTTCAAAAAGAATAACGAATGATGTCATAACCTGAAAAAATGAGGTAGCCCAAAAAACTGAGGGGATTTAAAATGATAGCCTGAAACCATCACCATATGACTGAGAGGAAAATACAGTAACTAGGGCTCATTTTTTTAATTTAAATAGAGACGCACAAAACCCTAGTTTATAAACCCTTCGACTCAAATTATTTAGGGGCACAAACTTAACCCTATGCAAAACTAATCAAATCGATACGTAGAAGAACCAGCAAGCAAAACTGTAAATCAAAGAACCCTATAAACATAATCTAGTAGACAATCCATACCCTCAAAAACCTAGGGCATCACAGTACGGGCACGATTAAAATGTGAAAACGACCGTGGCAAAAAAAACAAACAAGAAATACCAAACATTAAAATAAAAGACAAAACAAAAATAAGAAAAACAAAACAGACGAAAAGAGAAGACAAGCAAAACAAACAACAGGGATTCGAAAGAAAACCCAAAGATACAAACCTATGCGAAAAAAAAGCGACCGAACAGAACAAGATGAAAAACAAATGAAACGAAGAACATAAAACCCTACCTCCAAACACAATCCAATAGGCTAGTCCTTTGATGTGAATCTACGCGCAAATATCTCACTTTCAATTGAATCACGTGCTCAAATGCTCCACTGCAGCTCTTGTTCATCCTTAATCTTTAAATAGTGATGATAACATCCAGTTAATCCTTAATTAAGGTTAAAAATCCAACTTCATACATGTATGGTACCTGTAATTAATGCCATAAATGCGACAGATTGGAGTCGGAACCACAGAGGGAACTGGCACAAGACTGTTGTGCGACCAAAGTAAAGTCAGACAACAAAACAAAATGGCAGGATCGGAATGGGAATGGAAGTTGATTTAGAAACTTTTTCCAAGTTTCGAGTTTGGTTCTGGTTCCAGTTCCAGTTCCGCCAACAAAGAAGAAAAGGAAAGAAAGAACCAAAAATAAAAACACCAAGACCGAAACAAGAAAACCCATCATCGATCTTAAGTCTAAACGTACAAACCAAAAGGTGGAGGCAGAGGTGAAATGGAAACAAATTCGAGTTTATGAATAAACCTCGAATTTAATATCCACTCCGGCTCTGGCAAAGACAAACCTAAGAGACCAACGAAAAGACAATCGGGACCGGGATTGGAATGGAATCCTCAAAACAAGTTTCAAACTTGATTTCGTTCTAGTTCTGGTTCCCACAGAACAAACAAAAAAGAGAAAAACAAAGTGTTGGAAGAAAGAATAACTCCAAACTTTGTTGAAAAGCAACCAAGGACAAAAACATAAAAGGGGGACCCATTTTGACCAAGTCAAAATATGGGGTGGTTATGTAAGGCATAAAAGGAATGTCCAAAGGAGGAATATTCCCTTAGGACATTTTTAAGTGTCTACAATAGTTAATCTTTTGCAGAATGTTGCAAAGAGGTCTATTTTTTTAATTTTTTAAAGATCATAACATGCAGGAAAAAGTGACAAGGAAAGAGTTTTTGAATATTGGGAACTCATTTTTTTAGGGTAGTGGCTTGGTCTCCAAATAATTTAAATGAATAAATTATCGCACTATCATACCCAAGATGGGTTACAGTTAAATATGTGCCTCTCCAATTCTGGGCATTTTTTCCCTAGTTGATTTACCCATTAGCGAATGTATTGAAAATAGAAGAAACAAAATGTACCATACTAAACATGTATGTTAGGTTGTTGGTAGCCTTATCTATAGGAGTGTACATTCCTGGTGAGATAGTAATTGAAACTTCTAAAAAATGTATAAGCTACGAAATTGAAATGTTGGGTGGACTCAACGCTTATTTTTTCTATGAAAAGGAAATTTTCAGAGAAATTTTCCTATCTTGAAAGGAACAAATATGATCCAAAAAAATAAACCTAATTCTTGAAACCCTATTCCAAGGGGAATCTTGAAACTAGAAAAAGAATTGTTGTTGCAAATACAAAGATTAAAGACTATTTAGGAAATAATAATCCTATCAATAACTCTAACAGTGAATTGAATTCACTCAAAGATAGAAATTTGGGCAACTCATTAATTACAACTACACAAGAAACTAACTCTAGAACCAATGAGGAAAATGTAGAGGAAATTACTAAGTTAATAACACAAAATATGAATTTGGGAAACTCCAAAATGGGAAATAAATTTTCCTAAGCCAATAGTTTTTCTCTTCTAGGAAACTGAAGCACTAAGTCAATAGATGCTCCTAACTATATTTAGGGACACAAGAAAATCCACATGATTTGGTAGTTGACAAAATAAAATAAAGGATTGCACAAAAAATCCTCCGGTAAGGAAGAGGTCCAAAAAAAAATAGGAATTAAGAAATTAAAAAATAGTATAAAGGATGTTTTAGGAAAAACACTATGTGAATCAAGCATTGATTATAACATTAAAAGGTCCTCTTTGAAGGACAATACATTTGATGAAAAATAAAATCTGATATTAGAAAGATACTATATGAAAATATAGATGGATTGCCTAGTTCCAGCCCTAATCTATTTGAATTGCCTAAAGATAATTTTGGGAAAAGTGATGATGCCCTAAGATTATCTTTAGGCAATGATCAAAAAGCAACAAAAAAATCTCTGATAAAAGGAAATTGTAATAACATGGAGGATAGTAGTTGCAATAAAGAGGAGAACAACAAAAGTATTTTTTCTTTGTCTAACACTAACCCAAAATAAAAGGTTATAGTTGATTGTGGATTAGTATCATTTAACAAATAAAATCAAAATAACCATATAAAAATATAAAAAGTTGTCTTCTCCAAAAAGGAAATCACATGCCAACAATGGCATGGTGTGATGGTTGAGTTATTATGTTGTTATTCTTTCCATCAAGGTTCAAAACCCATTGGAGTGGAATTGTTGATAATTTATATTGAGGATGAGGTCACCCATTTGTGACCTTATTGGTTAATAGCTCTAGGTCAAAAGTGTTTATCCCTAAAGAAAAGGAAATTCTAATAGGTGGTTTTGAAATCATATCCTTTGATAATAAATCAAACCCGTGGTTGTCACTAGAGGATAAAATCCCTCCTCTCCTAAGTCAGATTTTTTATCAAAAGGAAGATCATAGCCCACCTATAGGAACAAAGTGGATTAAAATGAAATTTAAAAGAAAGAGGTAGTCTAGGAAAATCAAAAGAGATCTTTACCCAAAGAGAAAGAGTAAAAATAAAGATGAAAACATTCCTAAATGCTTTGATAGCTTTAGGAACAATAAAGAGAAAATTAAAAACATGGATTGTTATGGTATTTAATTGCTCAAGTTGGAATGTCAAGGGACTTGAATTCCTTGAAAAAAAAATATATTAGAAGATATTTAAATATGGAGAAAAACAAAGATGTCGTCCTCCTCTAAGATGTAAAAGCAATCAAATTCATGCTAGAAAATAATCTCAAATTTCTCTAGAAAGATGTAACCCAATTTTATACCAATTATGATAGGGGGAAAGGAGGCTTTTCCATATTATTAGATAATATATGGGATAGGTTTGCAACTAATTCTAGTATATCTCCTTCTAATAGGGTTGTATGGATAGTCATATAAAAGGACAATAGAATATTTTGAATTTATTATATTTATGCCTCAAATGATTACAAATAAATAATAGAGCTATGGAAATAGATATGTGATATTTATAACACTCCCTAGATTGTTGGGGTGATTTTAATATGATTGAACACTAAATGACAAAATTGGAGGTTTAGACATGGAATGGAAAGATAATGAAATGATTTTTTGGGAAAAATGAAAAATAAACTTAAACTATATGATCCCCTAGAAGGACTGAAAAAGGATCACAAAACCATATGATATACCCAGTGTAATGCATAAAAAGGCAACAAAATGATATAGTTTAGACTAGACAAATTCTACACCAATAGAGATTACTAATTTTTTGATAAAATAGAGAAAGAATCAAGAGTAAAGGTTTACTCTTCCACTCTTTATGATCGTCAAAACCATAAAAATATAAATAAATAAATAAAAATCATTCTAAACACTAATTTGTTAAAGGATGAGGATTGTAATGATGTCATATTTACTTTAGAGAAATTAATAAATGGATGCTCAAATATCTGACCCTGATTGAGAAATGGAATGAAAATATTAAAGGATGGGCTATTATTTTCTAAACTATACGGGAGAAAAAAGCTATGGATTACAAACAATATAAAAATTCTCTCTAAGAAAAGCTTTTTCAAGCTAGAATGCAAGCTACAAGTTGACCCTACAAAGTAAGAATTAAATGAAAAACTAATCAGAAGTAAAAATGTGTTGATGAATCTTCAAACAAGAAAAATCTAAGGTTTAAAGAAAATAATGAAGTTGAATTGGTTAAACAATAGGGATGAAGGAACAAAATTCTTCTTCAATTTATTAAAAGAAAAATATATATAAAAGAAAAAGTGGAGTGTGTTTGGGAAGGGGATAATTTGGTATCTAATCCAGAGGAAGTGCAAAACCAATTCTTTTTTTTTTTTTTTTTAAATATATTCACCTCTGAAGAGATCGGTTCCCAAGCTCATAAAGTGAGACATATTTGCAAAAATGCAAAAAAAAGATAACTGAAAATTATGCAGAAAAACTTAGATAAGTAATTACAAAGGAAGAAATTATTTAGACTTGCCAAACTTTTAGTATTGATAAAAAAACTTGGTGTAGATGGACTACCTATTGAGATCTATAGAAAAATATAAATTAGATAAGTGAACACTTATGCTAGGTACGCAATGAAGTATTAAATAAGGGTTCTCTAAGTAAGAATATTAACGAAGGAATAATTAAACTAATTCCCAAAGAAGGAGATAGGACTCTAATAAAAAATTATATACCAATTACATTGCTAAATCGATCATATAAAATTCTAGAAAAAAAAATTGGCATTGATATTAAGAGATATCCTGGACCCTCCTTCATTAGTTACACCTAAACGTGTTTTAAAGGAAGATATATATTAGAAAACTCGAGAACAATTAGGGTAGCTATGGATTGGGAAAAAATTAACAAAAATATTGTAATGATCTTACAAGATTTTGAGAAGGCATATGATATAATTGAGTAGCATCTCCTCTTGATGGCTTTGAAAGCCTTTGTATTCTCAAAGAAGTTATGAAAAATGGTTAATACTTTATTGCAATATGCAACTACCTAGGTAGATATTAACAAGTCTTTGAAAAAATAAATTTCTCTCCATATATCAATAAGAAAAGGTTACCCCTTGCCCCTTATTTATAATTGCCTCGAAAGATATTTTTTTATCTATTAAGAGAATCCACAGTTAGTCTGAAAGTAAAAGATTTAAATATTATTAATGGTAGTGAATCGATAAATATACAATTTGTTGATGACACAACCCTCTGTTGGATATTGTTGATATGTGGTTGTCATTGATGTCAACATTATTGGCATTAATGTCTTTAAGGTTGTATATGTCGAGGATATTGAGAAAATTGAAATAAAATAAGTTGCAGGTTGTCAATGATGCAATGAAGTTCAGTATGGTGGCTAGCTCGGTATATTGATGATAAGAGGTTGTGGATTAAAGGGTTTGTTTTCAAGTATATCTAGTTTATCCACATGAAGTTTCCGAGGTTCGCATGAATATTTGATTGAGTTATGAGTATCTGTGTTCTGACAGTTGTTTTGTTGCTTTAGTTGGTTCACATTGATCGTTTTGTTGCTTTAGTAATTTGAGTTGTTGTGAATGATTTTGTGGTGATTCATGATGCTTGTGGATGTTTCTAGAGCATGCTCTATCTTTTTTGTTGGTTCACATTGATCGTTGTGCTCGCGATTGGTGATTTTCTTCTGTGAGTTCATATTTTTCATGATCATGGCCGACAGGGTGATTGTAGCGTGTTGTGATCTTTGAGGCATAATCTGTTAAGGTGTTTCGTGATTGAGACATGTTGTTTTGGGTCCTTATTATGTTTTGGCTGACATTGTTTGGTTAACATTGATAATTTTTTATTGTTTTGGGCCAACAATTTGTACACATTTTATATTTTATTGGGCCGAC
This sequence comes from Sequoiadendron giganteum, assembly GCA_007115665.2. Lineage (NCBI taxonomy): Eukaryota > Viridiplantae > Streptophyta > Pinopsida > Cupressales > Cupressaceae > Sequoiadendron > Sequoiadendron giganteum. The sequence goes on from CM021100.1 coordinate 293,866,423, forward strand.
ATGTAGTTGATATTATCCTTAGTTGTGAATATGTATGATCAATTTTTTATACCATTTGATGTGAATTGTGAGTGAGATGTGCGAGTGTTGTGCATGAATAATGTTCTAATATTTCAAAGAAAGAAGTAAAGTGTGAAGAAGAGTGAGTAGAAGAAAGTGTTCATGTACTTAACTAGAACTGTAATCAGGCATTAGCAGATGCTATTTTCTCAGTTCAAAATATTCGAATGTAATATGAATGTGACTATAAGATAGTGAGTCTTCCTTTGGGCAGTAAGCCTTTTGTATTTGAACAATGAGCTCTAGGTAGTGTGCCTAAATGCATGTGCATTCCCCATTTATAATACTTTTAATAGAGTATAATCTTGTGGACTAACCTCCATCATGGTTTTTCCCCTAACAGGGTTTCCACGTAAAAAATCTTCGTGTTATGTGTGTCTTTGATGTGGTGATAGTTTATGCTTTCATGTTTATTTATCAAATCTGAGAATAAGTTTAATAAGTATAATTTTTGTGACAACTGATTCACCCCCCCTCTCATTTGTCTGCCCTTATGTTGCCAACAATTGGTATCAGAGCAGGTTCCTCTAGAGAAGCTTGACCACTTGAGGTGATCCGGGATGGTGACACATAAGAAGGTTAGTCTGAGATTTGATGGAAAAAATTATTCTCTATGGAAGACTTGAATGGAGTGTCATCTGAGATGCATCGGTGAACCCTACTGGTCAATAACAAAGAATAGGTATATCATCCCACAAAATGGTCCTTCTACTACAAATGAGATTAAGGAAGTCAAGTACAATATTAGGGCTAAGGAAGCATTGTTGAGTGCTTTGACTGATTCTGAGATGATTGAAGACTGCTTATGAGATCGGGAAAATTTTGGAAACTTTGTATGAAGGTGATACACATGTGAAGATTGCTAAGCCGCAAAGCCTAAAAGGGAAATATGAAACATTGAGAATGGGTGAAGATGATAACATCACTTCTTTTATGTAGAGAGTGAATGAACTTGTGTGTAGTATCAGATGTGTTGGTGGAACACTGGAAGAATCAGAGATTGTTGCTAAAGTGATCAGATCCTTTTCTATTGCATACAAACACAAAGTTCTACTATTGAGGAGATCTAAACTATGACAAATGTAGCCAGAGACATGTTGATTGGCAAGCTTGCTGCTTTTGAGTTAAGTGAGTTTGGTGAATCTCTTCCTAAGATAGAATATGCATTCAAAGCTACTATCTCCAGAAAATATAAGCAAAGATATGATCTAGGAGAAAGTTCTAGAAAACTATCCAAGTATGAGTAGGAAATGAGAGAGATTGAAGAAGAGAGAAAACTAGATGAGCTTCAAGCACTTCTTGTCAAAAGGGTAGCCAAAGGAGAAGGTAAGTATAAAGGTAAATTGCCTCTTAAATTGTTTTCTTGCAATAAGATAGGTCATTTTGCCTCAAGGTTTCCAGAAAGAGTTCCTAAGCCAAGATCTAACAAGCCTAGATTCTAAAGAAAATTTTATTATGCTGCTAACAAAGGTGTGACAGATGATAAATCTGATAAAGGGAATGTAAGTGAGGATGAATGGGTATTTATTGTTATCAAGGAAAATAATTCCATTACCTACTAAATCTGCTAGTTGCATAAATGTGGAGAAAGCTCTAGCTACCAGAGTTGAAGAAAAAGATGACTGGGGGATTGACAGTGGATGCTCTCATCACATGATAGGTGATAAAAGTAATTTTGTGATCTTTGAAAATTATGATGGTGGTGTTGCAATATTTGGTGATGACAAAGCTAGTGTAATCCATGACAGAGGATCCATTTCTCTTGATGGTAAGCATCATACTAATGATGTCCTATATGTGGAGGGTTTGAAGCATAATCTCTTAAGTGTTGGAAAAATGGTTAACAATGGATACAATCTTCAATTCAGGGATGGAAAGTGTAGAATATTGGGGAGTTTTGGAAATGTGATTGCTTCTAGTACAAAAAAAAAGGTAATATCTTTCACCTAAATGCTACTAGTAAAAGTTGTTTGATTACTCAAGTTGATGAAAAAAAATTCTGGCATAGGAGATTGTGTCATGTAAAATTTGACAATATTATCAAGATAAGTTATGCTCAAGCAGTGAGAGATATTCCTAAGTTGATAAAATCTACTAACACTATATGTAAGGAATGTCAGTTAGGGAAGCAAACTAGAGCCTCATTCAGGATCAAACAACATTGTTCAAATTAAGTGTTGGAGCTTGTGCATACTGCCTTGTGTGGTCCTTCTAGATTCATAAGTTTACAAGGAGATAGGTGGGTATGTGAAGGATCGTCATGGAAAAAATAGGCCCTTAAGTGCCAATAAAAATTCAGAGAAACAAGAGTTAGACAACTTGACGTAAAAATTTGAATAAGTTATCTATATTATTTCAAAAATATGTAAGAATAGAATCTGTAGCAAATTGCATGTAGTTTTTAAACTATTAAATATATTTTATTTTTTTAAAATCTATTTGGTGAAATTTTGAAATTTCAATGCAGTTGTACTTAAATTTTAGGGGAAAAATAAGAAGTAGGTGTTTGTCTGACCACCCTAACCACAATAAAATGATAATATTTTTTATTAGATTTTAGATATAAGTAGAGGACTCATGTCCTGATGTGATGCATATTTTTTTGTATTTTTTTTCCAAGTAAATAATTAATTATGATTTTTTTACTACAACTTTTAAAAAATATAAAAACTCGTATCTCTAACCACCTTAACTTAGTCAAAACTTCATGAAATTCAACTTGTTCTTTTTAATCCTATAGTATGTGAAGCATAGAATGTGACACATGTTTTGGATTCAAAAAATGTGATACAGTTTGAAAGATATAGATGTTTTTCAATCAGCCTATCAATCCGGACTTTAGTCGTAACTCAAATAGAAAATGAATAATAATTATTTATTAAATTCAAAGTAAAGAATAATTTATATTGGTGGAAAGCTGAGAATCTCTTTTAAAAACCCTTTTTCATTTCATCAATTTAGGGTAAAAAGAAAGTCGTCAACCACATGGGCAAAGTCTAGAAAAGCAAGGTAAGTTGTTAAACACATTTTTTGTGTTGACTTCTTAGGATTGGCATGTCCTAGCCAAATTCTAAAGAAAATCCCACACTAATCCCTAGGTAGTAGGTTTTGTGTCAGACATATCGGATATCCGATCCCCAATCCAAATCGGATATCTGATTGTTTTTATATATAATTTTAAAAAATCTTATATAGTTTTTAATATATGATTTGAAAAATTGCAACATCCAAATCAGATATTTGATTTTTTTTATATATAATTTTAAAAAATCTAATATAATTTTTAATATATGATTTTAAAAATTGCAATAAATAGTTTATAGTTTATTTTAATATATCTAGTTGAGAATATACAATATAGTTTATAATTCAATATATAACATATAATTTATGATAATATCTTACGGAATTATGTATAATATATAATATATTATATTATTATGTATAATATTTATATATACATATATATATATATGTTAAGTTAATATATAAAATATTATATAACTAATTAATATCACTAATATATAAAATATTTAAATATTATCTCTTCCCCTCTCTCTCTCACCCTCCCTCTCTCACCCTCCCTCTCTCTCTCTCCCTCCCCCCTCTCTCCCTCTCCCTCTCTCTCTCTCCTTCCCCTTGCTAATTTTATCTCTCTCTCCTTCCCCCTGTCAATTCTCTCTCTCTATCTTTTTCCCTCTCTTTCCCACTCTCCCTCTCTCTCTCTCTCTCTCTCTCTCTCTCTCTCTCTCCCTTTCCCTCTATATTTTCCTCTCTCTATCTCTTTCTTTATCTCTCCCTCTCTCTGTCTCTCTCCCCTTCTTCCACTCTTCCCCTCTCCCTTCTCCCTCCTAATTATCTCTCTCTATATATATATCCCCTTCTTCATGTCTTCCCCTCTCCTAATTCTCTCTCCCTATCTTTCCCCTTCTTCCCCTCTCCCTTCCCCCTCCTCTCTCTCTCTCTCTCTCTCTCTCTCTCTCTCTTCCCCTCTCCCTTCCCCCTCCTAATTCTCTCTCCCTATCTCTCCCCTTCTTCCCCTCTCTATATATATATCTCTCTCTCTATCTCTCCCTCTCTCCCTCTCTCCCCTTCTTCCCCTCGCCCTTCTCTCTATCTCTCTCTCTCTCTTAGGTCTTTCCTCTCTCACTCTCTCCCTCTCCTTCTCTCCCTCTCCCTTTCCCCTCTCTCTCTCTCTCTCTCTCTCTCTCTCTCTCTCTCTC
>CM021100.1:293871537-294105697 GCA_007115665.2 Sequoiadendron giganteum
CTTCTTCCCCTCTTCCCCTCTCCTTCCCCCCTCCTAGTTATCTCTCTCTCTCTCTCCTCTTCCCCTCTCCCTTCCCCTTTGTTCTTGTCTCTCTCTGTCTCTCTCTCCCTTTCCATTTCTCTCTTTATCTCTTGTCTACCCTCGACCTCCTAATTACTCTTGGGTCTATGTGTGCCACAAATCGGTTATCCGATTCAAATTGGATATCTGATTTGTGGCACCAAAATCTTACTGCTACAATACATTTTTAAATGTTTTTCAAATATTGCCCGACCCCAAATTGGATATCCGATTTGTAAAAATTAGGCTTGGGCAATTCTATGGAGCAATGTACTAACACCCAACCCAAAAAAAGTCAACTCGAGATTTCCACATTTTTTGGTGAGTGCAAAACACTACTTTTTTCATATTGCCACTTTTTGGCCCATAATGATCCTGCACATGCCCAAGTATTTCATGTTACTTATTGATGATTATTATAGATTGATGCGGGTTATTTTCCTAAGGGAAAAATTTGAAGCTCTAGATAAATTCAAGATTTTTAAGGCTATGGTTGAGATAGAAATAGGTTTGATGATTGAATTTTTGAGATCATATAGAGGTGGTGAATTCACTTCTGGTGAGTTTAATTCTTTTTGTGAAGAGCATGGGATAAAGAGACAATTATTTGCCCCATGGACCCCTTAGCCAAATGGAGTTGTGGAAAGGAAGAACATGACAATTCAAGAAGTTGCTAGGACTATGATGTTGGAATGAAATGTTCCTCATATCTACTGGAGAGAAGTTGTGAGTACTATCGTTTACACTCTCAACTGGGTACATATCAAAGGTGATACTGGTAAGACTCCTTGTGAGCTACGGTTTGGTCATAAGCGTACTATTAGATACTTCAAAATATTTGGGAGTAAATTCTATATCAAAAGAGATGAATATATAGGAAAGTTTGATGCTATAAATGATGAAGGAATCTTTCTCAGTTATTCTACTAAAAGTAAAGCCTACCGATGCTACAATAAGAGATTGAGGAAAGTAATTGAAAGTGCTAATGTTAAGGTTGATGAAGACATAGTTAGACCATCCAAAACGTGTGGATATGATTTAGACGATCAGAATGACAGTTCAGATAAAGGAAAGAAAGCTCAGATTATTCTGATGAATCGGGAAAATCAAGAGGGCGAAACTAGTGAAAGTGCAGAAGTGAGATCACAAGAGCCTAAAGTTCAAGAGCCTAAGACTCCAAGGTATGTAAGACTAAATCAGTCAGAAGATCAGATTATAGGTGATAAGAACAAAGGTGTTCAAACTAGGAGAATAATTGCAGAAGAATAATGTTTGATCTCTAAGACTGAGCCTAATAGTGTTAATAAAGCATGCAAAGATGAACATTGGGTGGAAGCAATGAAAGAAGAACTACTGCAAATTGAGAAGACTGATACAAGGATTATTGTTCCTAGACCTAGGGACAAAAATATAATTGGAACTAAATGGGTCTTTTGGAATAAACTGAATGAGCAAGGTGAAGTTGTCAGAAACAAAGCAAGACTGGTGTGTAAAGGATATTCTCAGATGGAAGGAATTGACTTTGAAGAAACTTTTTCCCATGTTGCTAGGATTGAAGTTGTGAGACTATTTCTTGCTTATGTTGCTTACAAAAACTTCAAGGTTTATCAGATGGATGTCAAGTCAGCATTTCTAAATGGTGAACTAGAAGAAGAAGTGTACATTGAGCAACCTGATGGATTTCAATTGACTGATCAGGGAGATATTCTTTGTCGGTTGAAGAAAGCATTGTATGGAATTAAGCAACCCCCAAGAGCATGGTATGCCAGATTGGACAAGTACTTATTGAAGGTTGGATTTAATAAAGGTATTGTCGATAGTAATTTGTATTTCAAGATTGATCATGATAAAGATTTGATTGTTGAAGTCTTTGTTGATGATATCATTTTTGGAGGAGATGATAGTTTGTGCATGAAGTTTGTTGATGAGATGCAGAGTGAATTTGAGATGTCTATGATTGGAGAAATGAAATTATTTTTGGGATTGCAAATTACTCAGCTAGATAGAGAGATCTTTATATCTTAGTCCAAGTATGTGAAAGAATTTCTAAAGAAGTTTGGTATGGAAGATTCAAAGTCAGTTGGTACACCTATGGTGACCGGATGTAATTTGACACAAGATGATGATTCTCCTGAAACAAATCAAACTAGATACATATCCATGATTGGTGGATTTCTCTATTTGACTCAAACTAGACCTGATATCATGAATGGTGTATGCATTGTTGCAATATTTCAAGCTGATCCTAAGGAATCTCATGTGACAGTTGTGAAGAGGATTTTTAGGTACTTGAAGGGGATAGTTTTTTTCGGCCTATGGTATCCTAAATAAGATGACCTTACTTTGAGTGCTTTTACTGATATTGATTGGGCAGGAGATGTGAATGACCAAAAGAGTACTAGTGGTGGTGCATTTTTCTTGGGAAAGAAGTTGATTTCATGGTTAAGTAAGAAGCATAATGCCATTTCTTTATCTACTACAGAGGCATAATACATTGTTGTTGCTAACAACTGTACTCAAGTATTCTGGATGAAGCAGATGTTGAAAGATATCAGAGTTGTGTATGATGAACCTATTTTTATATTTTGTGATAACTCAAGTGCAATTAACATTTCTAAGAATCCAATGTTGCATTCAAAAACCAAGCATATATCCATCAAGTTTCACTTTTTGAGAGAGAAAGTGAATGAAAAGGAAGTCAGATTGGAGTGTGTGCCTACTAAGGAACGGATTGTAGATATCTTTACCAATCCCTTGCCTAAGAATACTTTTGAGTATCTCAGAGGGAAGATAGGGGTGATTACCCTTCCTAATCAAAGTTAAGGTGCAATGAATTGCATCATTCCATGCATTTCATAGTCATATATTATGATTTGGATTGATGTTGTGGTGGCTGCTACTCAGGGGGAGTAGTCACATGTTTAGAAATACAGTTTAGAGCTTGTGTGGAGAAAGATAAGGTGTATCTTTTTCATTGATGTCAAAGGGGGAGAAGAGTCATGTGAAAAACTATGAAAGCGTTAAGGAGAAAAGAGTCAAAATCTAAGGGGGAGAAAGTGCTAAGAGAAAGTATCGTTGATGGTGTTTTTCACATCATGTGTTGCCATCAATGCCAAAGGGGGAGATTGTTGGATATTGTTGATATGTGGTTGTCATTGATGTCAACACTATTGGAATTAACGTCTTTAAGGTTGTATATGTCGAGGATATTGAAAAAATTGAAATAAAATAAGTTGTAGGTTGTCAATGATGCAGTGAAGTTCATTATGGTGGCTAGCTCAATATATTGATGATAAGAGGTTGTGGATTAAAGGGTTTTTTTTCAAGTATATATAGTTTATCCACATGAATTTTAAGAGGTTCGCATTAAGATTTGATTGAGTTATGAGTATTTGTGTTCTAATAGTTGTTTTGTTGCTTTAGTTTGTATTCCTGAAAGAAGATGATGTGATTCTAGTAATTTGAGTTGTTGTGAATGCTTCTGTGGTGATTCATGATGCTTATGGATGTTTCTATATCATGCTCTATCTTTGTTTTTGGTTTGCATTTATCTTTGTGCTCGTGATTGGTGATTTTCTTCTATGAGTTCATGTTTTTCATGATCATGGTCGTCAGGGTGATTGTAGCGTGCTGCAGATCTTTGAGTCATAATCGGTTAAGGTGTTTCATGTTTGAGACATGTTATTTTCGGTCCTTATTAATTTTTGGCCGACATTGTGTGGTTCGCATTGATAATTTTTTATTGTTTTGGGTCGATAGTTTGTACACATTTTATATTTAGTTGGGCTGACATGTAGTTGATATTATCCTTAGTTGCGGATATATATGATCGATTGTTTATACCCTTTGATGTGAATTGTGAGCGAGATGTGTGAGTTTTGTGTGTGAAAAATGCTCTAATCTTTCGAAGGAAGAAGTAAAGTGTGAAGAAGAGTGAGTAGAAGAAAGTGCTCATGTGCTTAACCAAAACTATAATCAGGCATTAGCAGATGCTATTTTCTCAGTTTAAAATCTTCAGATGTAATCTGAATGTGACTATAAGACGGTGAGTCTTCCTTTGGGCAGTAAGCCTTTTGTATTTGAGCAGTGAGCTCTAGGCAGTGTGCCTGAATGCATGTGCATTCCCCATTTATAATAATTTTAACAAAGTATAATCTTGTGGACTAACCTCCACCATGGTTTATCCCCTAACAGTGTTTCACGTAAAAAATCTTGGTTTTATGTGTGTCTTTGATGTAGTGATAGTTTATGCTTTCATGTTTATTTACCAGATCTAAGAATAATTTTAATAAGTATAATTTATGTGACAACTGATTCACCCCCCCTCTCAGTTGTTTTCCCTTGTGTTTCCAACACCCTCTTTGTTAATATAGAAAAAGAAAAAAAAAATTAATGCAAAAACTTAGTATATTTTGTGATGCCTCGAGAGCAAAGATATCCAAAGCAAAATCTACAATGTTAAGTTGGGAAAACATACCCCTTGATTGGTTTAAAAATGACGAAATCCAATGGGGAGGCCTGAATAAGTAAGTTATGTATTTGGGTATCCCCTTTGCAATTAACCCGTGCTTAAAAGACATGTGGAGTTGGGTAAAAAGAAAAAATGATAGAAAACTTGATAATTGGAATAAACAATACTTATCCTTAGCAAGGAGATTTTAAGTTTGTCAAAAAATATTTTCATATACGTTTTACTACTCTTTAGTTTGGCTATTTTTTAGCTATCAACTGGAAGAAATACTAAAGAAAATAAGGCATTTTCTCTGGTCAAACAGTAAAGAAAAAAAAGAAACATGTTAATTGGGATTAATGTTGCATAGATAAAGATAATAAAGACCTTGGTCTAAGAGACTTTAAAAACAAGATATATACATTGATATAAAATGGATTATTAATTCAAAGGAAGGAGACAAACCATGGAAAATAATAGTTATAAATAACATACAAAAAGCTTTCCTAAAAAAGGAAAAAAAAAAACTAGAAGTTTATCCCTATGCGTAACCTACTTTTAGGTAACTTCCATGTATGTCATATTAGATATAATGTATTCAAAAACATCTAGAAGGTTGGGGAACAAATAATAAATACTATTAACAATAGCAATATGGTTGAAAATGTTAGAAATAAAATATATATGAATAGGTCAATATGGTGGAACTTGTACCATAAAAATGGCATCTTGCATTACTACAAGGCTACTCTACTAAAGCTTGAGAAAAGAAAGGTGTTATATTCTTTAAATATATCTTATGTAATGCCCATTTAAATCCATGGGATACTCTAGTCATAGAGTATGGTATGCCCCCTACACAATGGAGAACAAAATTTGTGCTAAGAGAATCATGCAAAAGTTATCAATTCCTTGTCATAATAAAATCTTGTTACATGATATCTCAAGTTGTCTTAACCTAAATAACTATACCTGGAAAGATGACACTATTATGTCTAATATGAAACCTAAAATCATCTATAAAACATTGTGTGATTCAAATTGTATAGCAAAGCACGTTTATAAATGTCGGAACATGAAAGAAGATGAAAAACTTGGAACAATTTTTTTAAGTGGAATTTAAATGATGTATTAAAACCCAATAAAATGTTTTTTAAATGGATTGTGTTATTACAAAAACTACCAAGTTCTATATCTACATCCAAAATAATAATTTGTGAATTTTGTAAAAGGCCTGAAAATGTTGCTCATATCTTTTTTTATTATCTATTTGCGAAAGAAATTTGGTATATGTTTTGTGCAAATCTAAATGGCTGAGGAGAATTAGGAAAGATTGAGAAACATGAAATTTTGTTTGGAAAAATAGAGCGTGTTGAGAAATCTGTTAATATTTTCTAGTTATTATTATCTATTGAAATATTATGGTTTTTATGGAAAAAATAAATAAGGAAAATTTTCAAGGAAAAAAGAGAATACTTACTGAGTCTCCTAAAAGACTCAATGTTATTTTCAATATTTCTATGTAGGTAACAATTACAATGAAGATCTCCAAGACAAAATTACTAAAGTTATTGAAAGATGAATAAAGGAAATCAAAAAAAGTGAGATCAAATACACAAGACATTGGCCATTCAACACATAAGATAACATCCCTTTCAAAAATTATTACTTGGAGTTTTAGAGAAAATACAAGTTTAAAATAATGAAACTTTGAATATTACTTTTGGAGCCTTGAATATTACCTTAAGATGGTTTTCCTATGATACATTTAGTGTTATCTTTTGGTATGTTTCTTATTCTTTTAAATTGGGGATTTTGAATACTTATTTTGCATATTTTTTTGTCATGAATGTTTATGGAATTTCTATATTTTTCTTACAAATAATTTGAATCAATATTTAAGAGCGTAGTTGTCAAGTTGTGAGAGGAAACATTTTACTATTTTTTAACCCTTGGTATGAGTGTAATATTGAGCATAGTTGAATTTGGTAATAGATGTTTTTTGAACTCTTTTAAAGATGATTTTGGGGGAAATTTTTCCAATATAAACTCTTGGATAAAAACAAACCTCACCATTGAGCCTAGAAGAAACAAAAATATATGGATCCATATAAAATTAGATACCTTTTGGGAAAAATTTAGGCCATCTTTTAGAACATATATGAATTTAGGTATTCAATATCCATATATGTGCATAATAAAAGTATCATGGTCAGATGGATTCATTTAGGTTGTACATTGTGTTATTTCCATGATAGTCACTATTATCCTACAAATTCATGAACATAAATTGGTGTTATGGTCATATAGTTTATGGGTTTTATTGGTAACAAAGGACTTTTCTCACTCTAAAAAGATATATATTTGTGTAGATATTTTAAACTATTGGGACTTAAGTCTGATAATGGGGGTGACCAATTAATCTATTTAATAGTTGGATCACATGGGACTAGACCATAGTCATGCACAACTAGATGAGTATTGAGGCCTTGAACCCACTAGTGGTTCTTTCTATTTATTAGTTAGTAATCATCATCAATGCAACAAAGAATAATTCCTCAACTACGACTTGAAATTTTTATTGGTGACACTATCCACAAATGTTTCTCACCTACCACACTCTAGCCGACATGGCTATTTTTAAATGCACATAGATATATTTTTCAAATAACATAACTTTCACCTAGTGTGTGAAATTTGTGTATTCTAAAATTAAAATGAATCCCTTTCCAAGTAATTTGTGATGATATTAGTGGCAGTGACAACTTTAAGAAACCCCCTAACAAATATTAAATTTTGAAAAAAAAACATTTTTTTGGAAAAAAAACAGCTTTTGAAAATAAAATCAGTTTTAAAAATAATCATATTTGGAAAAAATTATTAGAAAATTCATCCTTTTGGAAAAAAAAAAATTATTGGCAATATTTTTACATCACTAAAATCTTGTAAAAAATCTTGACAAATCTTGGAAAATAATAGAAAAATACATTCATTATGATGGTGAATCATTCCATTTAAAACATAATTCTTATGGAGAAGTAGTGATGGGTGGAAATGGTTGATGGGTTTAAGGGGTAGACTCTATAATATTTAGTTGCCACCATTTATTTAAAATATAATCTAATGGCCCTTATTGTATTCCACAAGAAAAAATGTACCTACGATCGGTAATGATCATAACAAGTCAAATTGCTTTTGGATTGTTGATCTCATCGTGGGCCCAGATCGCGGGTATATTTTACCTCACACAATACAAGGGCTATTATATAATATTTTAAATTAATGGTGGAAACTAAATATTGGAAATATGGCCCTAAATAAACTAATAATTTTTTGAGTAAAAGTGTCAAAGCCACTATAATAAATTTCTATTGATAATTCAGAAGTTTATAAAATGGTCACAAAGAAATAACACCCCTGGAATCTAGCCCAAAATTACAAAGCATCCTGAACAAGCGTAGAAAATGATACAATCCAACATTACCAAAAAATAAAGAACAGTAAAAAAACTAGATGGCTCTTGTACATCATTTATACAACATGAAGTCAATAGAGGCCGAAGGCCAAAAGAACCAAATGACGCATACACATCATCATATATACAACATGAATTCCACAAAAGTTGAAGGCAAAAAGAAGCAACCAACAACAATTATGTACCACTTTCAGAAGAGGAGGCGAGATCAACAAGAGGGGAAAAATAAGGCACGATGTGTGCTAAACAAACTAATAATTATTATATACTATTGGTGAATTAAATTAGATTTCTATTATAAATTATAAAATTTAGGCGAATATGATCTAATCATGCATTAATATTGTAGAAATTTTTTGAGTTTAAAAGTTTAATATTTAAACATTTTGGCGATTGAAATAAGCCTAGAAAGAAATTTGGTAAAAATGTGGTGATTTAGGTTGCATTATAGCTTGAACTATTAGCCAAATTCTAATTCCCAAATTTCAACTATTAACCAATTGGCGAGTATTTACCACTAAAAAAATCACTGATTGATGGTGTTTCTAGATTTTTTTATGGTAGAAAATTCTAATTAAAATCTATTTTTTTCTCATTAATTAGACAAGTCATATCTTGTTCCCATAGTGCCAACTTGTAGACTTATTATAGGCAATCACGAACATTTTCAAAGCATTTCAACAAATAAAATATAGAGGTGATTTGACATTTAAGTCATGGATAATATTTAGTAATATTTGTGATATGGGAAAAGGGATCTAGGGTCTAAATCATACCTTTTTTGGCATTGCATTAGAGAGGAACAAAAATTCATCACACAAGACCACTTGGCTACTATCCTCAATAAAAGAGTCATGGAGATTGATCAAGGTTTTAGTTTTCTTTTTGTGTTTTGTTGGGTTGATTTGATTGATTAAGAATTGGAATGATTTGATTATGTCAATGATAACCTATGTTAACTATGAATCTACAACAATTTGATGTGATTTTAGAAAAGTATAAAACTGGTATACAAAAATTGATGATAGAAAAGAAGATTGTAGAGATAGAATAACTTGACATGCAAATTAGGACAAAAATTACTTAATCAAATTTTGATAAATATGAAAAATTATTGAATTACAAATCAACAACCTTACAATGAAAATAATAACTTGATAGCTAACCAAAACATTAACCAATATTATAAAAAATTAACTAGATAATTATTAAAATGATTATCTTTATTTTCAAGCTAATAGTAACCTAATCTAGAATGATAACTAAAATGAAATTATTAATATGATAATTAGTAATTGACAATAACTTAACCAAGAATGATAACTAATAAAATAATGAATTGAAATGATAACCAATCATAATGTTCCACTGGAAATCTATCAATACATAAATTGATGAAAACTTATGGATTCATACACCAAGCTTAAATCATTATGAAAAATGACTCAGTCGGCATACATACATAACCCATACAAATGCTCAAATAAATATGGTTTTATTTTGTGGAAAATGTAGAAGCATTAATAATACATGAAAAAAATAACTGCACAAATAAGGCACATGAATTTTGTTAAAAAAATGGCTCAAGGAGATGCCATCTCATGGAAGTGGTTGGCATACATACATAACCCATACAAATTCTCAAATAAATATGATTTTATTTTATGGAAAATGTGGAAACATTAATAATACATGAAAAAAATAACTACACAAATAAGGCACATGAATTTTGTTAAAAAAATGGCTCAATGAGATGTCATCTCATGGAAGTGGAATAACTTGCAAGACAAACATTGAATAGATTTAAATTTTTATAAGCCTAACAATTATAAGGTACTTGTATTATTAAACCTGATTTACTAGCCTTTTTAACCAAAGACCCTACAAGCAAATGATCTTTGGGCACTAGTATGGATATCTATAAAAAGTAAAGGTATCAATATGTTTATAAGACTTGGGTTGGCCTAGTAGGTGTGCATGATAATAAAGAAAGAAATATAGACAAGCACATAATCGACTTGAGAGTTCAACTCAAAGGAAATGACTTCTCATGGAGCACAATGATCACAGGTAATGCTTCATTCCAAGTTAATTGAAATCCCTTATCACAATATTCATTTACATATATGATTATCTTCAATTCACATATAATAATAGATTTAAAAATAAATTCTTGCTCGAGAGAGCTATGATTTTTCTCTATTTCAATCACCTTATTCTTTGAGCTACTGCCAAAGAAAAAATTGAAAAAACTACCAACAAAAGATCAATCATTCTTCTTTCACCCTTCCATACATATATTAGCAAATGTGCATCTAACTACCTATCTCATAGTATATTTATTTCCACTCTTCTAGCTAGTCGTTTATCCTAGCATGATGTGCCCATAATTGCTCCACTCCCTATCAAATATGGAGGGTGTTACAAATTAATTTAAATTTAAGCAATGAATGTTGAGAACACTCCAAGTAACGATTACAATGTTCTAGAGTGCACATTTAATAAGCCTCTTATATTTAGGTGTAGAACTATCATCTTTATTTATTACTTTTGTAAGCATTGATCATTTTTAGTTTGTGTAAATTTTCTTGACTAGAGTTCTAAATGGTTGTCCATTTACTTAATATTTAAATTCTTATACATTTGTTATTTTTTACTTTGTATATGTTTTAATGTAATCTTATGAAGATTTTTCATGAATGAAAAAGATAAAAGATGAAATCTTGGACTTATTATTTTCTTAAAAAATATAAATTTACATTTTAAAATTGAAAGAAAATATCAATATAATTACTTCTTAATATTATTATTTAAATCATAATTTATATGAATCAAATTATACATGTCACTTTTATATTGATAACTTATTTCTCAAAAATACATGGTAATATTAGAAAGTAAATCCACCAACCTTTGAAAAAAAAAACAGAACTTACATATCTCTATTGATTTACTTTTATGTATAAGTCACATACATACAGAAACAAACAATATGTACAAAGAAATTTAAAGTCACTAAATTAATCACACTCTATAAGATGATCATCTTAGACAAGAAAAACTAATTACCACATATAATCAAATCATAAACTAGCTTTCAACATTGTATAGTGATTAATGATATCAACAAAGACTACAACATAGGTAGCAATTCTTTTATAACTAGTGGGGCTAACCAGAACATCAGACTTCAAAACTAAACAGATGATTATACAGGCGCACCAGATAGTACCTAAAACAAAATTTCAAAAAGCAGAGAAAGCAGGGGATGCCTCTTACATCAACGCTGCAACTTTGGGCTTTAGACTTTCGGCCAGATTCTCAAAGCTACGGGCCAACTGAATCTCATCTAGTGTCTGTTCAAAGGTTCCGCCTCCTTTCTTTGCCATTTCAATCAGGATGTTCGTTGTCGGATCCGTTCCAAACATAATTGTATGAAGTATCAATCTAGGCTCAGCTTTTCTCATTCTGTCCACATAATAGAGGGGATCCCCTCCACCATTGTTTCCACCGTCGCTCAGGAAGATGACTACGGGTTTTTTCACGTTCAGAGAGTGGTGTCGGGCTCCTTTCATAATTATTTTCCCTGCAGCATCTAACCCTGATGAGTAGATAGTTCCTCCACCATCTTCATACTGAAGAAGGCGATCGACAACTGCTTCTCCCATGTCCTCCATCTCTACAGCTACATCGGCGCGATCATCAAACAGTACGACAGATACAGAATCATCAGAAATTGTTCTGAGGCGGGCTTGTATAAATCTCAGAATAGCCTCATATACGCATCCAAGCCTACAATTATGGTAGTTGAACTTTGCCAGTGTAGGACTAATGTCTGGGGAACCCATCGAACCTGATCTGTCAATTGTAAATATGACATGATGAGGGACATTCGTAGAATGATCACAGCCAAAATGATGGCCATCATCAGTTATATATCCTCCCGAGCTCACATTCTGTCCAGTGCTCTTGATAGGTGGATGCCAGAGTTTCTCAGTGCAATATGATTTATCAAAATTGCCCGACTCTGTTTCATGCTCCTCAGATTTACAGTAGTGATTACAACGGTCAAACTCTTCCCTCTCTTCTTCTGTGCAAGGATCGACAAATCTAACATATTGCCAAAAGGTCTCATGAGTCATCTCATCTTTGGGAATATCCACATCAGGTCCATATTTCACAGTTTCGTGCCTCGAACCATCATAGAGGTTGCCCGTGCATTTGCTGGAGCCCGGACAAAGAACCAAATGGATATGCCCTCGACCCTGTTTCTTGCAATACATGTTACACATTTCTGCTTCCCCCAACTCTCCCCATTTATACTTGCGGTCTTGAATATCAATATCTTCGCCCTCTGAAATGAATCTTGCATTTCTCATATTGCCATGCACTGTATCGTGCAAGCCTGAGTGATCTATTGGGAGCTGGCAGAAGTAACCACAAGATTGGCATCTGATGTCACAATAGTGCACGGAATCTTCTTTTTTTGTGTGAACATGCGAACCTTGATGATTTCTTTCGTAGGGAGGAATGGGAATACAACAGCATTTGCGCAGGCCATTTTGCTCTGAGACAAGTTCATACTCAAAAGATCCCCTCTGGCCCTGAAAAACCCGGGTTTGTTTGACAAGCTCAGTAAAGATTTCACATATTCCCGGCTTCTCACATTCATGGGTGCAGGCATGCTCATTTCCACACAAATGCTCTGCATTTTTATCCAATTCATGGAAATGATCTTTAACTCCACATGTCCTGCTGCACCCATCTATCGTGCATTTGCTCTGACAATATCTTTCATGGCAATGATGGGTTTCATGGTTGGATTCGATTGGCACAGCACAGGGATTATTGCAGCTTGGAAGAGAGCATTTTGTGCTGCACATGTGTTGAGGAGAATTGCATTTGTGCTGACCAGGGTGCCCTGGCCCCAGAGAACATCGCTTATTGCAATTTGAAGACATCTCATATAAATAGCAGCTCTCGCCACATGTATGATTTTGCTTTTTGCAATTGTGATTTCCTTCATGCCCTGCTAAATCCCCGCATAAGCTTAAGCTGTCTCCTTCTCGAGCACAATAACTGCAATTTTCTGTGCACGAATGACTCCCCATGCAAGAATGGTTATCATTATGGCCTTTCTCCATAACACACCTCCAGAAGCAAACAGAACATTTGCATCCACAAACTGATAGGCCTTCCTTTACTTTGCTAAGAGCTACATCAGCCTCTAGCTGCAACCTTTGCACCTCATCATTATCACAGAAATCTGTGGTATTTGAACTTATCCACTGTTGAACTCTGGTATGCCTTCTGTCTGCCAGCGCCTCCAGGAAGCTCTCGAATGCAGAATGCCACTCCTCGCCGTTGCTACCTTTCCTGGGTAAAACCGTCTCCAGTTCTGACCTGATTGGAGAAAAAACGTCTCTTATAGTAACAGGAGCTTCTGATTCTGCACAGGGTGAGAGATACAATCCTGAATCTCTTATGTTCCATGAAGAATCCCCGACAACAACAGGAAAATCAGGAACTTCTTCCTGTGTGTCGAAAATTTCCAAAACCCTTAATTCTTCATTTGTATTTGTCACAGAAAGGCATCCCATGTGGACTGCAGACGTAAGATTTCTCCTCAGAATATCAACAGTCACGGCAACTCGTTTGCTGTCAATAGAAGTCCAGTCTTTGGCTGCAATTTGAGCTATAATAAGCTTCAGATCCCTCAGGAAGGTGAATCCACTGTCATAGCAAGAATCGATTCTTTCTGTCACCGTTTCTGCAAGCTCACCCAAGCTCTCTCTATAGTATTCAGATCTATTGTAAGGAGCCATAGCAGCAATCTCGACCTTTCCGTCGTACATCTTTAAAATGAAATTCTCTTGCGATTTGCTGCATATTTGGGAAATCTTCTGATGAAATTCTTGCATAAGATCTTCTATATCGGATGTGTCCACATCCTTGATGGCAATGTAAAATAGACCTTTAAATAACTTTTTATCCTGCTTCAGTAGATTGATCCCACTCTGGAACCGGCTGAAAGCGGATTCTGTGTCCTTATCTAAGTGAAAATCCTGCAATACCAAACGAAGGTTTACAGTAGAAAAAAGAGTTATTCATGTTATATATCTCATAAAACTGAGTTCCCCTCTCCCTTCAGACTTATTGCACTATATCTAGGCGACCAGGATTTAAACAAAAACAGTAGAGAAATTGGTGGTTGAGAGAAATGACACCTTTTTGTTGAAAATTGTGATGTTGCTGACAGCGGCATTCAGAACAGAGAGAAGCATGTCCTCTTGTTCACTTCTCTCGAAACTCCCGAGCCCCTCGAAGTCTAACATCACATACAAGTAGCTGCTTCCCGCGCTGCCATCTCCATCTTCGCCCGTTGCAATGGTCATCCACACACCATCTGTGCACCTGCCACCTGCAACATCAAGAAGAGACCCTGATAGATGATTCAATAAATATGACTTTCCGCTACTTTGCTTTCCCATTGAAGATATGACCTTTATCTTGCCCTTCCAACTGCTAAGAACTGCATCATAGAACCCAAAGCGTATAGAGTTAGCAAGTGATACGCTGTCCACGTAACTAACATCAGGGGGTATTTGAAGTCCATCCTTAAGAGCTACCATTGCATTGCTTTCTGCACGAGCTATTTGGATGGGAACAAGGGAAACAAGCCTCCGAACCCACATTCCCATTTTCATCTGGGTCTGCTGCTCTGCTGCAGATGAAATTGTGCAACTCTCTACATTATTCACCTTAAATTGAATCTCCGTACTTGAAAAATCTTTGTCTTTGCCAGACTTAAGTTGTCGAATAAGTGCTTCTAAATATTTGAGACATGCCTCACCATTGCAACGATCTGATCTGCTCCTTTCCATTACCACTTTGAATGTAATGCACTTCTTAGCATCTGGAAACAACTTAGGCGTTATTGCAAACTTGTCAAAAATGTGATAGATGTAACCCAAATAGGGGCACGATCCAGCAATTTCTGTTTCATCTGAAGGACCTTTAATCTGATCTATTTGCTGCAACTGCACAACTTCTCTAGCTAATGCAGTTTTCAAGACATATGAAAGGACACAACCAGGAGCATCTACAGGGCTATACAGCAAAAGTTGACTTTGTGATCCAAAGATCGTTATTTTCGCCCTAAGTTGTTCCAAATCAGATATACTACATTCTCTTGCATTCAAAGGGATTGTTTTTAAGTAGCTCATGGTATCACCCAAAACATAAATTTCAAGCATGTTTTCAGGACCTGCCCTTGTACCCCCAACATCGATATCTTCACCCTGATGTTGCAACTGCCTGAAAACGAGGAAGAAATAGCCATCACCAGAAACGCATGCTCTCAGAGAATGCTGCTGCGATAGAAGAGAAATATGCTTTGCCTTCATCATAGGCCTCTCGTGGATTTCAGCCACCCTTGCTCTGTTGGTGTCATCAACCAAGAGCAGCTCCATTTTCCCCGGAATCAAATGCATCCATGTAATGATCTTGCTCCCCTTATATGATTCCAGATTAACTTCAACTCCAGTCCAATAGACCTTTCGACATGACTCATCAAACTTATAAATTGCAATCTTTGACCTCTCTTTTTCATAGAGAGCCATAGATCTGGTAGTTTCATCTACAGCCAACAAATCGAATCCCCTCCTGAATGTATAAATAGGACGACCCATGTTATTCGGGTTGAAACCAATCTTAGGACAACGGTATAGATACATAGAGGAATCTGTAGAATTGTGAATAAAAACCATCAGCTCTCCCGATTTTAGGATGACTACTTTAAATAAGCTTTCATGCTGAGGGTTAATGACTGCTAACTCTACCGATTCTCCGCATGTTGGAACAATTGGACGCCCACAGTTGCTGTTAAACTCAGATATGTCTTTTCTCATTGGAGTCAGTTCACATGCTTTATAAACAATGACGAACGGATGTTCCTCCTCAAGTGACACCTTCAACTCCACATATGAATATGAATACCACGAATATTTAGTGGTAAATTCTTCAATATACCTGGTCACTGAGATGTCTTTCTTTATCGTGGACATCTTCATCTTCAACTCCTGTACAAACTCATTCTCGGCTTCTCTGAATCGCTTCTGCTCCGCCTTGTTCAAATTCACCTGCTTCTTAAACACAAGAGCCGACAACTCCTTTATGTTTTTCAAGAACTTTTGTTCCTGGTCCTTATATACTTCAGAACACACGGTTTTGAGAGTGTCGTGAGATAAGAGGGCCTCTAGATCAACTGTGGGCCGAGAAGGCTGGGCATTAGAAAACTTTTCAAATTCAGACTGGATATTGGGTGGCAGATTGCGCGTGTTTTGGGTTGTCAAATGCTCTTCCATAAATGTTAAAGCAAGAGGCTCCTGAGAGCCCAACAAGAAGGCAGTGAAAACTATATTTTTTTCCAGGCACCTCAATCCAATAGGAACCATGTTTTCTACCCATCTACGAAGTGCAGAAAGAGAAGCAGTTTTATTAACAAGATAAACATTTCCTTCTACTTCCAACTTATTATTTTTACCCGATTTAGCAGGAGTAGATAGAACAAATTTAACTTTATCACCTGAGAATGGGAAGTCTTTATGCTCGTTCATAGTCTGCAGGAACTTCGCCTTTCCATTGATCTTTCTGGAGCAGGAGCACTGAGGGGAGCACTTGGCATCAACTTCTTGTCCATACGAGATAAAAGGCATTGTCTGCTTTCCTTGACCCGGGCCTTCGACCGTAATCATATGCTCCCAGTCGCTACGTATGAATTTGATGTCTGACCCGAGCAACAGCACCCTTTGATCTCCATTGCAAACGCTATTCTCCCCTGCTAAAACCATTGAAAGTTTACGATGCAGATCCTCAAATCTGTTGTCGTCGACGTCCATGTCAGAGCATGAATTCAAATCTTTTGTTTTCCCCAAATTTGTATGCCTGTCTAGGTTTTTCATTGTGCTGGTTTCGCCGCTCACGAAAAGGAGAACGTGATAGCAGAATTCCTGAAGAACTTGGAGAAAACATCTTTCAAACTCCTCTACTCGTGCAAAGCTCCTTTCTGACTCTCTCATCTTCAAAGATTCCTTCAACTGTGAGTGCTTTGCAAACTCTTGCGGCTGACAACATTCCAGGAGATTTATGAATTGTTCATTACTCAGTCTAGTGTAATCGACATTGGACGCCGACGACCAGTTTTTAAGCCTATTGGCAAACTCAGAAGCTCTCATTGATACCTCTTCTCGCTTTTTAGAAGTCCGTGGACTTCTTTTCTCTGCTGTCAGGAAACAACAGTGCTGATACCCTTCGCAGAACACCGCTGTTTCACTATAATTATTGACGACTCCAACATTTGTACTGGCTCCAAACGAAGATTTCTTACTATTCGCTCCCCCATCAATTCTTAGATTATAACCAGGGATGAGCTCCACATCATTCTCGGAGTTCTTCACACTGGAGACTTGAATCCTTCTGGTGCGCTTTGCTTTTGAGCTAGCGCTTGCTGCAGAGGCGGCCAGAGCTTCAAAAGGATAACTCCCCTCCACACAAACATATACGCTATCACAAAGCTCAACCAGGTATCTGATGAAATTGCAAGACACGTCTTTTCTAGAGGCCTGCTTAAAATGCTCACCTTCATGCCAGTAGAAAACTACCACGCTATGTCCTCCTTCAGGAAGACTGACATATAATCCAGGTTCCAACAGTCTTCCTTCCATCTCTGCAAGAACGCAGTCATCCACCAGCCTTTCTTTGCGGAAAATGCTTATGATCATGCTCTTGTCTCCATAGAACCCAACTGCCTGCAAGCATAGTTGATTTAGGGAATTGAAATTTATACGAACCCGCGAAGGCTCACCTAGGTAGGCAGAGGCAGAACAGGGCAAAAGCTTATTACAGAGGCTCAGAACTTCATCTTGTGGAAGCTGAACCTTTTCAACAAAGCTGTAATCTTGTTTGTCAGGTACAATATGCATCACCCTAAACAGATTAGGAGAAAGCGGTTGCACAACTGCGCTTGCATTCACACCTTCACCTTCACCTTCACCTTCAGTTTGAACATGCAGGGACAAAAGGTCGGCAGACGCCGAAGTCTCTCCCTCTTCGCTATACATCAATAGAGGTGACTTCTCTTTCATGTCATGGACAATGGCAATTTCTGCCATTCCATTCGTAGGGAATGAAGCGTGATCTGACATTAGGAGCAGGTAGAGTAAAAGGAGATTACTCAGAGACACCAACACAGCGCAGAGCAATCGGTAGGAAAAAAATGCAGGTGGGCAGAGGAGATAATATATAACCTCAAATGTTCTGCTGCACACAGGAAGAATTTAGATTTTATAGAAGATTTTAGAACATGCAAACTGGGATTTAACTACTTGCAAATGACTAATTATTTCTACCCGAAGGGAGAGAAATTCCTACTCCAACAGAAAATGCCTATATGCACGGAGAACAGGGTAAATTCCGAACTTGGGCCAGCAAAGTTATTTATGGATCGGTAGGGAAGACTCGGGATAAAACACTGACATAAATGAGAGTTTTGCCCAAAAGAGAATTTTTGCCCAAGTTGCGCAAATTTAATATTGTACGGTACGGCGTACATGCACTCGGAGTTCCATGAAATGAATGGCTTGACAGGCCTGAAATTTGACGGACAATTTTGGTCATTTAAATGTCAATTTACAAAAAAAAAAATCAAACATTTATAAGAAAATTTATAATGCAATTCTAAAGCTAAAAGAGATGAGGTAAAACAAACAACAAAGATAAAACATAAGACTTTACCTTACTAACTCGAAACCTTCAAAACTCCTTAGATAGAGCTTCCAATGGAGTGCACCCAAAACCCCCAAAGGATTTGCTCTTGCTTAGGATAATCTCAATGTGAATTGCTCAATAAAAATTTCACCCTAACTTAGTTAAGGTTGAAGGCTCACAATGGCAAGCTAGCATCATGAAAGTATAGCAACACAAATTGATACATGAAGGGTTAGGGCTTGAATTTATAGATTCATTATGAGATGAATGGACAGTTGAGATCTTGTCACAAGATCAATGGTCTACAAAGGACGGTGTTCTCAAGCAAGAGCAAGAGGACAAGTGTCACAAGAGGGTTCTTTGGGATAAGGGCTAAATAATGGAGATTGGAGAATAAAGGAGAGAGAATGTGATTGGCTTTCCCAAAGAGGCAAGATTAGAATTTTGCCTATTTAAAGGTGGGAATTTAAAAATGTATTTAATTGAGAGGAAAGAGGTGACCCCATGCAAAGTCAAAGTGACATTTTTCATTAATATATTTATGGAGAGTGGGGTGAAGGATTATTGGAAGGATGTGAAGGATTGCACATGTAAAGAGGAATGCCACATGGCAAATGATGGCAAGTTTGGATTTTAGAAAAAAAATAAATTAGGAAAAATGTTAATAGAGATAAAAGGGTGGTTTAGTTAAGGGTGGATTAATTAATTAATGAGTTTTGGAAGAATTTATGAATGGGGGTCAAGATTAAATTAATTAAACTGATTAACTAATTAACCTTTAAAAGAATATGCTAGAATAATCAATTAAATAAAAATTCAATTAATTATAAAGAGAATAGCTAATTAATTAAATAATGAAATTCTTTAATTAATTAAAAAAAAATTGAGAATAATTAATTAAATGTCTACTCTTAAATGTATTGCTACAAATAACAATAAGTTTCTAATTTTATATTTTAAAAATATATTCAAAGATAATCTTATTAAAAATATTTTTAAAAATTAAAAAATATTTATATTTTATCTTTTAAAATAATAATTGCTAATAATAAATACTTTTAAAGTTTACACATAAAGCAGAAATCTTATATTTATTGCTACAATTAATAATAGATTTCTAAATTCATATTTTAAAAATATTCAAGATAATCTTATTAAAAATATTCTAAAAATTAAAAAAATATTATATTCTATTTTTGAAAATATTCTCAATTAATATATATATATATATATATATATATATATATATATCTACTATAAATATATAAAATGATATATATTAATATTATAAACTAAAATATTATATTATATTTACCTATAATATATAAATTTATATAAAAATATAGTAAATCAAATTATACAATCTAATTAGCATATCTATCTTCTTTTTTTAAATAAGTAAAATAGATGAAATCATAATTGAAAAGTAAATAAACTTTAAATATATGAAAAATGCATGAAATCATAATTGAAATGTAAATAAATCTTATCCAAAACTCTTAATGCGACTTGCAAACATGGAAAATCCAGATGATTTGGTTGCAAAAGCATATAGAAGACTTCTAAGTGAGACTGTCATAGAAAGAGAAATTGGAGCTCAAGAGGCATGTCACATGCTACTCGAACTTTCATTGGTAGAGAGTAGTAGGAGATTTATCAATCTAAATGTCTCACGCCAGGTCTTCAAACTTGTAATTCTAAATGATGCACAAAATAATGAAGAACACACAACAACTTTCATCCAAGGATATAAACTAAGGCCTCTATCTATGGAAGATGTTACAGTAATTGATGCAGCAAAAATTTGGATATATAATCCTAACAGAAGGAGAGATAACAAATGGGAGCCAAGAAAAAAAGCAACCATTGTTGGAGTACATCCCAAGTTTCTATCCATTCCTCCACGTGAGTCAGATAAATGGATTGATTTTTGTTATTCAGAATTATTGTTATACAAACCTTTTCGTGATGTCAATAGAGATATTGGTCACGATGATGATTCAATCAGACAAATTTGGGAGTCATTCCATTATAACCCTTGGCACGTGCAACGAATAACAATTGAACAACATGATGAAAACATAACTGATACTAAAATGGAAGACAATGACACTCTTCAAAGAAATACTACCGAGCATGAATGGGAAATACTATCAAGACTAAATCATGGTCAAACTATACAAGTTTCAGAAATAGATATGTTGGGCAGGAGAGATTTTGATAGACAAACAGATTGGTGTAATGAATACCAAGGAGAAATCTATATGAATCAAGCAGTGACATGAGAGAAAATGGATGCCTCATAGAAAATGAAATACCACAACTCATGGACTACACAAGCCTCAGTGACAAACAAAATAAAGCACTGAACATAATCATGAAACACTACCATAATAATCAAAATGCAACACCCTTGTTGATGATAATTCAAGGAACAACATGGATAGGAAAGTCATATCTAATTGGTGCTATTAGTCAAGCTATTAAAAATGTAGCATATCCTCGACCTTCTCCTCTTCTATTACTCACACCAACTGGAGTTGCAGCATTCAACATAAGAGCATCCACCATTCATTCAAAACTTTGAATCCCAATCAAAGACTTTGCTCAATTGGAAGGATCGAGACTCGCAAGTTTTCAAGAAGAAATAGCAAACATCAAGTACATTCTAATTGATGAAATGAGCTTCATTGGTAAAAACTTGCTACAAAACATTGATTCTTGCCTCCGACAAGCGTTCCCACAAAATGCAAATCAAAAATTTGGAGGTGAATATAAATTTGATTATGCAAATTAATTATTTCATATAGGTATACAAAAAATATATATATATGGTATTGACAATAATTGTTATCAATGTTCTACCAGGAATATCTATCATTTTTGTTAGAGATTTAGGTCAGTTACCTCCTGTTAACGATAGACCAGCATATGATAGCAATGCACGAGCTAAGTTGTTATGGGAAGAATTCAAAACTATGATTACTCTAGAAAAAATATTCAGACAAGATGGACAAAACATCAATCAACAAAGATTTCGTCAACTTTTAACAAATCTGAGAGAAGCAAACCCCACAATAGATGATTTGAAATTGCTTATGACAAGAACAACTAATACATTAGATGCAGCAAGCAATCATGACTTCGACAATCAAGTGCATTTATTTTCCATAAATGAAAATGTTAATAAGCATAACAAGAAAATGTTATACTCATTGCAACATCCTATTGCACATAGTGTTGCAATAAAATCAGGAAGTAGCAATGCACGAGAAGAATGCTCAAATGATGAGCTAGATCTAGAATTATTGATATGTAAAAATGCGAGGGTTATGTTAACCTCAAATCTACTAATACATGCAGGCCTTGTCAATGGAGCTTTAGGATATATACAAAACATTGTATACAAACCTAGAACCGGTCCACCAGAACCACCAACATATGTAATGGTTGCATTTGACAGCTACTCAGGGATTGCATTTGATGAACATAACCAAAAAACAATTCCAATCACAACAATACAAAGGGGCAAAACAAGCCAAATCCCATTAAGATTGGCTTGGGCATTGACAATTCACAAATCACAGGGTTTGACTCTATCAAAAGCTACTATTGATATAGGAGCAAGAGAAAGAACAGGATTGACATTTGTAGTGATATCCCGCGTAAAATGCATTGAAGGCTTAAGGATTATGCCACCATTCACATATGACCGTTATGAAAAAATGAAAAATGGTAGACAACTTGCCAAAAGAAAGGCTGAGGAAAACAGATTGAAAATATTAGAAGATACTTGATGTAACATGCTTACTTCAATGTTAATGCCATGAGTCTCAGATTCAAAAAATATATATATGTGTATGTTAATGCCATTGTGTTGGGCCATTTCAAAATCTATTAAATATGATTTTTCTTATAAGATGATGATGCAAGCATGGATCCAACCTAGAATCCACATAAGCACCAAATTGTTTCAAAAAAGGAACCTGAATACTTGATGTAACATGCTTAATTTCTTCAATGTTTATGCCATGAGCCTCAAATTCTAAAAAGTAATATTTGTGTATCATCAAAAAGTTTACTACTATATGCAATTCGTCTGCTATATGAAAAAATAACAAATTATCAAATTTTCCAGTTACTATTCCATTACTTGTGCCCAATTTGAAATCTATTCAATACAATTTCTGTTATATGATGATGCAGGCATGAATCCTACAAAATATCAACATATGCACCCAATTGCTGCAAAAAATGAACCGCATACAAGAACTATTCCAATTGCAGCACTCAATCCATACCAGAATAGATGGTCAATAAAAGCAAGAGTTACTAGAAAGGGTCAACTTCGTCATTTTAACAATGCAAAAGGAGATGGCCAAGTGTTTACTTGTGACTTGGTTGATTCATATGGTAGTGAAATAAGAGTAACATGTTTTAATGCAGTTGCAGAAAATTTTTATGAACGCATTCAAATTGGGCAAGTGTTTCTCATCTCAAAAGGGAGACTCAAACCCGCACAAAAGAATTTCAACCAATTACACAATGCATGGGAAATATTCCTAGAAATGAATTCAACTGTTGAGTTGTGTATGTAGGAGGATAGTTCTATACCAAAACAACAATTCCATTTTACATCAATAAGAGAAATTGAAAACATGAAAACCAATTCTTTGGTTGATAACATTGGTGTTGTTCTCTCAATCGACACACCAAACACAATATTCAAAAAAAATGCCACACAAGTCAAAAAAGAACACTTCAACTAAAACACATGTCAGGCAGTATGGTGGAATTAACAATGTGGGGTGATATTTGCAATAAGGAAGGTCAAGTACTCCAAGAAATGTGCAATGCAGGAACTTCTCCCATTATTGCTATAAAAGCTGCAAGAATTAGTGATTTTGGTGGAAAATCAGTGGGAACAATAAGAACAACACAACTCTAGATAAATCCAGATCTTCCTGACTCACACAAATTGAGATTGTGGTTTGAAACAGAAGGGAAGAATCTCCAACCTCATTCGATTACAAAGGAAATCTCATCTGCAATAGAAGAAAAAATGTTAATAAATATCTCACAAATATAGGATCACGAAATTGGAAACTCTGGTAAACCTTATTGGATACTAATAAAAGCTACCTTATCTTTTATTAAGCTAGACAATTTTTGTTATACAACTTGCCCCTTGAAAATTGGAGATAGGCACTGCAAAAAAAAGGTCAACACAAATGAAAATGGTCAGTGGTATTGTGGAAGATGTGAACAAGTGTTCCCTGAATGTGATTATAAATATATACTTCAATGCAAAGTGCAAGACCATACATCATTCACTTGGATAACAACTTTTGAAGAAGTAGCAGAAGAAATTATGGGTGTTACAGCAAAAGAATTGAACATTTTGAAGCATGAAGAACAAGATGATGTGAAGTTTTCACAAATTATACAAAAGGCCTTATTCAACAAATACATATTTAAAATTCAAGTCAAAGGAGAGACTTATAATGATGAACAGAGGACGAAATGCACAGTAATAAAAACAACAAAGTTCGATTATTCATCTGAGAGAAAAGCTTTAATGGATAAAATTGCAAAGCTATAGGTTTCATGAAAATTCAATTGCTTTATTGCATATAATGTTGTCAATGTATTCAAACATTTCAAAAAAAACAAAAAACAGTCGATAAATCTAAGTTAGTGAATGCCATTTTGACGTGATATTGTTCTTTGATGTTGTCAATAATAAATCAAATGAATGATGAAAAATCATAATTGTACATTTATTCTTCTTAGTTGATTGTTGTAATATACAACTTGGGAAAATTTCAAATTTGAATGTATACTCTCATATATAAGGATTGAAAACAATAATGACAAAAACAAACAAGGATTGTTGTTCAAATTCATATTCATCAAAATGTAACCATTATTTGACTTTTTACTATTTAAGGAATATTTAATTTTATTTATAATATAGGTGACTAAAGATAACTCTTGGCGTACATTACATATATTTTTTAAATATAGGTATGCTAGTATATAAATTTATATAAAAATATAGTAAATCAAATTATACAATCTAATTAGCATATCTATCTTCTTTTTTTAAATAAGTAAAATAGATGAAATCATAATTGAAAAGTAAATAAACTTTAAATATATATATATATATATATATATATATGGAAAATGCATGAAATCATAATTGAAATGTAAATAAATCTTATCCAAAACTCTATGTGTAATTGTAACCCTAATTGAAAAATCTAAGCCTAAGTCATTTGCAACCCTAATTGAACTATAACTCTAATCCTAGCCTTAATTGATCTCTAATGAAACCCTAACTTAATTCAAATGTAATTGTAATTGAATGTTTAGCCTAATCTAACCTAAAACAAAACCCTAATTGAACCATATTCTTAACAATAAAATTAGAAATAATTATAACTAGGTTAGGTTTTAGTTAAGGTTAAATACATAGAATTCAATTAGAGTTAGTGTTCACCTATTTCACAAATTATTATAAAATGTTATTTTATAAAATTAATAATTTTTATAGCTTTATTCTCATGTGAGTAATATAAAAGTAAATAAATAGATAAAAGTTTATAATAATCATAATATTTGAATATTATTCTAATTTTCATAAAATAAGATATAAATTAATCAATTTAAAACAAAATTAAATTAAATTAAAGCATGAATAAAATTAGATGGAGTAGATAAAATTAAATTAAATATTTTTAATTCAAAAATTATTTTTAAATTATATTTACATGAGACTAATATTTAAAAATAATTATTTTTACTATTTATTGTTTATTGTTATATTTTTTAAATTGTATTTTGTGTATAAAAAAAAATCTTAATATATGAGCATTATCTTGATAATTATATCAAAATAAAATTGTTTCAAAAGAAAGGGATAAAATATAAAAATTAAATAAAAAAAACAAAAATAATAATAAAATAATCAATACAAATGTAAAAACAAATTATAAATAGAAGGAAAAATAAAGGAAAAAACATCAAGAATTGTGAAGGACAACATACTTATCAAGTGATCCCCACTTTTTTATTTTATGTACATAAACTTTCAAACCCTGGATTCTTGTAACAAACACAACTAGTTTGTTAACTAAAACTAAAGCATATAATTTTTTGAAGAAAAATATTAATCACAAAAGTAATTGAAGAATGTACTAGCATTAATGTACATAAACTTTCAATCCCTGGATTCTTGTAACAAACACAACTAGTTTGTTAACTAAAACTAAAGCATATAATTTTTTGAAGAAAAATATTAATCACAAAAGTAATTGAAGAATGTACTAGCATTAAAATGATTAAATCATTTGTGTTGCATTGCATTTCGTATGTAACAACATGGATACTTTTGTATGTAACAACACAGATACTTCTACATAAGAAATATTCATCATCCAGTGATCCTTAAAGTCATCATACATAAATATCAATCAAGTCATAATTACATATCTACTTTTTAAAGAGTTTACAACTTTATAATTGGTACATAAATTTATTGAACATCATTTTGTTGACATGAATTAAAAATAACTAAAATACAATCTATATAAATTTCTTTGATATTATCTTTGATAATTTGAGTCTTTAGCATCTCAACTGCAAAAGGGATAGATCACTCAAGTGCTTTTCTTCCAACTACAAACCAAGGGTCCCCCACACATCTTTCTATTGGAAGTGTCCTTATGCTTCACGAGAGTAGTAGATCCAAGGATATTCCAAGGAAAATCCAAGGTCATCATGTCGTTTAAGAATGGGTGTTGTATGCTAATATAAATAATGGATATTGTACAAGTCTAGATACCATATAGCTAAGTTTGATACCTTTGATTAATTCATAAATTTAGACATTGTGAACCAACACTACAAGCAATGGTTTTATATTAATTTTTCTAAATGTAATTTATAATTAAAGAAATACACGTAAAACTTATGCAGTTGTATGTTCACACACCTCTTTCTCAAGCTAGATATTGACAATTTGGTCCCATATAACAATTTCTAATCATAATAAAATAATCGTTGTATTGCTTGATATTATAAATTTATATAGTATTATAGCAAAATAGAGACATAGATATTGTTATCATAAATCCAATATTTTCCTGATTTCTATCCACTAGATCAAGATTTTCCCATGTTTACAAAATATAGAAAGAATGAAATAATTATTCACATTTTCTACTCATTGATGTCATAACCAACAAGCTAACCTCGTGTAGAGTAATCATAAGTTTTTTGAAATGTTTAGTCATATAATACATGTGGTTGGATTGTGTATGTGATCAAATGTATATATAAATATAGATGTATATATGTGTGTATAGATAAATAAAAATATACACGTATACATGTGTATGTATTCTCATGCTTTTATAATCATTCTAATTCTCTTCAAAAGATGGTTTCCATGTACAATATACTCATATAGGCATATATAGGTACATTTTCATGTATGTTTGCAATATGTATATATGCTTGTATAAGTATATATGTATGCATGTTTCTACTCTTAACTCAATAGAAAACCAATTCATCAAATTTAAATTCAAGTATTCATTGTTATGCACATTGGATATGATACAAAATTTATTCTCATTAATATTAAAATGAACATAAGTTCAATTAATTGATATGAATATTTGTTATATTCAACCTAAAAATTTATTACATGAACAAAGATATTGAATGATTTTAATCCATATTATAGTCTCGAGAGTCAATTCATATAGTCATTAACAATACAAACTCAACGAAACAACTTTTACAATTCTCTTAACCACTCTCTATTGGCTTCAATTGTTTATTGTGTTTTGTTTGTCCTTGATGACAAAATTGGCTTGGGTAATACATGACACATACATGATGGTGATTCATTGACACATTTACATGATCTTGGTGGCATATGGTGCTTTACATAGTTGACATGCAGTTCCTACTTTTGGTTGTTACATTTTGATGATCTTAATACATATTGGTGCTGACTCTTTTATTATTGTGACAGGTTAGTACTATAGTCTTTGCATTTGAAGCATTCAAATTTGTTCAACAGAAAGAGTGTTTCAGGTATATGTTGTGGCATTGTCAATACACATGTTTCATTATTTTCTATTGGTATCTTATGTGGAAATGAGATCCTTGGTTTACCATATGGTTTATAATGCATAAGTTTTGGCATTGATATTTCCATTAGTATGACATATTGTCTTGAAAATACTTATGAGAAGTTGGTTGAATCTTGTGGCTTTGCCATTAGTACTTGGTATGATTTCACGAAATTTGGTTCATTGTTTATATATCGCATTGCTAGTAATTATCTTGTCAAACGTATCAGTCATTATGGTTATTGACTTACATTGTTTTAAAATTTCATGGTCATCGACATTCTATGAATCTTGGTTTATTACAAAGGAATACTTTTGAATGTCACATGGTAGTGACAAGGTATTTGGTAGCCATCATTTTTTGGTTCAATCATTAACTATGTCAGCATTGTAAAGTCTTTGACTTGGATTAATGTTTATTCGGGTATAAAGGAATTGACTTTATTTAAAAGTTGCATGGTAGTGACAAGATGCATCGACAACTATCATTATCTTTTGTTTGATGATTATTAAGATCTACTTTGTCAGTATGTTTGATAGATGTTTTGACACCAGACTTCAAAGCATTATTATGTTTGATAAAGTCTTTGAAAGACTTGAAGGAAAGAATAGGGAAAAATCATTTTGTGAAGGGTTTGGAACCCTAGCCGCCATGATGATGTTTTTTCTTCAGCTGTAAATCTGTGTTTCTCTTTTGGTCGATACTAGAGGAGTGTATCAACCTCGTTGTAAGCATGGATAGATGGTTATGAGCTAATGAAAGCTCGACAGTGGATAAGGAAGCTTCAATGTTTTTTCAGCTGGGCAATTATGGTTGTCGTCAACGAATTTCTATGGTATTTGATTTTTTTCTTTACACCTTAATCAGGTAATAACCATGTTGCTTTCCAAAATTGGTTTGGATAAAATGATTAAAGAGATTTAGAGCTCGAGCTATACTTTAAACAGTTTGTTTATTTTGTTAAAAATTTTGTTTTGAAAACAAGAAGAGATTACTTAACTTAAATATTTTCATTATTGTGTAATCTCTGTAATTTGTTTTGGTTTGAGAGTTGGTTTAAAGAAAGAAGAGCTACGGGTTGTAACTGAAATGTTTTATTTTTGAAGGGTTTGTTTAAGAGAGATTATTTTAGGGTTTTGCATTGAAACTCTAACTCGAGTTGCCTTTACAGTTACAAAAATTGTTCAGAGATTATCATGCATCTATTTAAGAAGGGTTTTTGATATTTCTCGGTTGAATGTTGAAGAGAAAGTTTGTGAAGTGGGTATGTGCAAGATCATCACGGAAAAAACAGGCCCGTAAGTGGCAATAAAAAGATAGAAAACTAGAGTTAGATAACTTGACGTATAAATTTGAATAATTTATCTATATTATTTTAAAAAAATGTAAAAATAGAATCTGTAGAAAATTGAATGTAGTTTCTAAACTACTAGACCTTTCTTTAATAAAAAAAAATCTATTTGGTGAAAATTTGAAATTTCAATGTAATAGTATTTAAATTTTAGGGTAAAAATAAGAAGTAGGTTTCTGTCTGACCACCCTAACCAAAATGAAATGATAATATTTTTTTATAAGCTTTTAGATATAAGTAGAGGACTCATGTCTTGATGTGATGAATATTTTTTTAT
This sequence comes from Sequoiadendron giganteum, assembly GCA_007115665.2. Taxonomy (NCBI): domain Eukaryota; kingdom Viridiplantae; phylum Streptophyta; class Pinopsida; order Cupressales; family Cupressaceae; genus Sequoiadendron; species Sequoiadendron giganteum. Next base: position 293,901,068 of record CM021100.1, read on the forward strand.
AATTTTTTTCCAAGTAAATAATTAATTATGATTTTTTTATTACAACTTTTAAAAAATATAAAGCTCGTTTGTCTAACCACCTTAACTTGGTCAAAAATTCATGAAATTCAATTTTTTTCTTTTAAATCCTATATTATGCGAAGCATAGAATGTGACACATGTTTTAGATTCAAAAAATGTGATACCGTTTGAAAGTTATAGATGTTTTTCAATCAGTCTATCAATCAGGACTTTATTCGTAATTCTAATAGAAAATGAATAATAATTATTTATTAAATTCAAAGTAAAGAATAATTTATATTGGTGGAAAGCTAAGAATCTTCTCTAAAATCCCTTTTCGTTTCATGAATTTTGGGTAAGATAAAAGTCGTCAGCCACATGGGCCATCATATGGCTTACATATCGCCACTTTTTGGCCCATCATGATCTTGCACATACCCAAGTATCAGACTTTACTTTTACAGTGACAAGAAAAAATCCTACATTGAAAATCCTTTTGAATCTTAGAGACTTGTAAAAAAGAGAAGATGTTCTTCTTCAGTGTACTTATTGAAAATCTTAATAATCTTGTGTTTAAATTCTAGGACTGCAATTTCTGCACTTTTAGGGTTTTAACAATTGATTATATTTCACACTTTGTGGAGTTGGTGGTCTTTGAAATGGGTTTTTCTCAATGTATAAGGGGTTGGTGCACCTAGAGTGGGTGCTCTAAATTTTTCCAGTAAGACATTGTAAACAATGAGTTTTGAAGTTAAGCCAGTAAGGCATCATTTCTGGAGTGGTTTTTCTACCCCTAGAGGGTTTTCCACTCGTCACATTATTAGTCCTGTGGTCTCTTTTATGGTCTCATTGCCATAATTTGATAATGCTTCAAGACTGTAAAGATCTATGATTTGCAAGTTAATATTTCTCATTTCAGGTCTTTAATGATTGCATTTAATTCATGAATGTATTTATCATTGAAATATTGAGAGCATAAATTAACTAAGTCTTTTTCATGGAAAAAGTTAAAATTTGTTTAAGACGCTGATTCAGCCCCCCTCTAGGTGTCATCTTTACTCCAACAATTGGTATCAGAGCATAGGGTCCTCATATAAGTCTAAACAACCTAGGATTGATTCTGGTTTTGGAGTCTTTCAAACATGTCACAAGCTGATGAAGGTACTTCTATGACTAGAACTCCACTATTTGATGGTACAGACTATGTGTTCTGGAAAATCAGAATAGAAACATATCTGGTTTCAATTGATCTTGATATATGGATCATAGTTCTAAATGGGTATACTATTCCACCCACAATACCCACAAATTCTATTGAAAAATATGAAGTATGAAACTAATTCTAGAGCTAAGCATGCCATCTTGTGTGGATTAACTAAAGATGTATTTGTTGAAGTCATGCATTACAAATCAACTCATAAAATTTGGGAAAAACTTGAAAACATTTATTAAGGAAATGACAAAGTCAAACAATAAAAAATCCTTGCACTCAAACATCAGTTTGAGGAAATGAGAATGAAGGATGATGAAAAAGTGGTTGAATATTTCTTTATAATAGATGAAGTTGTTAATGCAATGAGAGGGTTAGAAGAAGAAGTAAAAGAATTTGATATGGTTACAAAGGTCATTAGAACCTTACAACCTAAATATGAATCTAAGGTCTCAGCCCTTGAAGAAAAGAAACATTTTGATCAGCTTACCTTAGATAGTCTACGCGGAACTCTTACTGCTTATGAAATGAGAACAAGCAAAAGAAATTCAATAGGAAAAGAAACTACATTTAAAACTGAAAAACAAGGAAATGCAGATGAAAGTGAGTCTGAATACTCTAATTCAAAAGAAACTCACTTTGTTAGAAAAATTAAAAAGGGATCAGGCAAATACAAAAGAAAACTTCCCTTTAAGTGTTTTAACTATGGAAAAATTGGACATTTTGCAGCTAAGTGCCCCTATGGTGATCAAAACAGTGATGATGAAAAATCTAACAAGCAGTCTAAGAAAAGGGCTTATAAACCTAAGAAGAATTTTAATTTCAAAAAGATGAAGATTGTGTTCAGTAAAGATGAAACAGACACTGAAACAAAAGACTCTTTAGTTGAGGGAGATGAGACTTTGTTTATGGTTGAAGTCAAACAACAAGAAGATATAAACAACAATGATCTAGAAGATGGTGAAATGGTGAATTAAAATGTGCTTTAAAGGAAATTAAAAAAATCCAAAACGCAAGTTCTTGTTCAAGAACATAAACCAGATCAAGAAATAGTCTCTTTGAAGACTCGGCTTGAAAGATCTAAGAGAGTTGAGGACTATCTTTGAGTAGCTGTAAGTTTCAAAGATCAAGAAATTCAAAGGTTGGAACACGAAATTGTTGATCTTAGAAAATTGAAAAGTATGAAATTACACTAAAACTCAATGATATGCTTAGCAAGCAGAAACTGAATAAAGACGAAACTGGTGTTGGATTTGAAAAAGGTGAATGTTTAATTGATACTTCAAAGCCAAAAACTAATAAGAGTTTCAAATCAAATCATTTTGAATCTAATAAGAATTATGTCCATTCTTTTGAAAAAAAAAGAACACAATTCAAATTTAATCCTTTCTTTTATGGTTACTGCTTCTTTTGCAACAAATTTGGCCATAAAGTGAGTACTTGCGGGCTCATGACTTCTAGAATACCAAGGTTTCGACATAAGCAATACTTTCGCTTTGTTAATCAAGTCAGATATTTTAAATGCAATACTTTGGGACATATAGTCAAACAATGCAAAGCTGATTTGTAGCAGAAAACAAAAATAGTTTGGAAACCTAAGTTTGTCAAAGGTATAGAATAATCAATGCTACTCCAAACCAATTTTCATACTAAAAAGGACTTATGGGTCTTAGATAGTGGTTGTTCTAATCACATGATAGGGGACAAGGACAAATTCATCAAAACTTGAAGATTATGTTGGTGGATATGTGAAATTTGGTGATAACAGCGGTATACAGATCAAAGGTAAAGGTTCACTTTGGCTAAATGAGGACACGCCTATCTATAATGTGTATTATGTGGAAGGCCTGAAGCACAATTTACTTAGTGTTATCCAAATATGTGATAGTGGCTATCATGTTATGTTTACCTCACAGGGATGTGAGATCAAGAACAAGCTAGGAAAGATTGTTGTAGTAGGGAGAAGGACTAAAGGTAATGTCTATAATCTCTTAGACACCTCTGGTAATGACAATAATGAAGGTATGTGTCTAATGGGTCAAGTTGAAGAAATATGGTTATGGCATAAAAGATTAGGACATATATACTTTGATAATCTGGTTAGAATCAGTAAAAATCAGAATGTTAGAGGTTTTCCCTTCCTCAGTAAACCAGAAAACTCTATGTGCAAAGAATGTTTAAGTGGTAAACAAACTAAAGTTAGTTTCAAGACAAAAGAACATTCATCAACAAAGCCTTTACAACTAGTGCTTACAGATTTATGTGGCCCAACTAGAACAAGGTCAATTAATGGTGAAAAGTATTTCATGTTATTTATGGATGATTATACAAGAATGGTTTGGGTTACTTTTCTTAAACATAAATCAGAGGCATTTGAAAGGTTCAAAATCTTTTGTAAAATGGTTGAAAAAGAATCTGATTTAAAGTTTAAATGCCTAAGATCTGATAAAGGAGGTGAGTTCACATCTCAAGAATTTATTGATTATTGTGAATAATATGGTATTAAAAGACAATATGCAACCACTAGAACACCTCAACAAAATGGGGTAGTTGAACGTAAAAATAGAACTATAAAGGAAATGACAAGAACAATGTTAGATGGAGTTAAGTTGCCTGACATGTATAGGAAAGAAGTTGTTCATACAGTTGTGTACATTTTAAACAGAGTGCAACTTAGAGTGAAATCAAAATTTACTCCTTATGAACTGTGGCATGGAAAGTCTGCCTCTATAAAACATTTTAAAATCTTTGCAACAAATGCTTTATTAAGAAAAATGATGAACATCTAGGCAACTTTCAATCAAAAAGTGGTGAGGGTATCTTTTTGGGATACTCAACTCATAGTAAAAGCTTATAAATGTTATAATAAAAGTCTTAATAAAAAATTTGAGGCAGTCAATGTGAAAGTTGATGAAATACCACATTTATAAATTGATCTTGTGTAGGTTGATGAGTAAGAAATAGAAACAGAACTTGAGATAAAATCTGAAAATGTTGAAACAACAAGTCCTAAACATGATGAAACAACAAGTTCTGAAAATTTTGTTCCCAAAACTCATTTAAAATCTATTGCTAAAAATCATCCTCAAAATCAAATTATTGGGGATAGAAATGCTGGAGTTCAAACACGAGGAAAGGCTACTAAATTAGAAGGACAAGCTCAAATGATAGAGCATACAAATTTTTGTTTAGTCACTGAATTTGAATCTAAAAACTGTGATGAAGCTCTCTTGGATGATTGTTGGCTTAAGGCTATGCAGGAAGAAATAAGTTCAATTGAGAAAAATCAAACTTGGGAGTTAGTTCCAAGATCTAATGACAAGAATTTCATAGGTGGCAAATGGGTTTACAGGAATAAGCTTGATGAAAATGGCAAAGTTGTTCACAACAAGGCAAGATTTGTCTGCAAAGGCTATGCTCAAAAGGAAGTGTTGTGCATTTTTTGCACACACGCCCTGCTGAAGGCAGTGAGCCTCTTTTTTCTTTTTTCTCTCTGCATCTTAGCTTTGTCAACTTTCAATTTTTCTCTTCTTAGGAGGTTATTTTGAGATTAAGTCTGGATTTGATTTGATAAGGGCAGTATTTTGAAGCATCTTGAAGGTCTGGGAGAAATCCACCTACCTTAGATTTTGGAAAAAGGGGATTTCAAAGTGAATTTTCAATGTTATATATAAATATTTTTGCACCCATGGATAGAGGACGAAAAATTAGGCAAGGTTGTTTTTTGAATTTTTTGAAAATTCCTTCTACAAAACAAGTTATGAAGTTTAGGGGATTTTGACCTAACTTGGATTTCGGGTAATCCGAGCTACCTCGGATTTTATATGAGGATTAAGCTTCGAAAAATTCAAGCTACCTCTGATTTTCCAAAATTTCCATTTTTTGAAAATTTCCATTTTTGGAAAATTTGAGCCCCCTCAAAAATCTCGAAATTTTTCAAAAATGGAATTTTTTGAAATGTAATGTTTTTTTTTCAAAAATGATTTTTTTCCAAAAATGGCAATTTTTGAAATTCCAGGAAATCCAAACTACCTCGGATTTTCCATGAGGATTAAGTTTTGGAAAATCCGAGCTACCTCGGATTTTTTGAAATTTCCATTTTTTTTAAATCCGAGCCCCTTCAAAAATCTCAAAATTTTCCAAAAAATGGTAAAACAATTCTTAAAATGAATTATTTTTCAAAATGGAAATTTTTCCCAAAATGCTTTTTTTTTCAAAATGGATTTTTTGAAATTTTAAAATGTTCTCGAAAATGAAAATTTTGAAATGGAATTTTTTTTGGAAAATGAAAATTTCTAATAATAGAAAATTTTCAAGAAATGGAAAGTTTTCTTAAAAGGGGCCAATTTTATTTGGATATTTTATGGATTGATTTATTTTTACATGTGAGCTACTAATGATGATATTTGCTTTTTAGGATTAAATAAATCAAAAGGGGGACTTGTATATGAATTTGTGCCAAGAGAAAAATCGAGAAGAATTCAAATATTAAATGTGGGGTCTGCATGAGAGTCTGTGCCACAGCCTGTCTACACCTAGAAGATGCATCAATTTATATTTTCAAACTGAACAAATATCATGAACTACAAATTGAATGGAATAAGATATGAAGGAAATACTGGAAAAGGTTAAAGAATTGATCAATAAATCAGAAGCTGACACAACAGGAGATGATAACTAGGTCGTTGCCACCTAAGATTCACATCAGTCATGTAGGAGGTGGCGGATTTCATTTACAAACCAATAATAGAGCATGTCAGAAGGTCTTAAAGTCTCTTGGGGGGCCCACTAACGGGTTTTGGGATGTAATTTTGTCTTTATTCAAATAACTCTTTAAGCCAGCCTTGCATGGCCGACTAAATATGGAAATTCGAATGCATGGATGACCTAATACTGTAAAACCCTAATGTTATTATTGGATGTTTCTAGATGAGCAATTTGTGCCATTAGATTTATTTTAATCCTGGCCATTGAATCTGAATTGTAAAATCTATAAAAGGCCATTGCCTTCTCACTTGTAAAGGGTTAGAATCAATTAGAAAAACCAGAATTGGCTAAGTTAGGGGTTAGATTCTGCGAGTGAGTAGTTGTAGGGGAGGAGAGAATAGAAAGACTGTTATGCAAATGTTGGAGAAGATAATGCAAATGGGTTGTTGATTTGACAAACATTGTGTTATGTTTCAAAAGTTTTATGGTTTCTTGTTCTTGATTCTCGGTGTTAGATAGTTTTTTCATTTCTTTCATGATAATGGTGAAATTTTAATGATGTTGATTGATCTTTGGTCCATACTTTTAGCAATTTTGTTGATTGCAAGTTCTTGTGTAAAGTTAGTCTGGGCCTTAGTTTGTGTTAAGTTCAACTGTGGATGCTTGTTTACATTGCATCATTTACTGGGTATGTGGATGAATGTTCATAGTCTGAAAATCTCTAGTTTCCTTAGAAGATTGCACCATTTCTATGGAGTTGTGGGCTTGTCCTCGATCAAGCAGAGATTGGTTTTATTGGGGATCTATCCATTTGCATCATTCATCATTGTTGTGATTGATCTTAGGAGTTAGTTTACAATCTCTCTCAACCCTTCTCTTTTGACCATTCTTTGAATCTGGGTTAGTTTTAGGATTGAAAGCATCACCATATTGCTACATCTGATAAAAGTATACTTCCAACATTGTTCATTTGTAAGGCCTTTTTTGATTACCAGTATTTTCACATTTATCACTAAGTTGTTTTGCATTGTCAAGACCTGATATTAGAGACCTTGGGGTTATCTCTTGATGCATGTTGATAGAGATTTACCTTTCAAGAGAGATAGGATATTATATTTTGTCTGAGAACTTGTTGTTGTGCAAAAAACACCATCAACAGGAAGGTATTGATTTTGGTGAAACCTTTGTACCTGTTGCTAGACTATAATCTATTAGAATATTTTTGGTTTATTATGTTTTTTAAAATTTCACTTTTTATCAAATGGATGTCAAAACTGCATTTTTAAATGGCTATTTAGATGAAGAGGTCTATATGGAACAACCTGAAGGGTTTGTTTGCAAAGAAAAGCCTAATCATGTTTATAGATTCAAAAAAGTCTCATATGGCTTAAAACAAGCACCTAGGGCGTGGTACTCTAGGCTGGATAATCATTTGACATCAAATGGTTTTGTTAGAGGTGGTGTTGACAACAATCTTTATGTTAAGGTTGAAGGTACTGATATTTTGGATGTTGAAATTTATGTAGATGATATCATTTTTGGCTGCAATAATGATGCTTTAAGTAAAAAATTCTCTCATATTATGGAATATGAATTTGAAATGTCAGTGTTGGGAGAATTGACTTTCTTTCTTGGTCTTCAAGTTTCTCAACTTGAAAATGGAATATTTGTCTCTCAAACTAAGTATGCTAGAGAGATGCTTAAGAAATCTCAAATGGATCGATGTCATCCTGTTAGCACTCCAATGGTTATAGGTTGCAAAATCACTTAGGTTGATGATTCTCTTGATGCAAATCAGTCTGAATATAGATCAATGATTGGGAGTCTGTTATATTTAACTGCTTCTAGACCCAACATAATGCAAGTTGTTTGCATGGTTGCAATATTTCATGCATCACCTAAGGAATCACATGTTACAGCTCTTAAAATAATCTTTAAATATATTCAGGGCACTCTTGATTATGGTCTTTGGTATCCTAGAAGCAATGATTTTTCTTTGATTGCATATACAGATGTTGACTGGGTTGGTTGTTTAGATGATAGGAAAAACACCAGTGGTGCTACATTCTTTCTTGGTGATCGGTTAGTAGCCTGGCACAACAAGAAACAAGAGTCTTATTCTCTTTCCACTATTGACATAGAGTATATAGCTGCCACTTCTTGTTGTACACAATTGCTTTGAATGACTCAAACGTTATCTGATATGGGTATCACAATTTCTAAACCTGATCCTATTTTATGTGATAATATTAGTGTGATCATACTAGTGTGATCAATATCTCTAAAAATCTTGTTATGCACTCTCGCACTAAACATATTGCTATCAAGTTTCACTTTCTTCGAGAAAAAGTGTTGGCTAATGAGGTCTCTCTATAGTTTGTTGCTTCCCAAGAACAGGTGGCTGATATTTTTACTAAGCCTTTATCCAAAGAAGTTTTTGAAATCCTGAGATTCTAATTGGGAGTTATCTCTCAATCTCTACTTCATTGATTCCTCCATTTTTGGTTGAGGGGGAGCTTGTTTCTATGTGTGTTTCATTCACAAATATCTTACTTGTTTTGATTGCTGCTATTTTGCTCTACTTGCAACTGGTTTTTGTTGGACAGTTGGTTGGTTTCAATTTTTTTGATGGCATCTCACATTCTCCTTTTTTATTTTTTGTCATTGAGGCAAAAAGGGGGGAGAGATGATATGTGTTTTTCCATTAAAGACAAAGGGGGAGTTTGTTGGCTTCAGTTGTTTATTGTGTATTGTTTTTCCTTGATGACAAAACTAGCTTGGGTAATACATTGACACATTTATATGGTCTTGGTGGCATATGGTGCTTTACACATTTGACATGTAATTCTCGCTTTTGTTTGTTACATTTTGATGATCTTGATGCATATTGGTTCTGACTCTTTTATTATTGTGACAGGGCAGTACTATAGTCTTTGCATTTGAAGAATTTAGATTGGTTCAATAGAAAGAGTGTTTTAGGTATATGTGGTGGCATTTTCAATACATGTGTTTCATTATTTTCTATTGGTATCTTATGTGGAAATGGGATCCTTGGTTTACCATATGGTTTATAATGCATAAGTTGTGGCATTGATATTTCCATCAGCATGACATATGTCTTGACAATACTTATGAGAAGTTGGTTGACTCTTGTGGCTTTGCCATTGGTACTTGGTATGATTTCATGAAATTTGGTTCATTGTTTATATATTGCATTGCTAGCAATTATCTTGTCAAAGGTATCGGGCATTATGGTTATTGACTTACGAGTAAGTGCACCAAGATGGTTCCCAAAAAGGGGACTTAAGTGGACAACATTTTTCTAAAATAAGGAAATACTAACCTTGGACGTGAAATTGAGGATAGTTACACTCAATTTTGAGATGGAACAAAAACAAGGATCAAAGTGCTTTGAGTCTACTTTCTAAACTACTAATTTATTTTTAAAATGGTTGAGATTAAGGGGTTCAAAAGAGGGACATACACAAATTGGTGTTGTTTTTGTTAGAAAAACATAACATAGCAACTCTTGTACGACCCTCGTACGGTGGACTTTTTTAGAGTATTTTTAAAATTGCAACGGTTAGAAGTTAGCTAACCGTATGTAGTTGATGCATAATTTTTCTGATAATTGTTTAATGAATATTTGATTTTTTACTAATTTTTGAAGTGGACACTTCCTGAAAAACAAAATTTTGGCCGTGCTACCCCTACAAATTTTGGAAACTAATTGAATTTTTTTTATTTAATTTTTAAATTTGTAGAATGGAGTCTAGTTTATAAAAATGTAATTTATTTGAAAATTCGATGAACGATTAATTTATAATGAAAAATATACCAAACATTTCTTTTTGGCAAAAAAGAGACATACAAACAAAAAAAATCATGGATGAAAGGCTTAACATTGTCAGAAAGTGTAAAAAATTACATCGTTGGATAGCTAAGAGAGAACCCCACATTATCCATGTGTTCGATTTTTTTGATATTGAACCACATGCAATCCTGACGGTGAGCATGAACTCGATTATGTGAAATATGGTAGATTTTTTAAAAACACGTCTCTGGTCGTTGGGAATGCCCTCCAATCTTTTGGGTTGGTATTCCAAAGAAAATACCAATCCTAAGGCTTGGGAATTCTCAAAGCAAGATATAATGCAAGTGCTTTATAACACGCTCGCGTTATATCTCAATTTTTACATGATTTTTTTGCTTATGTGGCAAACATGTCAACTAAGACATAACGTCAGCGTGTTATAACGCGCTTGCGTTATGTCCTCATTTATGTTAAATGTCAATCTATTGAATGTATGCTAATAAATTTGTATGTTTGTATGTACATGTATGCTTGTATGTCATGTATGTATGTACGTCTGTATGCCTGTATGTATCAGTGCATGTATATTTTATGTATGTTTGTATGTATGTAAGATTGTATCTACACATGTATGCATGCATGCTTGTATGGATGTAGGATTGTATGTACATATGTATTATGCATTTATGTATGTAAGTATATATGTATTTACGTATGTCTTTAGAGGGAGGGATAATTTAGAGAGAGAGAGACTCTGGAGAGATGGATAGGGGGTGGAAGTGAGAGTTTAAGAGAGAGGGAGTGGGAGAGAAGGGGTTGGAGTGAGAGGGACTTAGCTAGGTAGGGTGGTAGGGTGCCAAAGGGAGAGACTTGAGAGTGTGAGGGGGCTGAGAGGGAGAGACTTGAGAGATAGGTAGTGAGAGGGAGTGTGAGAGAGAGGAAGTGGGAGAGAGAGGGAGTGTGAGTGAGAGACCTGAGAGAGGGAGAGGGTGTGGGAGGGAGGGACCTGATAGAGGTAGAGAAAGAGGGGGTTGGAGTGAGAGGGAATTATCTAGGTAGGGTGGGAGGGATAGATAGAGAGAGGGGAGATAGATAGAGAGAGTTACCTAGGTAGGTTGCGAGAGGGAGAGACCCGAGAGAGAGAGGGGGTGGGAGGGAGTGGGAGAGAGTAGGAGGGACATAGAGAGAGATGGATAGAGGTAGTGAGAGAGGGTGGTGGGGATTGATTTAATGAGAGGTATGCAAAAAGGAGAGGGTAGATAGAGACAATTAGAGAGGGTAGGAGAGAGGGTGGAGGTAGAGGTTAGATGTATAGATAAAGAGAAATTTATAGGGGTTGAGGGTATAGGGTTGAGGGATTAGGGTGGACTTATGGGGTTGATGGTTTCTAGGGTATTAGGGTTTAAGGTTTGAGAGTTGAGGGAATAGGGTCGATGGTAGAGGGTATAGGGTAGAAGGTTGAAGGGTTTAGGGTTGAAGGGTTTAGGTTTAAGGGATTTACTTGGTTGAGGGTAGAGGGTTTAGGGTATAGGTTTGAGGGTATATGGTTGATGGATTAAGTTCAGGATCCAATGTAAAGGGTAGAGGATATAGGGGTTGAGGGTTTAGGGTTTAAGGATTGAAGGTTGAGGGATTAAGGGTTGAGTATTGAGGGTTTAATGTATAGGGTAGAGGGTAGAGGGTTTGAGGGTTTAGGGTTTAAGGGTTGAGGATTGAGGGTTTAGGGTTGAGGGTTGAGGGTTGAGGGTATAGGGTAGAGGGATTAGGGTTTAGAGTCCAATGTATAGGGTAGAAGTTATAGGGGTTGAGGGATTAAGGGTTGACGGTTTAGGGATTAGGGTAGAGAGTTTTCATTGATTTAAGAGTGCAAGGGTTGAGAGATTAGGGTTTAGGGTGGACGGTATTGGGTTGAGGGTAGAGGGTAGAGGGTAAAGGGTTTAAGAGTTTAGGGTTAAGGGTTAAGGGTTAAGGGATTAAGGGTCAAGAGGGTTGAGGGATTAGGGTAGAGAGTTTACTAAGTGGGTTTAAAGGTTTAAGGGTTAGGGGATTACGGTTGAGGGTAGAAGGTAGATGATTGATGGTAGAGGGTAGAAGGTTTACAGGTTAGGTTTTAAGGGTTGAGGGATTAAGAGGTTATAGGGTAGAGGTTATAAGGGTTGAGGGTTGAGGGTTGAGGGTTGAGGGTTGAGAGGGTATAGGGATTAGGGTTTAAGGGTTGAGGGTTGAGGGGTTGAGAGGGTATAGGGGTTGAGGGATTAAGAGGGTATGGGGGTTGAGGGATTAAGATACTATCTTTCTCCCACTCTCTCCCTCTGAATATCTCCCCCCTAATCTCTCCCTCTCTCCCTCCCACTCTCTCCTTCTCCCACTCTTCCACTCTCTACCACTCTCTCTTTCTACCACTCTCCCCCTCTCTCCCTCCCTCTCTATCTCCATCTCTCCCACTATCTCTTTCTCCCCCTCTCCCTCTCCCTCTTTCTCTCCCACTCTCTCTTTCTCCCACACTCCCCCTCTCTCCCTCCCACTCTATCTTTCTGCCACTCTCCCCTTCTCCCACTCTCCCACTCTCCCACTCTATCCCACTCTATCTTTCTCCCACTCTCTCTCTTTATCCCTCCCTCTCTTCTCCATTTCTCCACTATCTCTTTATCCCCTCTCCCTCTCCCTCCCTCTTTCTCCCACCCTCTCTTTCTCCTCTCCCTCTCTCCCTCCTCTATCTTTCTCCCACTCTCCTCTCTCTCACTCTCTCTTTCTCCCCTCTCTCCCTCCATCTCTATCTCCATCTATCCTATCTCTTTCACCCCTTTCCTCTCCCTCCCTCCTCCCTCCCTCTCTCTCCCTCTTTCTATCTCACTCTCTTTCTCTCACTCTCCCCCTCTCTCCCTCCCACTCTATCTTTATCCCACTCTCTCATTCTCTCTCACTCTCTCTTTCTCCCACTCTCCCTCTTTCTCCCTCCCTCTCTATCTTCATCTCTCCCACTATCTCTTTCTCCCCCTCTCCCTCTCCCTCCCTCTCTCCCTCTCTCCCTCTTTGTCCCTCTTTCTCTCCCACTCTCTCTTTCTCCCACTCTCTCTTTCTCCCTCTCTTTGTCTTCCACTCTCCCTCTACCTCTCTCTCTCTCTCACTCACACACACACACACACTCACCTCTATCTCCTCTACTTTAAGGGTATAGGGGAGAGATATGGAATTAAGATAGAGGGTATAGACAAAGAGGGAGAAAAGGAATATATTAAAACCATATTTCATATAACACGTGCACGTTTTGAAGAAGTAGATATGTTATCGGTTTAGCAAGAAATAACGCGTCTGCGTTACAATGCGCTCGCGTTATAAAATGAGTGTGTTTTTCCTTCCACTAAAAATGATAAAAAAACCTCAATATACTTGTGATGTCAAGGCCCATAGTCTGCATATTCTCCTGGTTTTGTGCGTCCTCCGACAAAAAGTAGCTTTTTGATGATGTTGTGAAGTGTGCAAGCATGTTTTTCACATTCCACCACCTTTTCCATGATCTTTCTACCACCTTTGCATGAAATAGAAGAGTTTCCACATTGAAAGACATATAATATCAATTCAAGTTTGAATTCCATTGAGAATTGATATACAATTGAAGTTTGGAGGGGAACAAGCTTTTACAAAACTCAAATTGTTGTGGAGTTTGAAGAAAGAAGAAGCTAAGGCTACATAATTTGGTTGAACTCCTCCATTTGAAATTATGGTTTTTTAGGTATTTGAAGTCTTTACAAATTTTCTTTCATTCTATTATGGCTTTCTTTCATTTTTTATTTTTCATATTCCATGTTGATCATTTTTTGTTTGTCATTATAACCTTAGGTTGTTAATACACATTTTCAATTACACAATTATATAAACTTGCCAATTACCATTTTAAACCTAATGCAGAGCATCTACCAGGATCCATAAATCATCAAGGGTACTTTTGACCCTAACTTTAATTGAAGAAGATCAACCAACAAACTCAGTCATCTTTTCATCAAAATCCTTCAATTTCACTTGATTTCATATTTCCACAAAACATTAGAACTTGGCTTCAACTCTTTGTCAGACTCAAAAACATAGTAACCATCATAAAATTTATTGTAACATAGCATAAACTTGATTAGAAACTCAAAAGAATTCAATTCGTTCATGATTCACTAATTCAAGAACTCAATGTTGCAACTTACATGGAAAAATAACAACAATTCATGGAAGGTAACTACCAAACTTTATCTATACATCCGAGACACTATAATCAACATGTTATTGATTGAAATAAACCAAATAAACATTCCAAATATCTCACCAAAATTCATCCTTTGAGCATGCTTCCCCTAGCAGTATTCCAAACCCGTGGTGCAGGGGCACCTACAACCATGTTTCAAAATCTACTTTGGTGACAGTTTGTATTAAGGTCTTTGGGTGAGTTCAAGAGTTTTTAGATGTTTTTTCATATATTTTATTGAAAATAAGGTCTAAATGGACCAATATTTCATGTATTTAGGGATTTTGTGAGTTTGGTGATCAAATGTGCAAGTATACACTCTTGCTTCAAAAAATTGTCAATTTTGCCATATAATCTTTGAAGGAAATCTATTCAAATTTTAAATGGAAGTGCAAGACAAGAGTATAGAATTTTTATTATGGATTAAATAAAGGTTTTTGATTGGTCTTAGGTATATTGGACAAAAAGGTTGCATAATGTTGCCTATTTAGCAAAAGTTGTTGATTTAGCAAAAGTTATCAATGTTAGCAATTTTAAAGACAAATGAAGGTCTTGGTAGTTTAAATGTGGTTATAGGTTGGTTATGGATGTGGATAAGTTGGAGAAGGGATTAAAATTGTATTTAAAAACCTGGTATGGCCTCGTTCAAGAGGTTCGTGGAGTTTGAATAAGAAAGAAACTTGCATTTACATTATTTTTCTGAAGATCTCACTGCTTTTTATGTGTTTGTAGACCCTGTATGGACTTAGTAAAGGTGTGAAATTGATATTCCTCCATAAAATAATGTTCCTACTTTAATTTGGATCCCTTTGAAGAGGTTTTCATTGAACTTTGTGCTAGGAATTCATAAATTTCTAGAAACCGAGTTCTTGGACAGTCAAGGGTTTGAGGGCAATTTAATGTCTTAGATGAAATCCCACCTATTTTTGTCTCTATGAATCAGTGGAGTGACCATGTAGGATGTACTTAGGATGTTCTTAGGAGTAGAGAAGAACAAGTTTAAATTTTCATCATGAATGATGCTGGTTTAAGGGGAAATACCCTATTTTCTCATAGAAAATAATGGTGCAAACCTAAGAAAGAGGGGTGCAACGTTTCCAGAGGGAAGATGAGGGTTCCTTAAGCTTGGGGGGACCTATAAAAAGGTTTTTGGGCAGTTTTTTTGAATTGTGAAGTTGTGGAAGGTAGATTTTCAGTAAGGAGGCCTAAAAACCCTTGTTTCTTAGGTTCTAGAGAGGGTTTTGAAATTTGTTGATGGAATGAGTACTTGGGCTCATCAAACCTTTATAATTGTTAGTTTTGAAACCTAAGACAAGAATTTTTTTGGTCATGGAGGCCTGGTGGTGGGTTCTTGAGGGGTCCCTTTGTAAAATTAGCTAATTTGGGCCCTAAAATAGTGAAATTTGTCATTTTGAGGAAAGTGTTTTAAAAGAGTAATATCTAGATTTTTTATATTTCAATTTTAATGATACCAAACCACCAATTTCATGATTAATTTTCCAACATAAGTTCATTACCCTACTATCCCAAGAAACCCTCCAAAACACAAGCAAAAATAAGGGTTTTCAAGGATTTCACAACTCCAAGCCTCTCCCATTCCTCCCAAGGGTCCAAACACCCTCCAATACCTCTGAAAAAACTTATAAAACACTCACAATGCCATTACAATAATTATTTTTTAGAATCACCATCATGATTATTCACTTTCACATAGAAGCTCTGGCCAACCTAGTGCATCACTCCACCGACCAAACCCATGCTCTTCCAGACTCCCAAAAAAAATTGACATCTACATTATTATGTTACACACCAATCACCTCCCCCAATGTATCTAACTATTTTTGTAACTTCTTAACTAACTTATCTCTTGACAACTTTGCCAAAAATGTAATTTTTCACAAATGTCAAGCCAAATTTGTCCCCTAAACACCTAGAATGACTCAAAAGAACTAAATAAATATTAAGAGTGGTCTCGTAGACCTTATTTAACATAGATAATTATATTAGACTAAAAAAAAACAAGAACCTTGATTTCACCCATCTTCACATGCACCAAAAACCCTCCTTTTTACCCAATAAACTAATGGTTTATTGAAAAATACTCATCCAACCCTCACATAATATTATGAAAACTTAAAACAGGTCTAAAATGGTCTGCACAAACACAATTCAACAAGAAACCATGCTACCCCAATGAAAAACACACTTTTGCATATCAAGACCACTCAAAATTTCACTCTAGGGCTTCATGCCCAACACCCTTTTAGACCTCCCCTGCACACAAAAAACATTCCCCCACCTATTTATTGATGATCTTCCTTCAAATATTCTAAATTAGTCTTTTCATCGATGTTTTCCTAAAGCCTAGACAACAACTTCTTGAATTGACAATTTTCATTCAATGGTGCTCCCGCACCATGTATGCTTCCACAGTTTGTATACATATATATGACATAAGTTGAAATTTTGTATGCTTGTACATGCTTCCATTTTGAGCCTATCTTGCAATCATGGCATGCCACGTTACCACATTTCTTTAAGGCATTTTGGATTGAAAAAAATCATGTCACCTTTGTCTATGCTAGATTAACTCTTGTAGAGGATGATTGTAAGTATTCTTTATGAAGCATTGAATGACATATATTTTGATTAAATTGAATGGATACATTTTTTAGGAACTAATATTCATCTCATTACCATGCTACAGATAAAATTATCTGCCATGCTGAAGAAAAAGACAAAGAGGAAACTAATAGACGAAGAGAATGAAACCTTCAAAGAAAAGGAGAGAGTTTGGGTGGTGGCATATCGTGAAAAGAAGAAATTGCAAATGATTGACGAAAACAAACCAATTGAAGAGGAACCTAAACCCTCCAAAAAAGAAAATGGATTGGCAGCACAAAAGGCACGAATGTGAAAGCATCGTCGTAAGATAGATTCAGATACCGTAGTTGGAGACACACCCTCTACGACAAGTGAATATGAAGGGACACCATTAAGCACAAGCGAATATGGAGGGACACCATCTACCAAAAGTGAATATGGATGGAAACCATCTACTGCAGGTGAATATGGAGGGACACCATCTCCCGCAAGTGAATATTGTTGGACACCATCCAACACATCCAAAGTTGAGAGTACATCATCACTCGGATTTGACGAAGAAGGTATTCCATCATCCCCATGTGAACCTCAAGGTATGTCTTCTTCTCCACCCTAGATCGAAGGTACGCAATCTAGCCCACCTCAATTAAATATTGATGAAATTCCTAATGCTGAGATGTATGTACTTAGGAGAACACCACCTAGAATTTTGTGTAGAAAGCCAAAGTATTTGATTAATATTGATGATGAGATTTTGCAGCACATGGAAGGTAAGATCTCAACACACACTTGTAGAAGATATGCTGATAAGATTTGGGAATGATTCTTTGAAAGGATAAATGAGACTGCAAGATGTCAACTATTTGTTGAAATGATGCGGGGTGTAAAGTATAGGAACATCATGAAGAGTCTTGGGTTGAGAACATTGAATGCATCGAGTGAAGACACTATCGTGAAGAATATAATGGATGCTTATGAGAGTGTGGGTAAGACCTCATGCTCAAAGGATAGTAATGTCATCTGATGTGTCATTACATCGACTTTGGTAAGTTGTCAAATAAAGAGAGCTCATCTCATTAGAAAGATGAGTGAAAAAATGGGAATTAGTAGAAAAACTTTATCAAGAGCCATTCAAAGGCGGCAAAGAATTAAGGGCACTAATTCAAATGAATTATGGGCATTCTCAGGGAGACTATCACAAAAATATAAAGAAGATTTCAAAGCCTTGAGAACACTAATTGAAGAGTATTGGAAGAATAACACAAGGCCATCTCTGAATCAAAGGATGTGGTAAGAAGGAGAATCGGTAGTCGGAATTGTGAGCCACATCCAAAGCATTTTTTGGATATGACTCAAACCCAATTTTTTCATAAATTTGAAATTGATTATCCTCAAATTAGTATTTCTCAAAGATTTTTTGAAATGCTTAAACCTTTTTATGTCAAGATAAATCACACACACACTACTTGTTGTTGTAGACTACATATTGAATTCTCTAACCATTATGATGTTTATCATTCTATATGTTTATATTTGCATACTAACGATGTTTTGCAGGATTATGGCATAGAAGCCCCACCAAAATCTTCAAGAGAGTTCTTATAATTTTTTTTATGTGAAATAGAGGATGGCCAAATATTCTACAGGACATCATGCTTGGATGGTTCACACGAGCGTTGCGGTGGGTTCCAACGTATTCCAGTATGTCAACATATGGAAATCATAGATGAGGTGGGACACAAACTAGTAGAGTTTGGGAAGTATAAAACAGTGGCATATGCTTCAAAAGATGGGTCTCAAGCAAAAAGGTGTGATTTGGTTATTGAGAAGATTCAAGTGTACCAGTTTATGTCCATGTTTTGTGACAATATATTGTCTGAGTATGCAATGCATAGCCACAGAGCTTGATGGTTGGACGTGCAATTCAAGCTATGCAAGGACACTTTTCTAGTTGGAAGCATAGTATCAGTGGTTGAATTTGCAGAGAACTATTCTTTACAACCACAACATGAGGTGCAGTCACAGTATTACAACTCCACACAAGTTTCAGTATTTGTGCACATAGAATTCATTCTTGCATCTGATAGTACAGATGACCAAATGAAGGTATTAATGGAGTACCACTTTTACATTAGTGATGATCGCACACATTCTCCAGAGTTTGTGCAAGGTTGCTTCCAGATGTTCTACAGTGGTTTGGCTTAGAGGGGCATAACATATGACTGACATATAATATGGTCGGATAACTGTGCAACACAGTTCAAGAACTCACACATGTTCTACTAGTTCTGCAGGATGCATGTCATTATAGGTGTTCAACATATGTGGAACTTTTGTGAGGTCGGACATGGAAAGGGGGAGCATGATGGTGCATGAGCATGCATGAAAAGAGCATTAGCATGAGAAGATTTAAAGTATAAAGACAGTGCAAACTTGACAGATGCAAAATCAATCGTCGAGTGGTGTAATGCTCTGATGGGTCCAAGTAATGAAGGTAAGTCTTCAGTTCATAGATTTTTTTGGTTGACGGATGATACTAATATTGCACCATATGAGGACTGTTGTACACTAACAGGATCGAGTGAGGTACACTCTTTCCTTAGCTCAAATGCAAGTTCATGGAGTATCAATACAAAAAAGATGGCATGCTTTTGTTCTTCATGTACAATGCAAGCTTGGAATGATTGTGAGTCAGAGGAGTGGGTTGATAAATGGTTGACAAGTTATCTTAGCCCACTTCACACGTATCACCCTGCGACGACATTGGAATTGGCATAGATGGAATCATCAATCGACTTTGACCACGTATCAGATCTAGTTCAACCAGGGGATATATCTACTTTCTTAGTTGTTGAAATTCCATATCATTATCTTACTTTGTACTATATTCGTAATGTTGACTAATTTCAAGAGATTTGTTGCACATATCAATGCAGGGCATGTTTATGCAGATATTGCAGATGAAGACAATGAAGAGGAAACAAACTATTACTTGTGTCATTATGTTGAGGCCAAAAAGAAATTGGAGGCCCCAGTAATAGATGGAGAAAACATTGAATACCCTACAGGCTCAGTTGTGGTTATTGGAGCATGGCTTAGAAGGTACCCACATTCGAGTGTTAAACATTGGTTGTTTCAGGACTTTGACACGCATCGTAATATTCTTCATTACTCGAACCTTGTCGTGGCATCTAATGTTTGTTTGACCAAATAGGGGGTAGACCTTTGAACAAGACCTTGTGGAAGGTTCGTGAGTCTGGCCATGAGTCAATACTTGACACAATAAAGAGTAAAGTGAACCTAGATGGTTCGTTCGCTTAATTTGTAAGTATATGAACATTGGTTCTTATTAATTTATACTTGTATGCACATTAATTTGTTTGATGCCAATGCTATCATCTTATTTTACTTTGCCTATTTGTAAGTAACCTACTAAATAGTGATTGGTGTCCCCTTGCAAAAAATGCAGATATATGAGCCATCCAAGAGAATGTCAGCCAAAAAAGCAATGCAATATCCTTATTTTGATGATCTTGAAAAATCTCAATCATGATTTTAAGCCATTAGAAAAGTGTGTCCAAAGATTGGTGAGGGAATTTCAAGTTATTCATTTGAAGTTAACCTTATCATGAGCAGCTATGATGTAGACATTATAAGAGCATCTAAAATTTCAACTTATTCTATTCATGAGAGGTGTTGTGTGCAATAGGTATGTTGGAATTCCTAGTGAAGATGTATGACCAAGAGTGACTAAGTTGTGAGACTTGC
Source organism: Sequoiadendron giganteum (assembly GCA_007115665.2). Lineage (NCBI taxonomy): Eukaryota > Viridiplantae > Streptophyta > Pinopsida > Cupressales > Cupressaceae > Sequoiadendron > Sequoiadendron giganteum. Next base: position 293,921,402 of record CM021100.1, read on the forward strand.
ATGCCTATCTGTAAGTTCCTTCCATCTATTTTTATTTCATTTCCATTTTGGATGCTCTTTCTTTTTCTCTTTTACTTTGCGTATTTGTATGTAAACTACTAAAAATTGATTCATCTCTCGTTGTAGAAAATGTTGATTTATTAGCCATCAAAGAGAATCTCAGCCAAAAAAGAAATGCAACATACTTATTTTGATGATCTTGACAAATCTCAATTCTGATTTCAAGTCATTATAAAAGAGCGTGTGAAGCTTAGCGAGGGAATCTCAATTTACTCAATTGAAGTTAACCTCATAATGAGCACCTATGATGTAGACATTTAAAGAGAATCTCAAATGTATGAGTGACATTGTAAAATATTTGTGAGAATGAAGTACCTAAGGCATTGTAATGAGATTTAATTCTAATGAGATTTACTCAAATACTATAATTTTGGAGTTCATGTTTGGTGTAGTAGCACCTTGTTCTGTAAATGCCTTCAATAGGAAAATTTGCAAAATTTGAATTTTGAAATGTAAACAATGTGAAAAAGGTCATGTAAAGGTCATATGTAATGTATTCAAAGTCTCAAAGAGGTCATTAGGTGATTAGAGAAGTGATATAAAGCATGTAAGGTCGAGCAAAACAAAGATATTTTGTATTCTTGAATATTTACAATCAATAAAGTCCCTATTTTAGTGATTTTATGAGTTTTTCCAGTTGTTCATTAACTTGTATGACCTGTACAATAGTTTAAGGCCTTTAATCTTGTTGTTTAAGGTAGAATAGTGAAGTATATTTCATTTGAATCTATTTAGGAGGGTATCCATTGATTTTATCATTAGTTTGAACTGATTTTTCTCAACTCAGTCGGTAAACCAATAATGACTACTCCACTGAATTTTGATAGTTTAGATCAGTAGAGTAAGTTATAATTAGGATGTTTTAGGTGTGTGTGTATTTATTTGTGTAGGGGAATTCAAGATAACAAAGGTGGAGTTGTTGCTAAAGGGTTTTATGATGAATTTTCAAGTGAAAAGTGTGGCTCCAAGTGATGTTTTGAGGAAAACTTCTCAAATGACTTCATAAAAAAATGACTGATCTAGATAGTTATTATTGAGTTACAACACATACTTCAAAATCAATAGTGGTTGTCTTGGAACATGTGCATCAAAAATGACCTTCTTTGTTGTCCTCATTAGACTAACTAGGCCTAATTTACAAAGGAACACACCTTTAAACATTCAACAACCCCCTTAACTTGTTGGGACAACAATTATCATGTATCCAAACCCCTAGCTTTGCAATATGTCTTAGGATAAACTCATTCCACCATGCCAAACCAAAACCCTTATTTTATGCTAATATAAGGAGGGTTTATTCAAAGGAATGGTTCCACACCTTACCAGAACATGCCACCACCTCATACCTTCTTAAAATTACCTGTACAAACTCAAAAGACAATCACCCAACCTCTACATGCAATATTTTATCAAATCATAGGGTGAAACCTAATTTTTCATGCCCTTTTCCATCAAAATCTACAGGGGCAGAAACACAAACCCCATAAAACTTATTCCCTTTCACTTGGAAACTTTTTGTCTAATCCTATAGGATCGCATTGGGCCCCTCTACAAAAACCTCTCTCAGTTTTGGCTATCTCGGAGTGGTTTTCCCGTCTCAGCGGATTTTTACTTGGTGGAAAAAGTGTCAAATGCAAGTAGTGCAAAGTTGCAAAGTGGTGCAACTTTCAATCTGCAACTCGTGTGACCAAGCGAACTACTCCAAAACGTCTGAATAGGTATTTTTACACTAGGAACGGTCCTCTTTTTCACCCAAACACGCATAATCGCTTCGAGGTACGTTCAACCAGATTGATCCCTTAAGGGTCCAAAGTGCTAAATGGATGAAAACTTCAACATGCTATTACTCAGATATCATGATGCTTAGAAACTTCTCATCTAATCCTATAGGATGGCGTTGGGCTCCTCTACAAAAACCTCTCTCAGTTTTGGCTATCTAGGAGTGGTTTTCCCGTGGCGACGGATTTTTCAATTGATGGAAAAAGTGTCAAATGCAAGTTGTGCAAAGTTGCAAAGTGGTGCAAATTTTGCTCTGCAACTCGTGTGACCAAGTGGACTGTTCCAACGTGTCTGAATAGGTATATTTACGCTAGGAATGGTCCTCTTTCACACCCAAACACGTGGAATCACTCTGAGCTATGTTCAACTGGATTGATCCTTTAAAGGTCCAAAGTGCAAAATGTCTGCAAATTTTAGCATGCTATTATTCAAATACCATGATTCTTAGAAACTTTTCATCTAATCCTATAAGATTACGTTGGGCCCCTCTACAAAATAATTTCTTGGTTTTGGCTATCTCAGAGTGGTTTTTCTATGGCGGCAGATTTTCACTTGATGGAAAAAGTGTCAAATGCAAGCAATGCAAAGTTGCAAAGTGGTGCAACTTTCGTTTTGCAACTCATGTGACCAAGTAGATTGTTCCAACATGTCCGAATAGGTATTTTTATGCTAGGCATGGTCCTCTTTTTCACCCAAACATGCATAATCGCTATGAGGTACGTTCAACCGGATCGATCCCTTAAGGGTCCAAAGTGCTAAATGGCTGCAAACTTCAACATGCTATTACTTAGATACCGTGATGCTTATAAACTTCTCATCTGATCCTATAGGATTGCACTGGACCCCTCTATAGAAACCTCTCTCGGTTTTGGCTATCTCAGAGTGGTTTTCCCGTGGCGATGGATTTTCACTTGATGGAAAAAGTGTCAAATTCAAGTTGTGCAAAGTTGCAAAGTGGTGCAACTTTTGCTTTGCAACTTGTGTGACCAAGCATACTATTCCAACACATCCGAATAGGTATTTTTACGCTAGGCATGGTCCTCTTTCACACCCAAGCATGTGAAATCGCTCTGAGCTACGTTCAACTGGATCGATCCCTTAAGGGTCCAAAGTGCAAATTGGCTGCAAACTTCAGCATGCTATTATTTAGATAACGTGATACTTAGAAACCTCTCGCATGATCCTATAGGATTTTGTTGGGCCTCTCTACAAAAACCTCTCTCAGTTTTGGCTATCTTGAAGTGGTTTTCCCATGGCGGTGGATTTTCACTGATGGAAAAAGCGTCAAATGCAAGCAGTGCAAAGTTGCAAAGTGGTGCAACTTTCATTCTGCAACTCATGTGACCAAGCGGACTATTCCAACGCGTCCGAATAAGTATTTTTACGCTAGGCATAGTCCTCTTTTGCACCCAAACACACGGAATCGCTCTGAGGTACGTTCAACCAGATCGATCCCTTAAGGGTCCAAAGTGCTAGATGGCTGCAAACTTCAGCATGCTATTACTCGGATACCATGATGCTTAGAAACTTGTCATCTGATCCTACAAGATTGCGTTGGGCCCTTCTACAAAAACCTCTCTCGATTTTGGCTATCTCGGAGTGGTTTTCTCATGGCAACGGATTTTCACTTGATGAAAAAAGTGTCAAATGGAAGCAGTGTAAAGTTGCAAAGTGGTGCAACTTTCATTTTGCAATTCATGTGACCAAACTAACTACTCCAATGTGTCCCAATAGGTAGGTTTACGCTAGGCATGGTTCTCTTTCACACCCAAACACGTGGAATTGATCTGAGTTTCGTTCAACCGGCTTGATCCCTTATGATGACATGCAAAATAATGGAAAAGAGAAACATACAAACGACGGTTGAGAAGTCCAAGTATTCCACACAAAAAGCGTATGATCATTGGTGCAAAGTACCTTGTTCCTCCATTTGATGAAGAAGGTCTAGTTGAGTGGTTTTAGTGATTATCTAATGGTGAATAGGTTGGTCAATAGGTTGTTGTGGGTATTTTGAGCATGCTTTGTCTTGAATAAGGTCAATTAAGACCATTAGGTATGTTTTAGGATGACTTTTGGATCTAGTGATAAAAAATGTGAAAATTTCAATCTTGCACTAGAAGTTGTCTTTGTAGCCTTTGAAGGAAAATTTATGAATTTGTATATGAGTGTGAAAGAATGGAGTTTTTTTGACGTAATAAAGCTATTTCTAAGCCATTTGTGTGGGTTTAGAGGTCATTATTTGTATTCATTAGGTTGGAGGAGTCTAAAGTTACAAATTTGTAAGTTGCTTAAAGCAACAAATTTGAAATGCAATGGTTACTTGTTTTGAAAGTTGGTTTTAGTTAGTTGAGGGCATGGATCAGCTACAAAAGGGTGTGAAAGACTATGTCAAGCCTTGAGAGGCTTGAATGGAGGTTGTTGTTAAACTTTTGGAGAATATCTAATAAGAATTATTCACATTGTTCTCTGTTTTTTAGATTTTTGATACAAACTTGTTGATCCCGTACTTGGTACGGCTTGTAGCTTTCCTATACGGTCTCAAGGTTGACATGGATTGAAAGAGGGCTGAGTTGGATTTATTTTGGCAGTGGTTTTGTGCAAAACCATAAGGGAATAGGAGAGTTCTTATCATGTTTTTGCAAGTGGTCTGAAACCCTCAAAAACTAGGGTTCTAAATTGAAATTCCCTCATATCTTCCATCTCCACCACGTGCTAAGGCTATATATGGGTGGAATGGAAGAGTACCATGTATATTTTGATTCCATGTTGATTTCAGAGAATGGCTTGAAGGTGGGAGAGATATCTTTGGAGTTCTAGGCCTGACATCTCTATGTGATAGGCCTAATTTTGTGTAAAATCTGGTTTTTGATTGTTTTCATAAGTGTTTTGTGACAAGGGTGCTTGGGAGAGTTTGATTTGTGTTGGAAAATGTTGTAATAACCTGTGTATGGATGAGGGGTGTTGGGGTGAGAAAAGTTACTTGATTCCTATTGTGGATTAGCCTAATTAGGCCTACCTTGTTGCATTCTGTTTTGGCCTGTCATGGCTTTGTATTTTGTTGTTAAGACATAGGCCTTTGATGAATTGTGGGAATTTGTATAAGATTCCTAGAACCGTGTCCTTGGTTTGGTTAATTCCTTTTGAGTGGTTCTTGTGTTGACTATCCTAGTTGGTTAGGCTGCAAGGAATAGGAGGCCTAGTTTGGAAGTGATAGGTCAAAGGTGGTTCCCAAGCATAAGGTGAGTTGTGTTGAGTTGGGTTGGTCATTTTGGGAGGTTTCCAAGTCTGCTCCAAGTTCTGGTCATGTCTGGTTTGATAGATTGCATGGTTGGGTAGTTGAGTTACCTTGTTGAGCCAAGTGAATGTTGGAGTCTTAGTGGGCATATTTGAGAGAAGTTGTGTCAAATCATAACTTGGTTGAGCCACTCTGCATCACCAATGGTCTTTTGCAATTCCAAGAGTGATTGAGAGAGTTTTTCTTTGTTAAATATACCTATTCAGGGGTCTAGGACAACATTGAGTCCATTTCGTATACAAGAAATAATATTGCAAAAAGTTGACATATAAATCTCTCGATGGTGACACATCAAGAACATATTGGAATATTTTTATAAATCATTTCATGGAATACCAATTAAAAACATGTTTTTTTCTTATAGATAAAGTTGTTTAGCATTAATCAATTAATATTCAAGACAAACCATGAAGGACAACAATGATCAATGCTAGGGCTAACCAATTAATAATTATACATGTGAATAAGTCAAGCATGTACATGTCAATAAGGGAAGCACAAGTACTCAAAAAAATGTAAGCCTCAAGAAGTATACACACGAATACATAGTATACATAAGTTAATACAAAGTATATGCACGAATACAAGGTATACGCATGAAAACATGTAAGCTACAAAGTACACATTTGAACACACGTAAGTCACAAAGTATACACATAAGTTGTAAAGTATACACATAAGTTATAAAGTATACACTTGAATACACGTAAGTCATATCTATTGAACCATCAATTTAGAATGCAAATATGGACACCATCGATAAAAGATATTTGTATTAACCAAATAGCCATGCAGGCATACATCAATATATGTCAATATAAGTATGAAATATATGTATAAAATAGCCATATAGGCTATGAGAATGCCATATAGGAATACAATGTAAAATATGTCCAATAAAAAATATGTACAAAACTTCCATGTAGGCATACAACAAAGGGCTTTGGAATCAAAAGTCATTTCTCTCCATGCTCTGGAAATAAAATCTTTCCCTTTGCTTTTCGATCGGATGGTGATAGGTTTGTCACTCATTTTTTCTATGCTCAAGGAGTTCTTCTACTTCTCCTCCTAGTGTCTAGTTCATGGTGAAGTTTTAACTATTACAATAAGAAGTAAAGACATGAATATATAGAAATTACATTATAAAAATTGATATATTTGAAAAAATAATCACTTACCGCCATCTCATGATCACTCTCCATGAGGGATATATTCTCACACCCATGCTAGGCGTGCTCAAGCCCAGTATAAACCATACAAATAGAAATTAAACTACGTGAATCAATAATGGTTTGATTTTTCACTAACTAACATTTATAACAACGAATGTAAATTGAAATTTACTAATTTGCCTCATACCTCCCTTGTCAGAGCCATCGAGGATTGTATAGCAGATGACACACAAATCTCCATTACCCTTGTCACATTCAGAGGTGTTTCGGCTTGCAACAACTGAAAATAAAACAACAAATTATTCAACATAATCAACGATGTGCATATAAACTACACAAATCTATTAAGTACAATTCAAATTATTTAAACTCTTTATTCTATTACCTATGTGTAGGTTTGAGTAAATCCACCACCACTAGAAAGTGTTCCATCGAAACCTCCAATATTAGTCTGCTTAACATCCAAAATCGCAAATTAAATTACCATTCGTAAAAAAATGCTATTAACATGTAATAAATTTATAATTGTTTACTAGTTACTATAGACATCCAAATTTGATCACTTCCATATGATCAAAATTGTCTACTTTATTCATCTATTTCATTAATAGTGATTAAATAATTTATTTAATCATTATTTCATTTTCTGCCTAAAGTTCCTAAAGTATCTAATTAAATAAATTAAATACTTTACCTTACCCCATTTTCTTCTCTAAATTAAATAAATATGACAAATTATTTGATTTAGTCTTTTAACCCATTTGGATTAAAATCAATTTTTAATTCCTTTTTTCTCTCTCCTTGTCACATTCTCCATAACCCTCTCCTAATTCGGATTAAATTAATTAATCTATGATTAAGATGTGCACCACTTAATCAAGATTAAGTGTCACATCCTCTCTAATCTCTCATTAATTACCTTAATCATGTGTTTGCACAACCTTAATCAGAATCATTAGCCACATTTGGCTTACCTTTTCTGGTCAACCTTCCCACTTACCATTTTTGGTATGGACTCCCTTCCCCATGTGAATTTTTAATTCACATTTATTCAACCAAGGTTCCCCTCTTCCCCATGTGAATTTTTAATTCACTTTTATCTTCCCAAGGTCTTTCCCATCCCCATGCAAGATTCTAGAAGCCTTGCCTTGTCACTTTGGCATTGTCACATCTCCCACATGTGACAAATCTCCAGCTTTTTGGAGATCTCCTTTTATCCAATGAGTCTTCCATTAAATGTAAATTTTTAATTTACATTTATTCTTCCCACACATTTCCCCTTTTCCCATGGAGATTTTTGAGGAATTCTAAAATTCCTCAAAAGTCTCTTTCATCCTCATTTGGGGACAAGAAGTTCCTTTTTGAGGAAATCTTCTCATTCCCCAAGGTACCTCAAAGGTACTTGTCCTTCATCCACCTCATGTACTTCCCTTCCACCTCTTGTCCTTCTCTTCCACCTCATTTCCACATCACTCCACCCTAGGACATCTCACCCTCCACATGTCAAGATGTGAGGGCTTGTGAGTCCTCAACTCACCATAGCCCTTCATCTTGATCTTTGTTGGATCAATCCCAACCGTTGAATTCTCTAGAGAATTCAATTTGGCCTATAAATACCCCTTCAATTCCTTCATTTTAGAGGATAAAGTCTTTTGCAAATAAACTCTTGCGAAATTGCCATTCAATCTCTCATCTATTTTAGCATCCATATTGCATCAATTCATCTTGCATCCACTTCATTTTCATTGCCATCCAAGGAGCACACAAGACTTCAACATCAAGGGCCAACCAAGGAAGCAACAACATGAAGGTATAACAGCAATTTACTTGTTTATCTTGCTTTCATATTGTTCATCTTCTTAGGCTAATCATTGAGGTGCCCTATTATCTTGTTGTTTTTCTTTATTGCACTATTAGTTTTATCTAACATCTCACACTTTAGGAAGCAGCATTTTATTAGGATCACATTTACATACCCCAGCGATAGGTGTACTGTAGAAATAAATAGATGGTGGGCTAGTGTATCCAGTCTCAATACTGTGACCTTGCAGTTTTATTAAAATCATAAAACATTTTTAGTTAATCTTGCATTTCAAAATCAAAATTTAATAAATTAAATTCAATGAACATGCTAACTTTTACCTCACTATCAATGCCATGTGCCTCATGCAAAATTTCAGCTTCCCTCTCCATCTCCATAGCTTCAAATGGATCCTACATAGTAGCCTCCTGAGTGTCGGTGGGGTCATATGAACAAGTCACCCCGCAAGATTAACACACATGGGTTCGAAGGCCACCACTCGAAGACTCCACTAGATGGTGTTGTAGAATAGGGCTAGTATGATGCATCACACTTTGGGTCAAAGTCTTGATCGCCTATAATGTCTCTAAGTTAGTACTTTCCTTCACAACGGAAGGCATAACAACGTGCTCACGAGGTGGCCTAGCGAGAGCTCGTCTACCTTGCTGCGTAAGATCCAACTGTGCATCGGGTCTATCCTGAGCTAACCCCCCACCTCTCCCTTGGAAATCCCTCATATCAAAATAATTTGGGATTTTGTCCAATATGAACTCACTGTATAGTTTCCTAAGGAAATATTGTGGGACCTCACAATTGTTGCATGGTGGGTAATCAAAGACCATGTACCACATATCATAAAACTGGTCCCTAATCTATTGATGGTGGAACCAATAGATAGGAAACCTCTTTACATTGAGGGTAAGATTTTGATTTGTGCATGGGTCGGTGAATAATGAGCACAAATCACCTTTTGTAATTTTTAAATCTTTTACATCTGTGTATCATAGTTTATTTGCATAATAATCCCTAGCCGCCTGTCTCCTATCTTGCCATCCAGTTATTTGTTTGCTAATTGAATCTACATTTTTTAACATATCTTTCAATGAATTTGCCAGGGTCATTCTTTTTGTGGTTGAACCATTTGGATCACTCAAACTATTGATCAAATCTTCAATTTTCTTTTTTTTGTTCTCAATTTCACTCATTAAAATTTGAGTGCTAGGAGGGGGTTGAGTGATTGGTGGAGGAGGTTGTTGTTGTGGTTGATTTTGATCTTGAGGATTTGGTTGGTCTTTCTGTTGAGGATCTTGAGGGTTTGCAGGTTGATTTGCATCTCCTAAAAATTCAAACAAATATATATCAAATTCAACATAAAACTAACAAATTCAACCTAAAACTAACTAATTCAAAACAAAAGGCACAAAATCCTTACCTCTCACACCTCCTCCTCATGGTGCCATCGTTGCAAAAAAATAGAAATTTTTGGTGAAGAATTTTGCTAAATGGCTCCTCCTAGAACGCGAGCGTGAAATATGGGGGTTCTAGCCACAGCTAGAAGAAAAAAATAGTTGAAATAAGAATGACAACATTTCTCTATTTTTTTTGCTTTTAACAAGTAATAATGCGAGTTCATTATAAGCACTCGTGTTATGACTTTTCAAAAAAAAAAAAATTGAATGTGTCCACGAAATGGATACCCATTTCCATGCACCCGCCCTTACATTGTTTTAAAATTTCATGGTCATCAACATTCTATGAATCTTGGCTTATTACAAAGGATTTTTTTTAATGTCACACTGTAGTGACAAGGTATTTGGCAGCCATCATTTTTTGGTTCAATTATTAACTATGTCGGCATTGTAAATTATTTGACTTGGATTAATGTTTATTTAGGTATAAAGGAATTGAATTTATTTAAAATTCACATGGCAATGACAATATGCATCGACAACTATCATCATCTTTTATTTGAAGATTATTAAGATCTACTTTGTCGGTATGCTTGATAGATGTTTTGACACTGGACTTCAAAGCATTATTATGTTTGATAAAATCTTTGAAAGACTTGAAGGAAAGAATAGGGAAAAATCATTGTGTGAAGGGTTTGGAATCCTAGCCGCCATGATGATGTTTTTTCTTCAGCTGTAAATATGTGTTTCACTTTTGGTTGATACTAGAGGAGTGTACCGAGCTCGTTGTAAGCATGGACAAAGGGTTATGATCTAATGAAATCTCGATAGTGGATAAGGAAGTTTCAATGTTTTTTTTCAGCTAGGTAGGTATGGTTGTCATCAACCAATTTCTCTGGTATTTGTTTATCTTCTTTACACTTTAATCAGGTAATAACCCCGTTGCTTTCGAAAAGTGGTTTGGAGAAAATGATTAAATATATTTAGAGCTCGAGCTATAATTGAAATAGATTTTTTATTTTGTTAAAAGATCTATTTTGAAAACAAGAAGAGATTACTGGGCAGTAACATAAATAGTTCATTATTGTGTAATCTCTCTATTTTTTTGGGTTTGAGAGTTGGTTCAAAGAAAGAAGACCTACAGGTTGTAACTGAAATGTTTTACTTTTGCAGGGTTTGTTTAAGAGAGATTATTTTAGGGTTTTGCATTGAAACCCTAACTCGAGTTTCCTTTACAGTTACAAAAACTTTTCAGAGATTATTATGCATCTATTTAAGAAGGGTTTTTGATATTCCTCGGTTGAATGGTGAAGATAAAGTTTGTGAAGTATCAGACTTTAATTTTATAGTGACAAGAAATTGTCTTACATTGAAAATCCTTTTGAATCTCAAAGACTTGTAAAAAAGAGAAGACGTTCTTCTCTAGTGTACTTATTGAAAATCTTAATAATATCGTGTTGAAATTCTAGAACTACAATTTCTGCACTTCTAGGGTTTTAATAGTTGATTATATTTCATACTTCATGGAGTTGGTGCTCTTTGAAATGGGTGTATGTCAATGTATAAGGGGTTGGTGCTCCTAGAGTGGGTGCTCTAAAGTTTTCCAGTAAGGCATTGTAAATAGTGAGTTTTGAAGTTAAGCCAGTAAGGCATCATTTTTGGAGTGGTTTTTCTAACCCTATAGGGTTTTCCACTTGTCACATTATTTGTCTTGTGGTCTCTTTTATGGTCTCATTGCCTTAATGTGATATTGTGGTCTCATTTCTTTAATGTGATAATGCTTCAAGACTGTAAAGATATTTGATTTTCTTTAATATTTATCATTTCATTTCTTCAATGATTGCATTCAATTCATGAATGTATTTATCATTGAAATATTGAGAGCATAAATTAACTAAGTCTTTTTCATGGAAAAAGTTAAAATTTGTTTAAGACATTGATTCACCCCCCCCTCTCAGTGTCACCTTTACTCCAACAATTAGTATTAGAGCATAGGGTCCTCATATAGGTCTAAACCACCTAGGATTGATTCTGGTTTTGGAGTCTTTCAAACATGTCACAAGCTCATGAAAGTACTTTTGTGACTAGAGATCCATAGTTTGATGGTACAAACTATGTGTTCTGGAAAATCAGAATGGAAACATATATGGTTTCAATTGATCTTGATGTATGGAGCATAGGTCTAAATGGGTATACTGTTCCACCCAGAATACCCATAGATTCTGCTAAAAAAATGAAGTATGAAACTAATGCTAGAGCTAAGCATGCCATCTTGTGTGGATTTACTAAAGATGTATTTGTTAAAGTCATGCATTGTAAATCAGCTCAGGAAATTAGGGAAAAAAATTGAAAACATTTATCAAGGAAATGGCAAAGTCAAAAAAATGAAAAATCCTTACACTCAAAAATGAGAATGAAGGATGATGAAAAAGTGGTTGAATATTTCTTGAGAATAGATGAAGTTGTTAATGCAATGAGAGGGTTAGTAGAAGAAGTAAAATAATTTGATGTGGTTACAAAGGTCATTAGAACCTTACAACCTAAATATGAATCTAAGGTCTCAACACTTGAAGAAAAGAAACATTTTGATTAGCTTACCTTAGATAGTCTGCAAAGAACTCTTACTGCTTATGAAATGAGAACAAGAAAAAGCAATTCAACAGGAAAAGAAACTGCATTTAAAACTGAAAAAAAATGAAATGCAGATGAGAGTGAGTCTGAATACTCTGATTCAAAAGAAACTCACTTTGTTAGAAAACATAAAAAGGGATCAAACAAATACAAAGGAAAACTTCCCTTTAAGTGTTTTAACGATGGAAAAATTGGACATTTTGTAGCTAAGTGCCCCTATGGTGATCAAAACAATGATGATGAAAAATCTGACAAACAGTCTAAGAAGAAGGCTTATACACCTAAGAAGAATTTTAATTTCAAAAAGAAGAAGATTTTGTTCAGTAAAGATGAAACAAAAATTGAAACAAAAGACTCTTTAGCTGAGGAAGATGAGACTTTATTTATGGCTGAAGTCAAACAATAAGAAGATATAACCAACAATGATCTAGAAGATGGTGAAATAGATCTAGAAGGTGAATTAAAATGTGCTTTAAAGGAAATTAAAAAAACTCAAAAAACAAGTTCTTGCTCAAGAACATAAACTAGATCAAGTTCTTGCTCAAAAACATAAACCAGATCAAGCAATAGTCTCTTTGAAAACTTAGCTTGAAGAATCTAAGAGAGTTGAGGATTGTCTTCGAGTAGTTGTAAGTTGAACAAAGATCAAGAAATTCAAAAGCTAGAACATGAATCGTTGATCTTAGAAAGAAAATTGAAAAGTATGAAAGTACATTAAAACTCAATGATATGCTTAGCAAGCATAAACTAAATAAACAAAAAACCGGTGTTGGATTTGAAAAAGGTGAATGTTCAATTCATACTTCAAAGCCAAAAATTAATAAGAGTTTCAAATAAAATCATTTTGAATTTGATAAGAATTATGTCCATTCTTTTGAAAACAAAAGAACACAATTCAAATTTAATCCTTTCTTTTATGGTTACTGCTTTTTTGCAACAAACTTGGCCACAAAGTGAGTACTTGCAGGCTCATGACTTCTAGAATACCAAGGTTTGGACATAAGCAGTACTTTGGTTTTTTTAATCAAGTCAGATTTTTTAAATGCAATACTTTGGGACATACAATCAAACAATGCAAAGCTGATTTGTAGTAGAAAACAAAAACGGTTTGGAAACCTAAGTTTGTCAAAGGTATAGAACGATCAATGCTAGTCGATACTACTTTTCATACTAAAAATAAGGACCTATGGGTCCTACATAGTGGTTGTTCTAATCACATGACAAGGGACAAGGAAAAATTCATCAAATTTGAAGATTATGTTGTTGGATATATGAAATTTGGTGATAACATTGGTATACGGATCAAAGGTAAAGGTTGACTTCTACTAAATGAGGACACACCTATCTATAATGTGTATTATGTGGAAGGCCTGAAGCACAATTTACTTAGTGTTGGAAAAAATTGTTATAGTGGTTATCATGTTATGTTTACTTAATAGGGATGTGAGATCAAGAACAAGTCAAGAAAGATTGTTACAGTAGGGAGAAGGACTAATGGTAATGTCTATAATCTCTTAGACACCTCTGGTAATGACAATAATGAAGGTATGTGTCTAATGGGTCAAGTTGAAGAAATCTGGTTATGGCATAAAAGATTAGGACATATATACTTTGATAATCTGGTTAGAATCAGTAAAAATCAGAATGTTAGAGGTTTTCCCTTCCTCAGTAAACCAGAAAACTCTATGTGCAAAGAATGTTTAAGTGGTAAACAAACTAAAGTTAGTTTCAAGACAAAAGAACATTCATCAACAAAGCCTTTACAACTAGTGCTTACAGATTTATGTGGCCCAACTAGAACAAGGTCAATTAATGGTGAAAAGTATTTCATGTTATTTATGGATGATTATACAAGAATGGTTTGGGTTACTTTTCTTAAACATAAATCAGAGGCATTTGAAAGGTTCAAAATCTTTAGTAAAATGGTTGAAAAAGAATCTGATTTAAATCTTAAATGCCTTAAGATCTGATAAAGGAGGTGAGTTCACATCTCAAGAATTTATTGATTATTGTGAACAACATGGTATTAAAAGATAATATGCAACCACTAGAAAACCTCAACAAAATGGGGTAGTTGAACGTAAAAACATAACTGTAAAGGAAATGGCAAGAACAATGTTAGATGAGGCTAAGTTTCCTGACATGTATTGGAAAGAAGATGGTCATACAACTGTATACATTTTAAACAGAGTGCGACTTAGAGTGAAATCAAAACTTACTCCTTATGAATTGTGGAATGGAAAGTCTGCCTTTGTAAAACATTTTAAAATCTTTGGCAACGAATTCTTTATTAAGAAAGATGATGAACATCTAGGAAACTTTCAATCAAAAAGTGACAAGGGTATCTTTTTGGGATACTCAAATCATAGTAAAGCCTATAAATGTTATAATAAAGGCTTAGTAAAATTGTTGAGGCAGTCAATGTGAAAGTTGTTGAAATACCACATTTAGAAACTGATCTTGTGCAGGTTGATGAGGAAGAAACAAAAACAAAACTTGAGATAAAATCTGAAAATGTTGAAACAACAAGTCCTAAACATGATGAAACAACAAGTTCTGAAAATTTTTTGCCCAAAAATCCTTTAAAATCTATTGTTAAAAATAATCCTCAAAATCAGATTATTGGGGATAGAAATGTTGGATTTCAAACACGAAGAAAGGTTGCTAAATTAGAAGAACAAGCTCAAATGGCAAAGCAAACAACTTTATGTTTAGTCACTGAATTTGAATCTAAATACTATGATTTAGCTCTCTTGGATGATTGTTGGCTTAAGGCTGTGCAGGAAGAAATAAGTTCAATAGAGAAAAATCAAACTTGGGAGTTAGTTCCAAGACTCGATGACAAGAATTTCATAGGTGGCAAGAGGGTTTACAAGAATAAGCTTGATTAAAATTGCAAAGTTGTTCGCAACAAGACAAGATTTGTCTACAAAGGCTATGCTCAAAAGGAAGGTATTGATTCTGGTGAAACCTTTGCACCTGTTGCTAGACTAGAATCTATTAGAATATTCTTGGTTTATTCTATTTTTAAATATTTCACTATTTATTAAATGGATGTCAAAATTGTAGTTTTAAATGGCTATTTAGTTGAAGAGGTCTTTATGGAACAACTTGAAGGGTTTGTTTGCAAAGACAAGCCTAATCATTTTTATAGGTTGAAAAAGGCCTTATATGGGTTAAAACAAGCACCTAGGGAATTGTACTCTAGGTTGGATAATCATTTGATATCAAATGGCTTTGTTAGAGGTGGTGTTGACAACAATCTTTATGTTAAGGTTCAAGATACTGATATTTTGGTTGTTGAAGATTATGTTGACGATATCATTTTTGGCTGCAATAATGATGCTTTAAGTAAAAAATTCTCTAATATTATGGAATTTGAATTTGAAATGTCAATGTCAAGGGAGAATTGACTTTCTTTCTTGGTCTTCAAGTTTCTCAGCTTTAAAATGGAATATTTCTCTCTGAGACTAAGTATGCTAGAGAGATGCTTAAGAAATTTCTAATGGATGGATGTCATCCTGTTAGTACTCTAATGGTTACAAGTTGCAAACTCACTAAGGTTGATGATCCTACTGATACAAATCAGTCTGAATATAGATCAATGATTGGCAGTCTGTTATATTTAACTGCTTCTAGACTTGACATAATGCAAGTTGTTTGCATGGTTGCAAGATTTCAGGCATCACCTAAGGAATCACATGTTACAGTTGGTTGTTTGCATGATAGGAAAAGCACCAATGGTGCTGCATTATTTCTTGGTGATCAATTAGTAGCCTATCACAACAAGAAATAAGATTTTGTTTCTCTTTGCACTACTGAGGCAAAGTATATAGCCATCACTTCTTGTTGTACACAATTGCTCTAGATGACTCAAACGTTATTTGATATGGGAATCATGGTTTCTAAACCTGTTCCTATTTTATGTGATAATACTAAAGCGATCAATATCTATAAAAATATTGTCATGCACTCTCGCACTAATCATATTGCTATCAAGTTTAACTTTCTTCCAGAAAACATTTTAGCTAATTGGGTTTATCTACAGTTTGTTGCTTCCCAAGAATAGGTGGCTGATATTTTTACTAAGCCTTTATCCAAATAAGTTTTTGAAAGGCTGAGATTCCAATTGGGAGCTATCTCTCAATCTCTACTTCATTGATTCCTCCATTTTTGGTTGAGGGGGAGCTTGTTTCTATGTGTGTTTCGTTCACAACTCTCTTAATTGTTTTGATTGTTGCTATTTTTCTCTACTTGCAGCTAGTTTTTGTTGGACAATCGGTTGGTTTCAGTTGTTTTTATGGCATCTCACATTCTCCTCTTTTATTCTTTGTCATTGAGGCAAAAAGGGGGGGAGATGATATGGTTTCTTGTTCTTGATTCTCAGTGTTAGATGTTATTTTTTTAGTTCTTTCATGATAATGGTGAAATTTTAATGATGTTGATCAATCTTCAGTCCATGCTTTTAGCAATTTGTTGATTACAAGTTGTTGTGTAAAGTTAGTCTGGCCTTATTTGTGCTAAGTTCAACTGTGGATGCTTGTTTACATTGCGTCATTTACTAGGTATGTGGATGAATGTTCATAGTCTGAAAATATCTAGTTTCCTTAGAAGATTGCACCATTTCTACGGAGTTGTGGGCTTGTCCTTGATCAGGCAGAGCTTGGTTTTATTGGGGATCTGTCCATTTGCATCATTCATCATTGTTGTGATTGGTCTTAGGAGTTAGTTTACAATCTCTCTGAACCCTTCTCTTATGATCATTCTTTGAATTTGGGTTAGTTTTAGGATTGAAAGCATCGCCATATTGCTACATCTAAAAAAAGCATACTTCCAACATTGTTCATTTGTAAGTCCTTTTGTGATTACTAGTATTTTCACATTTCTCACTGAGTTGTTTTGCATTGTCAAGACCTAGCATTAGAGACCTTGGGGTTATCTCTTGAGGCTTGTGTATAGAGATTTACCTTTCAAAAGAGATAGGATATTATATTTTTTCTGAGTTGTTGTTGTGCAAAAAACACCATCAACATGAAGGTATTGATTGTGGTGAAACCTTTGTACCTGTTGCTAGACTAGAATCTATTAGAATATTCTTGGTTTATTATATTTTTAAATATTTCACTTTTTATCAAATGGATGTCAAAACTGCATTTTTGAATGGCTATTTAGATGAAGAGGTCTATATGGAACAACCTGAAGGGTTTTTTTGCAAAGACAAGCCTAATCATGTTTACAAGTTGAAAAAGGCCTTATATGGCTTAAAACAAGCACCTAGGGCATGGAACTCTAGGTTGGGTAATCATTTGACATCAAATGGTTTTGTTAGAGGTGGTGTTGACAATAATCTTTATGTTAAATTTGAAGGTACTGATATTTTGGATGTTGAAATTTATGTAGATGATATCATTTTTGGCTAAAATAATGATGCTTTAAGTAAGAAATTCTCTCATATTATGGAATGAATATGAAATGCCAGTGTTGGGAGAATTGACTTTCTTTCATGGTATTCAAGTTTCTCAACTTTAAAATGGAATATTTCTCTCTCAAACTAAGTATGCTAGAGAGATGCTTAGGAAATCTCAAATAGATGGATGTCATCCTATTAGCACTCTAATGGTTAGAGGTTGCAAACTCACTTAGGTTGATGATTCCCCTGATATAAATCAGTCTAAATATAGATCAATGATTGGTAGTCTGTTATATTTAACTACTTCTAGACTTGACATAATGCAATTTGTTTGCATGGTTGCAAGATTTCAGACATAACCTAAGGAATCACATGTTACAGCTCTTAAAAGAATCTTTAAATATATTTAGGGCACTCTTGATTATGGTCTTTGGTATCCTAGGGGTAAACCCATAATAGTGGTGTACAATCTTTATGAGGAAGGAAATTTGAGGAAATTCTCAGGCATTGAAAATTTCATGTTTTAAAGGGTTCGTTCGAACTAGGGGGTTCGCACGAACCCAAAAGAGGGGTTTGGTCAAACCCCTAGTTCAAGCGAACCCCCTTTTACATGGTGGGTTCGCTTGAACCCTGTGATGACACGTTCCCTTATGGGGAATTCAAAAAAAAGGGGGGTTCGAGCGAATCCCCCTTCGAACGAGCCCCCTTCATCCTTTCTAGCAAAAGGGGGTTCGGTCGAAGGGGGGTTCACTTGAACCCCCATTTTTTGCCCTTCTCCCCCTCTTCCACCAAATTTTAGTAGAATTTTGCCCTTCGAAGCTCGGGTTGAGGATGAAAATGGAGGATACTTCACAAACCCAACTGGAATATGGTAGTCCTCAGAACGAGATATCCAACGGATTAAATTTTAATATGTTTTGGTTTTATTATGTATGTGATTTTTTAGTTTTATTAAACATAGGTGTTTCATCAAAAGTCAAGCTCTCTATTTTGCACATGTGGAAAAATAGCAGATTATCAAAATAATTTTTTTAAAAATACGTTGAGGCTGGGTATTGATGTTCTTGATCCATTAAAAACAAAAAATTGAATTTTGATACATACAAAAAAATTTATGTTGTCTACAGTCCGCCTATGTCTTAATTGCAATTGGTTTGACTTCGAAACTTGATTAAGGAAAAAACATTCAATAAAAAACTATGAGACCAAATTCAAGTGCTAGATATCGTAGTTACAAATCTAAATTTGAAAAAATTATAATTTTATCCTTTATACAAAAAATGT
Source organism: Sequoiadendron giganteum (assembly GCA_007115665.2). Lineage (NCBI taxonomy): Eukaryota > Viridiplantae > Streptophyta > Pinopsida > Cupressales > Cupressaceae > Sequoiadendron > Sequoiadendron giganteum. The sequence continues at coordinate 293,940,243 of CM021100.1, forward strand.
TATGTTGTATATGGTGAGCGTCACTTTTTAAAAATGTTGTTTTCTGAAAAAAACCAGTTTTTGTGGGAGATGGAAAAAAAAGTGCAATCTGATTCCAAAAATTTTGAAAAAAATATTTTTAGAATCTACAGACAAAATATGATGAGACTCTAGTTTTCATCATCTTCAAATTCCTCACGGTTTAGCCGCTATGGGTGCCCAAATATGAAGATTTAGTTAAAAATAATAATTGGAGTGTCCAATTTGGCCAAAAATTGTAAACCACTATTGTGGATCACCCCTAGAAGCAATGATTTTTCTTTGATTGCATATACAGATGTTGACTGGGTTGGTTGTTTAGATGATAGGAAAAGCACCAGTGGTGTTGTATTATTTCTTGGTGATCGTTAGTAGCTTGGCACAACAAGAAACAAGAGTCTTATTCTCTTTCCACTAGTGAGGTAGAGTATATAGCTACCACTTCTTGTTGTACACAATTGCTCTGAATGACTCAAACGTTATCTGATGTGGGTATCACAATTTCTAAACCTGATCCTATTTTATGTGATAATACTTGTGTGATCAATATCTCTACAAATCATGTTATGCACTCTCGCACTAAACATATTTCTATCAAGTTTCACTTTCTTCGAGAAAAAGTGTTGGCTAATGAGGTCTCTCTATAGTTTGTTGCTTCCCAAGAACAGGTGGCTGATATTTTTACTAAGCCTTTATCCAAAGAAGTTTTTGAAAGCCTGAGATTCCGATTGGGAGTTATCTCTCAATCTCTACTTCATTGATTCCTCCATTTTTGGTTGAGGGGGAGCTTGTTTCTATGTGTGTTTCATTCACAACTCTCTTTCTTGTTTTGATTGCTGCTATTTTGCTCTACTTGCATCTAGTTTTTGCTGGACAGTTGGTTGGTTTCAGTTGTGTTTATGGCATCACATTCTCCTTTTTTATTTTGTCATTGAGGCAAAAAGGGGGAGAGATAATATGTGTTTTTCCATCAAAGACAAAGGGGGAGTTTGTTGGCTTCAGTTGTTTATTGTGTTTTGTTTGTCCTTGATGACAAAACTGGCTTGGGTAATACATGACACATACATGATGGTGATACATTGACACATTTACACGATATTGGTGGCATATGGTTCTTTACACAGTTGACATGCAGTTCTCACTTCCGGTTGTTACATTTTTATGATCTTGATACATATTGGTGCCGACTCTATTATTATTGTGACAGGGTAGTACTATAGTCTTTGGATTTGAAGCATTCAGATTGGTTCAACAGAAAGAGTGTTTCAGGTATATGTGGTGGCATTGTCAATACACATGTTTCATTGTTTGCTATTGGTATCTTATGTGGAAATGAGATCCTTGGTTTACCATATGGTTTATAATGCATAAGTTTTGGCATTGATATTTCCATTAGCATGACATATTGTCTTGACAATACTTATGAGAAGTTGGTTGACTCTTGTGGCTTTGCCATTGGTACTTGGTATGATTTCATGAAATTTGGTTCATTGTTTATATATTGCATTGCTAGCAATTATCTTGTCAAAGGTATCGGGCATTATGGTTATTGACTTACATTGTTTTAAAATTTCATGGTTATCGACATTTTATTAATCTTGGTTTATTACAAAGGATTTTTTTTTAATGTCACATGGTAGTGACAAGGTATTTGGCAGCCATTAATTTTTGGTTCAATATGTAGACACCTAAATTTGGACACTTGCATTTGTCCAAATTTATCCCTTTTCATCTAATATCCTCTTATTTACATTAATTAAGTAATATCGCTATTATTTAATTAATACCCTTAATTTTTCTAAATCCCTAAAGTATTTAATTAATAATTAAATACCTTACCCTTTATTCTCTTTTTCACCAAATGAATTAAATAAATATGAAATTTATTTAATTCCTCACATGTCACATCACTTTCACTTAATCCTAACCCACCTTCAAATCTCATCATTAGAGATGTGCACATGTCTAATATTTGATTAAGACATGTCACATCCTCCAAATTTTGCAAGTTGGCTTCTTAACCTTCGTTAATCACTAATCATCTTCTAATCACTGATCAGTTAATCCTAATCAGTACCTTGGTCAACACTATCCATCTCCCAAAGAAGTTTTAATTCTTTTTTATTCACCCAAGACTCCTCTCTTCCCCATGTGAATTTTTAGTTCACATTTATCCTTCCAAGGAATCTTCTCTTCCCCATTCAAATTCTAGAACCTTTGACTTGTCACTTCACATGTGCCAAAGACTTCTAGAACATTTGACTTGTCACATCACTCACATGTGGAAAATTTCCACCTTTTTGGGAATCTTTTCTTATCCACTAGATTCTTCTAATCATTGTGAATTTTAAATTCACTTTTATTCCTCTAAGAAATTTCCTCTTCCTCATGTGATCATTGAGTGGTCACATCAAGGTACTTACAAGGTACTTGTTATTTCTCCACATCATGTACCTTCCTTCCACCTCACTTCCACATCATCTCATCCTAGGCCATCTCACATTCCACATGTCAAGATGTGAGAGTTTGTGAGTCCTCAACTCACCATAGCCCTCCATCTTGGCTTTGTTAGTTTAATCTCAACCATTGAATTCTCTAGAGAATTCAAATTCCTCTATAAATACCCCTTTTTTTCTCATTTAGGGACCTCATGCATTTGATACCAAACTCTTGTCATTTTGTTGTTTAAAAAGACTTAGTCATTCGCACCTTTATGCTACCAAATTGCCCACTCAACTTGCAAGCATTATTTTCCCTCATCTAATCAAGTCAATTAGCCATTAGCATTTGCATTTTATCATATTGTTCATCTTGCATCTAGCCATATCCATTGCCATTCAAGGAGCACACAAGATTTCAAACATCAAGGGCCAACCAAGGGATTCAACAACACAAAGGTATAATCATTTGCAATCTTTATTTCATCTTCTTTCTTTGTGTTATCATTCCTTAGGATAATCTTGAGGTGTACCTTTTGTGTTCTTCCATTAGTGCATAATAGTTGTTTTGCATCTTTAGAATATGATAGAAATTTAGGGATCATATTTCTGGCATGCCTGGTGGGACCCACAAATGGGTCCCTTCATTTCACGTTTTTTGTTGTTAAGTTTGTTTGCAGGAACAAGTCGGAGAGGTGCGGATTTTCCCTGTAGAAGTGCGGATACGCCCTTCTAGTTGCTGCAGAAGTGCAGATACGCCCTCTTGGTTGCTGGAGAAGTGTAGATACACCCTATAGTTTACTGCAGAGGGGCGGATTTGCCCTAGTTTACATTTTGTTTCCTAACAAAGGGGTGGATTTTCCCTAGTTTACATTATGTTTCCTAACAGTTTACTTAAAAGGGGCGGGTTTTCCCTAGTTTACATTTTGTTTTCTAACAATTTACTACAGAGGGGCAGATATGTCCTAGTTTACATTCTATTTTTTAACAGTTTACTGCAGAGGGGCGGATACACCCTAGTTTACATATTATTTTTTACATTTTACTGCAGAGGGGGGGATTTGCCCTAATTTTGAACAATGTTTCTAAAATTTGACTGGAGAGGGGCAGATTTGCCCTAATTTGAACACTTTTTCTGACATTTTACTATAGAGGGGTGGATTTTCCCTAATTTGAACACTGTTTCTGACATTTTACTGTAGAGGGTCGGATTTTCCCTAATTTGAACATTGTTTCTGACATTTTACTGTAGAGGGGTGGATTTTACCTAATTTGAACACTTTTTCTGACATTTTACTGTAGAGGGGCAGATTTTCCCTAAACAACACGTTTCGGAAGGTAACAATAGGCATTTTAGCTTTATTTTTGTCTCAGTTTTTTGTTGTTTTGAGGTTCTAACCCCCTAACATTGTTTTTTGTGGGTATAGTTGGATTTATTGCTAACATTTTCTAGCATACTTTCATAATTAACAAAGAAAGGAGGATAAAACAACTAACATTTGCTTGCAGGGCCATCTGTTTGTTCAAATTTTAAATGTTTTCCTTGTTGTTTTCATCTAGGCACATAATTTAATCAGGGGAAAGTAAAGTTTATTGCTTGTTGTCTATATTTTTTGTGTCACCCAAGGGGGCACTAGTTTGCTTTCACTTTCCCCTTGCACTTCATATGAGCCTAGGGACTAACCAGAAATGATTAGAACCTTCTTTTTAGAGGAACCTACTTGGGGATTTCATCACCCCAAGGGACGATCCCAACCAAATGAACTGGCAGGGTATAGAAAGGGGGGAGAGCCAAAGTTGTACCCCAATATAATCACGTTATGTCTGGCGGAGTGTCGAAGCTAGGGTGATACCTAGATAGATGTGAAGAGTTGGTCTGAGCCCTTCAGTATCTCGCTAGGGTTCTCGACTCATGCTTGTGATGGGTTCTTGTTCATGGTTTGGGCCTCACGTACCAAGAGTATATCGAGGAATCCCTAGAAACCCTGTACATCCTAGATTAAGACCTTCATGGGCCATACCCTTAACACTAATCATAGGATTGTGCTTGTTCGAAGTGTCTTCTTGTGAGAAACTAGTAAATATTTTGATAAGTTAGCCTCATTATTGTCATTTTAAACCTTTTCCATAGTCATTTCCATCCAAATGAAGTCTTTGTCTCCCATAGTGGGGCAGACTTGCCCTGTAGTTTACTGCAGTGGGGCGGACTTGCCCTGACCTACCTTGCAGTGGGGTGGACCTACCCCCCTGAACAGTCAATTTCACTTTGTTTAACCATTCCAAGCCTCCGTTTAACCATTCAAAGCATCTTTTCACCTGCTCCATTAATCTGTTTACCCGTTTCAAACGTCCAAACTTTTGCTTCTCATTCTAATTACTTATTTCATCATTTGGGGAACCCGCTTCACCATTTGTTAGGCTTGCTTACCCGATTTAAATAAAAACTAGTTGGGAACCTAAAACCCTATCCTTTGTTGTGACCTAAACATTTTCATTCTCATTCAGTCATCACAATTCACCCTTTAGTCCATTTGCACTTTTCGTCTAAGTCAAGTCCATGTTTTCTAACAGTTTACTATAGTGGGGTGGACTTGCCCCGCAGTTTACTACAGAAGGGCGAACCTACCCTATAGTGGGGTAGACCTGCCATACAAAGGGGAAAATCCACCCGTCTGTGCCTTGCAATGGGGCAAACTTGCCCTGAAACAACCTTTTTCATCGTTCATTCAACCATTTCAAGCACCCGTCTGCTTGTTTTCACGTTTCGAGCAATTGTCCCCCCATTTCGAATGTCTTTTCATCATATTGAGTGATCATCCCCACAGTCAAGGCAATCACCCCTTCTATTTGAGCACCTATTTACTTAATCTGAACATCCGTTTTTCCCCATTTTTCACCAAAAGGAAAACTTGCATACATTCTAAAGTCCATGTTGAACCATCGTTTCCTTGTTACAAGTAAAATTTCATACATTCCAAGAGTCAATATCCCCATCCGAGCATTCGTTCATCCATTTTGATCAATCATTTACTCATTTTGAGCTTTTGTCTCTGCAACCTAAGAGTCATTTATCCATTCCGAGCAGTTGTTTTCTCAGTCTGAATAGTCTTTCATCCCCCTCGATTCTCCATTTACTCGTTTCGAGTAATCTTTCATCCATTCCAAACATCCATTTCCTCATTTTGAGAGTTTTTCATCCGTTCTAATCAATCTTTTACTCTTTACGAACTTTCATCTCCGCGACCTGAGAGTCGTTCATCCATTCCAAGCAATCGTTTACCAGTTCTGAGTTTTTGTTGATCCACTCCGGTCATCCATTTCCCCAATGCGATTATCTAGCACCCTGTTCCAATCACCCGTATCATCATTCTAACAGACTGTTTACCTGCTCAGAGATTCCAAATGCAGTAGGGGTGGACTTGCCCTGCACTGGGGTGGACCTGCTTGACAGTGGGGCAGACTTGCCCTCCAGTGGGGCGGACGTACCCTATAGAGGGGAAAATCTACCCCTTTGTGCCCTGTAGTGGGGCAAACCTGCCTTGCAAAAATGTGATCCCTAAATTTATATCCTATTATAAAGATGCAAAACAACTATTATGCACTAATGGAAGAACACAAAAGGTACACCTCAAGATTAGCCTAAAGAATGATAACACAAAGAAAGAAAATGAAATAAAAATTGCAAATGATTATACCTTTGTGTTGTTGAATCCCTTGGTTGGCCCTTGATGTTTGAAAGCTTGTGTGCTCCTTGGATGGCTATGGATATGGCTATATGCAAGATGAACAATATGATAAAATTAAAATGCTAATGGCTAATTGACTTGATTAGATGAGGGAAAATAATGCTTGCAAGTTGAGTGGGCAATTTGGTAGCATAAGGGTGCAAATGGCTAAGTCTTTTAAAATAAAAAAATGGCAAGAGTTTGGTATCAAATGCATGAGGTCCCTAAATGAGAGAAAAGAGGGGGTATTTATAAAGGAATTTGAATTCTCTAGAGAATTCAATGGTTGAGATTAAATCAACAAGGCCAAGATGGAGGGCTATGGTGAGTTGAGGACTCACAAGTCCTCACATCTTGACATGTGGAATGTGAGATGGCCTAGGATGAGATGATGTGGAAGTGAGGTGGAAGGATGGTACATGATGTGGAGGAAGGAAAAGTACCTTGTAAGTACCTTGATGTGACCACTCAATGATCACATGAGGAAAAGGAAATTCCTTGGAGGAATAAAAGTGAATTTAAAATTCACAATGATTGAAAGAATCTAGTGGGGTGGACTTGCCTTCCAATAGGGCGGACTCGCCCTCCAGTGGGGTGGACCTACCCTACAGAGGGGAAAACCTGTCCTACAGAGGGGAAAATCCTCCCCTCTATGCCCTACAGTGGGGCGGACTTGCCTTGTAGAATGGAAAATCTGCCCCTCTGCAATAGAAGGGAAAATCTGCCCCTTTGTGACAAAAGGGAGAATCCGCTCCTTTGTGACAGAAGGGAAAATCCACCCCTCTGTGAAAAAAGGGAAAATCCACCCCTCTGTAAGGGAAGATCCACCCCGAAAGGGAAAGTTCACCCCTCTGCAACAAAGATTTTGCAAATAGACAATAAATAGATCCAACTTCCAAATCCGACTGGCAGAATCAATCCCATCATATTCTTCAATCCAATTCTAACTTGATCCTTGATCCCATCATTCGAATATGAGCTTTAATTCAATCCCCATCTGAGCTTAACTTGAATCCCAACTTGAGCTTTAGTCCACCTATATCTTCTTCCATATTCTTCCAATCCATCCTATTCATCTTTTCATCATATTTTCTTTCATTCTAATCATCTATTCCCATATTTTCCATCCATATCCATTCCATCTAGCATCATGAATCCTTATCCCCCTCTCGTATGACCAATAATAATAGTCAAGGGGAGTCTTAGTTCTACGTTGATGATGATAATGAAATTCTTGTTGTTCATGAAGAGTGTTATATAGATCCCCTTGATGCTATCATTTCTATCAAGCTCTCTCCAATCGCCTCCAAAAATCCAACTACTCCTCCAAACTATCCCACCATGCCTTCATCTACATCTACTAACAGTCCTTATGCTACCTTTGACAAGGGCTATCCAACATCCTCACCATATACATATTCATCATGTCCTCCCTCTCAACCTCTATCCTATCCAACATCCACATCCTCTTATCCTCCTCATCATCAATAATCCCAATATGTCTACCTTAATCACCCATCCCAATCTTCCCATCCTAACCCAACACTCACAAATTCCTATCACAATCCCCCATCCCAATATTCCTCTTATCTTAATCCACCATCTCAATCTCCTTATCCTAATCCAGCATCTATATCCTTCTATGCCAACTCACCATACATGTCTTCCTATGGTGGTCCACCACCTCAATATTCATGTTCTAATCCAATATCTACATCCTCCTACATCATTCCCCCTTTCATCGCATTATATCTTAATCCTCTATCTAATCATAACCCACCTAGTCCTCCAACCACTCCTAGTCCTCCATATAGTCCCATTAATTCCTCTAATCCTAATCCTAATCCACCCATCCACTCACCTAATCCTCCAATCCCTAACCCTAACCCTCCATCTCCTCCTAGTCCTCCATCCAATCCCATCCACTCATCTAATCATAATCCTCCATCTCCTCCTAGTCCTCCATCCATTCCCATCCCCTCATCTAATCCTAATCCACCAATCCCTAATCCTAGTCCTCCAACCACTCCTAGTCCTCCATCTAGTCCCATTCATTCCTCTAATCCTAATCCTAATCAACCCATCCACTCACCTAATCCTCTAATCCCTAACTCTAATCCTCCATCCAATATCATCCACTCATATAATCATAATCATCCATCTCCTCCTAGTCCTCCATCCAATCCCATCCACTCATCTAATCATAATCCTCCATCTCCTCCTAGTCCTCCATCCATTCCCATCCCCTCATCTAATCCTAATCCACCAATCCCTAATCCTAGTCCTCCAACCATCCCTAAACCTCCATCCATTCCCACCACCCCACCTAATCCTACATCCCTTCCAAATTTCGTCCAAAGACTCATGACAAAGAAGACATTCCCCACTCCACCTTTTGAAGTCGTGGAACCATGTCATCCCAATCCGTCATCCATGGTCACTAGTGATGAGACCCCTCTCCAACCCAAACCTATCATTGATGCTACCACCCCTAGCACCACTCAAATCGTCGAAACCATCACATCCTCTGAATCCACGAAGCCCCCATCTCCTACTCTAAGATCTGTCGAGCCCATCAAAGATAACCAAATCCGATCCACTCCTCCTACACCTAGATCCTCCCAATCCATCACAGATCCGCAAGTCCAATCCACTCTTCCCACTCCTAGTGACAACACACAAGTCCCATCCATTCCTTCCACTCCTAGTATCACCGATATCCCTTCCCTTGAACTTCATGAATCCTCCATCCTCCCATCTCCCCCACCTAAGGAGTCCCTCCAACAATCCTCCATTGTTGTACCTCCCACACATGTTGAGGCATGCCAAGGGATTGATCCAAAGCATAGAAACATAGATCACGCCATCTCATCCACTCCATCCAAAAATCACAGTCCCCCATCCATCCCCTCTCACGATTCCTTTCCTCACCTGAATCCTGATCCTACCATCCTATCTACTCCATCTCAAGATCACACTAGCTCTCCTGCTCCATCCCATGATCCCCTTTGCACTCAAGATCCAATCACTCCCTCTCATGAGCCCTTATAACTTGTTTCCCTAGTCCCAGATCTTGTCATACCACCTAATCCCTCTCCTGATCCCTTCCCACTCATTCCTCATGATCAAGATGATGTGATCCCCTCGTCTCCATCGCATGATCCTCCATCACTGCCTAGCCTTGTCACCACAACATCACTTTTATATCACATTAGTAACATTACGCTCATCCATGGTGGTCTCCTTGCAGAAGAAAAACAAATTATATTCACCACCCATCCTCCTTTACCTAATAATAGGCTCGCATCATGCTTCCAAAAGAATAAGCATCTTACCATAAATCACATGCTCCATAACATGAACTATCAACGAAAAGGTTTAGGCCTTCATGAGAAAGGTACTTTAGAGCCCATCCAAGTCAAAGAACATCTAGGCACACATGGTCTTGGATATATCTCCCAAAACTCACACTCCAAAGATGTTGGTACAACCTCCATACATCCTAAACGATCCTCTTCTAAAGGAACACGAGGTACTTCTCATCGTTCTACCAAATCCTTTGTTGCCATCCCCCCTCCTCCATCATATCGCCTCAAAACAACCTTCCATATTCCTCCTTCATCTGCTCCATCCATTTTGGGTCCTTATGTCGCTCCAACCACTATGTCTATTTTGAGCTCTTATATCCCAAAATCACCTCCTCCATCTCATCCTATCCATGTCTCCCATCATAAACATCCCACTTTGATGTCCCCTAATCAGGATCAAGAAAGGCACATACCTACACAGTCTCCATCTACACATAATCCCTTTAACCCTACCTCCACCACTCCACATCTTCCATCTCCTCGCGCCCATTCCATTAAAACTAAAATTACTTTGGATGTTAAAGAAAAAAATGTATAAATCCAAATGTCCACATGAATCTAACGCTCCTCATGTCCCCTTCAAAAGACATGTTGAAGAAAGGAAAAATCAAGTCCAAAATCCAAATCAATCCAAATGGCCACAAAGGCCCACTAAAGAAAAAAATAAACCATGTGGATCCCAAAGAAAAAAGAGGCAATTCCTTCAAATGAAACATCCATGATGACATCCAAATTTTCTAATCCCAAAGCTAATAATTCACATCCTCCACCTCCTAAATCTGTTTTGGGTCCTTACGCCCCAAAATTCACTATCCCAACACCTCCATTATTGCCACATTCTCCATCCATCCAACCTCCTATCATTTCACATCCACCACATGTGCCAATATTGAACCTTAACACCTTCCCCCATTACACATCCACTCCATCATTCTATCCATACAACGTCCAGTATCCCATCCATTATCCCACCTATCTCCCCCATCAAATCCCTTTAATGTATCCTCTTGCCTAATCTGTCCATTCTAATAAGGTTGTACCAACATCCAATGGTCACTCTATACATGGGCTCTTATTACCGCATCTAGAACTTGATGCTTGAGTCCTTCATCCATCCCCTTTATCATATGTCTTCCGCGTCCATTTATACATTTATCCCCATGCTTATCCATCTCCATCCATATTTTTGTCTGAAAAATCCAAAAAAATAAAAAAAGAGCAAAAACAAAGAAAAAGAAAAAGAAAAAAAAAAATAGTAAAGAGAAAATAATTTGTCCAATGGTGAAAACTTGGCAAACAAGCGCCTTGGATAAGTACCATGATGAAAACTTGGCAAACAGGTGTCATGTGTAAATCCCCCATCTAGTCTACTTCCACGATTGGGGGCAGCATCCACTTATGCATTCCTTTCCTCCATCTCACCCATTTGCATATCTTCCCCTAGTCCCTCCATCTTCCTTATGATGTTGACCTAGATAGGGGAAAACACATATACATTCTTTGGACATCTCTGTGTATACATTCCCCTCATCCATATATCGTCATATTCCTTATCTACCTCTATCTATCTTCCATTGTCCATGCATCCTATCCAGCTCTATCTCTCTTCCATTGCCCATCTCACTCCCGTATCCACCCATCCTTCTATCCCTCTCGCCTCGTCGTGCTTGACACATCTAGAGTAGGGAAATCTCATTATTTGTAATAGAGTCCTTGGAGACATCATCCATTCATCCCTCCAAGTAATCTTTTCCATCCTTATCTCCCCATCCCTTTATCCATCCAGTAATTCCTTCCATCTACCACATCCTTATCGTCCTATACTCTCATCCACTAGTCCTTTTTCGTCCTTTCATCCTTATCTACCCATCCCTCTATCTAAACATCCTGATCATATCCCTATCCTTATCTTCCTATCCATCTTTCCAAATCCTTATCCACCTATCCTAACATCTTTCTATCTTCCCATCTTTATCAATCCATCCATTTACCTCTATTTTCCTCCTCTCTCTGAATCCCTTGTCATTGGTATATAGCTATAGGCTAACCTTTATGCAATCCAAGTCCATTCATCTCACTATCATCCATCCTATCTATTCCTCACATATGTCCCATATCCTCTCACTCTTCATCATTCATCTATCCATCGTTTTCTCCTCACAATTCATCTTTTGATGATTTGGATAACTATCCCATCCCTAAGCTTCACATAATACATATCTTACACATATCCACCATCTAATCCAATAGGCATTTCTTGTATCATCGTGTCGGTCTCATCCTTTTATCCACTTATCGTGGTCATATCATCATCCTTTATCCATCGTTTTTCTTTGGTCGAACTACGTTGCCCTAGCGCTTTCATGTAGGCAAGGTTGATCATTTGATCCACCCCTGGCGCTCCTTTTGTATGACCTGTCTTGGTCATCCACTGAAGTCTCCCTTGTCCTCTTTCCACTTTTATCCATGGTCCATCACTAGTCTTTTATCGAAATACGAGGGCTCTGCGCTTTCACATAGGCAAGGCTACTCTTTGATCGGCCCCCGAGCTCCTAGGTCTTTAGGGTGTGACAGTCCCATGTCTTGTCTCTCTTGTGTCGTTTCGTCAAACTATGCCCTTATTTAGCTGGTTCTTAACAAACGAGATCCACTTGTATCGGCAAATCCAATCAACTTTGAATATCCTACGTCATATCAATCTTTTAGTTAGTATTTATCATCGATCTCAACAGGATGTATCCTTCCTAACAAACCTCATCAACCCCATCCATCCTCTTGATCATATGGAAAAGGACATTTGAAATTGATTGCGATCTTTTGATGCTTTTGGATTTTGTTTATCGTTTGAGCTCCCTATCATCACTTGTCATGGTTGCCATGATCCATCATATCATGATGTGCTTTGAAAGGTCAACTTAGGTGCATATATTGATATTTTTTCTATTTTTGTCTTCTTGGTTGTCCCATGTAGTACCCACCAAGATCCCTGAGGTCTTGTGTTACGCTGGGGCATCCTTTTGTGCTTTTGGTTATCCCAATACCTAGACTAACCAAGGTCTTCATGACTTTGGGGTGTTGGAATAGCCTTATTGTTTGCTGTGTTTTATGCATTGGACACTAATCTGCCTTGGTTCTTCATACCCTGGCACTTGGTGTCTTATGCTATAGGAAAAATCAGTTCTCTGAAGATGGCAACTTGCATTAGGATTGCATTTCATTTTTCATTCCATCATCGTGCATGTATCCCCCATCCTCATCCATTCAATCTCGCATAAGTCATCTAATCACATCCTTGGTCTTGTTCCCAGCCTTGCTACAATCCTTGCTCCAATCATCACCATCGTCATCAACATCGGGATGTATCCTTCCCTATCCTTTGGTGTTCTTTCGAGATGTATCCTTCCCTCATCAACAACCCTTTGATCGGGATGTATCCTTCCCTATCCGTTGGTGTTCTTTCGAGATGTATCCTTCCCTCATCAACAACCCTTTGATCGGGATGTATCCTTCCCTATCCTTTGGTGTTGTTTCAGGATGTATCCTTCCCTCATCAGCAACCCTTTTGTTGGTATATATTCTTCCCAATCCTCATGTTGTTTTGGGAGGTATCCTTCCCTCATCAACAACACTTTCATCATCATCATCAACCATATCCTTCCCTATCCTTTTGTGTTTTCTTGGGATATATCATTTCCTCATCGACAACACTTCATCCATCATCAACCCATTTTGGCTTGTAGTTTGACTGGGGCAACATCACCTCTTGTCCTTCCATCCATTTGTGCTTCACATCATCTCCCATCACTTATCATCCTTTCTTCTCCATCACTTTGCATCATCTTCCCTTTCATCGTCTCATCCATTTCAAGAGCACACCTATGTTCTCTTGCACCCACATGTCCTCTCGAGGGGGCATCCTCATCCGTAATCTTCATCTTCATTCCCATCATCTTTCTTCCCAATCACTTTGTTGATGATTGGGGCATCTTTTCCAATCTAACTGTCTTCTTTCAGGTTCTATATTTTAATATTCTTTGAAATGATGCTACTTTGTAACACCATCTCAAAGAGGGGAAAAATGTAAACACCTAAATTTGGACACTTGCATTTGTCCAAATTTATCTGTTTTCATCTAATATCCTCTTATTTGCATTAATTAAGTAATATCGCTATTATTTAATTAATACACTTAATTATTCTAAATCCCTAAGGTATTTAATTAATAATTAAATAACTTACCGTTTATTCTCCTTTTCACCAAATGAATTAAATAAATATGAAATGTATTTAATTCCTCACATGTCACATCACTTTCACTTAATCCTAACCCACCTCCTAATCTCATCATTAGAGATGTGCACATGTCTAATCCTTGATTAATACATGTCACATCCTCCAAATTTTGCAAGTTGGCTTCTTAACCTTCGTTAGTCACTAATCATCTTCTAATCACTGATCAGTTAAGCCTAATCAGTACCTTGGTCAACACTCCCCATCTCCCAAAGAATTTTTAATCCTTTTTTATTCACCCAAGACTCCTCTCTTCCCCATGTGAATTTTTAATTCACATTTATCCTTCCAAGGAATCTTCTCTTCCCCATTCAAATTCTAGAACCTTGTCCTTGTCACTTCACATGTGCCAAAGACTTCTAGAATATTTTACTTGTCACATCACTCACATGTGGCGAATTTCCACCTTTTTGGGAACCTTGTCTTATCCACTAGATTCTTCCAATCATTGTGAATTTTAAATTCACTTTTATTCCTCTAAGAAATTTCCTCTTCCTCATATAATCATTGAGTGGTCACATCAAGGTACTTACAAGGTACTTGTTCTTTCTCCACATCATGTACCTTCCTTCCACCTCACTTCCACATCATCTCATCCTAGGCCATCTCACATTCCACATGTCAAGATGTGAGGGCTTGTGAGTCCTCAACTCACCATAGCCCTTCATCTTGGCCTTGTTGGTTTAATCTCAACCATTGAATTCTCTAGAGAATTCAAATTCCTCTATAAATACCCCCTTTTTTCTCTCATTTAGGGACCTCATGCAATTGATACCAGAATCTTTCTATTTTGTTATTTGAAAAGACTTAGCCATTTGCACCCTTATGCTACCAAATTTCACACTCAACTTGCAAGCATTATTTCCCCTCATCTAATCAAGTCAATTAACCATTAGCATTTGCATTTTATCATATTGTTCATCTTGCATCTAGCCATATCCATAGCCATCCAAGGAGCACACAAGATTTCAAACATCAAGAGCCAACCAAGGGATTCAACAACACAAAGGTATAATCATTTGTAATCTTTATTTCATCTTCTTTGTTTGTGTCATCATTCCTTAGGCTAATCTTGAGGTGTACCTTTTATGTTCTTCCATTAGTGCATAATAGTTGTTTTGCATCTTTAGAATAGGATAGACATTTAGGGATCGCACAATCATTAACTATGTCGATATTGTAAAGTCTTTGACTTGGATTAATGTTTATTCGGGTATAAAGGAATTAACTTTATTTAAAAGTCACATGGCAATGACAATATGCATCGACAACTATCATTATATTTTGTTTGATGATTATTAATATCTACTTTGTCGGTATGTTTGGTAGATGTTTTGACACCAGACTTCAAAGCATTATTGTGTTTGATAAAGTCTTCGAAAGACTTTAAGGAAAGAATAGGGAAAAATCATTTTGTGAAGGGTTTGGAACCCTAGCCGCCATGATGATGTTTTTTCTTTAGCTGTAAATCTGTGTTTCTCTCTTTTAGTCGATACTAGAGGAGTGTACCAAGCTCATTGTAAGCATGGACAAAGGGTTATGAGCTAATGAAAGCTCAACAGTGGATAAGGAATTTTTAATGTTTTTTCAACTGGGTAGTTATGGTTGTCATCAACAAATTTCTCTGGTATTTGTTTGTTTTCTTTACACCTTAATCAGGTAATAACCCTGTTGCTTTCAAAAAGTGGTTTGGAGAAAATGATTAAAGAGATTTAGAGCTTGGGCTATAACTGAATGAGTTTGTTTATTTTGTTAAAAGTTTTGTTTTGAAAACAAGAAGAGATTATTGGGCAGTAACTTAAATAGTTTCATTATTGTGTAATCGTTGTGACTTGTTTTGGTTTGAGAGTTGGTTTAAAGAAAGAAGACCTATGGGATGTAACTAAAATGTTTTATTTTTGAAGGGTTTGTTTAAGAGAGATTATTTTGGGGTTTTTCATTGAAACCCTAACTCGATTTGCCTTTACAGTTACAAAAACTATTTAGAGATTATCATGCATCTATTTAAGAAGGGTTTTTGATATTTCTCAGTTGAGTGGTGAAGAGAAAGTTTGTGAAGTATCATACTTTACTTTTATAGTGACAAGAAATTTTCTTACATTGAAAATCCTTTTGAATCTCAGAGACTTGTTAAAAAGAGAAGATGCTCTTCTTCAGTGTACTTATTGAAAATCTTAATAATCCTATGTTGAAATTCTAGGACTACAATTTCTGCACTTCTAGGGTTTTAACAGCTGATTATATTTCATACTTTGTGGAGTTGGTGCTCTTTGAAATGGGTGTTTCTCAATGTATAAGGGGTTGCTGCTCTTAGAGTGGGTGCTCTAAATTTTTCTAGTAAGGCATTGTAAATAGTGAGTTTTGAAGTTAAGCCAGTAAGGCGTCATTTTTGGAGTGGTTTTTCTACCCCTAAAGGGTTTTCCACTCGCCACATTATTTATCTTGTGGTCTCTTTTATGGCCTCATTGCCTTAATGTGATATTGTGGTGTCATTGCTTTAATGTGATAATGCTTCAAGACTGTAAAAATATTTGATTTTCTTTAATATTTCTCATTTCAATTCTATAATGATTGCATTGAATTCATGAATGTATTTATCATTGAAATATTGAGAGCATAAATTAACTAAGTCTTTTTCATGGCAAAATTTAAAAAAATTGTTTAAGACATTGATTCACTCCCCCTCTTAGTGTCATCTTTACTCCAAAACTTTGAAGGTTGAGTATTCATAGATTGAGTTTTCCACATAATATATAGAGTATCAATCTTTGACCAACATAAGTATATGATAGCGTTGATAACCATAGAATATGTATATGATACTACTTCAAAATGGCTATTCTAATTATTATGACGTTGATTTTTTGTTCACTATCACTATATAACTAAGCCAAAGGCTCTCAATAAACTCATTATTTTATCACAAATTAGCGTATCCATTTTGATATAAATTATAACAAGAAACAAAATAGTCCTGAAGTAAATTAACCAAAAGGCTATATATATACTTTATTGGAGACAAATATTATAGTTACATAGTGACTTATCCAAAAGGCTACTATAATGAGATATGCATTACAATCATAAAGTGACTTAATTAAAAGGCTACTATAACACAAACTTACATTATAGTCACATAGTGTCTTAATTGAAAGCCTACTATAACAAATACTTACATTACAGTCACATGGTGACTTAGCCAAAAGACTACTATAACAAAGACATGCATTAAAATCATATAATGACATAGTCGTAAGGCTACTATAACAAAGACATGCATAATATTCACATAGTGACTTAGCCGAAAGGCTATTATAACGATGTATTGCTATAAAGATATAGCCAAAGATTTTTAAAAAGATGTGAATGACTGCCCTAAATTTTAAGGGTTTAGAAAAAAGTATATGTATTGTACATGTGCACCAAAATAATGTACAAAAAAGTGGACAATACACGAAAAAAGAAAAGAAAATTTGAGCTCGCTAATGATAAAACCATAAAACGTGCTCACATTATATGGACGTAACTTTAGATAGCTCACTATAATTGTTACTATTAAATATCAAGTACCCAATGTTTTTTGTTAGATCTAGTTTTTAAATGACATAATACAAGTGTTATAGCATGCATCATTACCTTTCAAATTAAATTTGACAAGGAGAGGGTCTAGAAACATGAATTTCCTTGGTTCTTAGTGCTTCGTAGTTTTGGACTTCAAATTCTCGATAGAATCTAATGTAATTTCCCCCTCATATCTATGCATGTGAGCTCTAGGATAAACCTAAACTTGGGTTATTATAAGTTAATGTAATGTACACACTATCTTATTTCCACTCATTTGTCTTTGATTATAGTTCATATCTACACATAAACATGTATTTATTATGACTCGTCAAAAAATAACTTCAACTTAAGGGATAATAAAAAATATATGAAGGATAAAATGTGCTTGATCCATTCATATGATGGTTTGTAGATACATTCGTAAAAGGAGAAAATGTGCAGTTAACAATTGAGTAACTATGTCAATGTAATTGAATGGAGTGTAACTACATAATTGTTGTGTATTTAGGAATGTGATATGCCAAAATTCGCCCCATATCACATTGTTCCTCTACTATACCCATAAAAACTTAAATTTCACCTTCTCAGGACCCCCTAAGGCTTACATAACAAAACTTGTTGATTACAAAATAGATATACATTTTTGAGAAGATCTTGTTTTGAAGAAATAAATCCCGAATCAAGTGGAAGTCCCTCAATCTACCTTGTAACCCTCATAAGGGTGTATCTTTGAGTTGAATTCCCAAGATCTTGGACTACCATTTTCCTGAACTCTCAAATCACTAACTCCCAAATTAGTTGACAATAATCCATATTGAGCTCCATCAAGTTGTTTAATGACCCTTGTAAAGGTATAATTCTCCATCACAATCTCATAAATATGTTGGACAACAATCCATATTGAGGTCAACACCAAATTCCTTACCTATCTCCAAAAATCAAACTTTACAATATGTGTGTTCTTGAATTCCATCAACATCAACAAGGAAAACAATAAAGAAATAAAAAACACTTCTCATGTAAAGCACAATCTCAAAGTGAGAAGGTAACTTGAGATGATGGAAATTCCTTTATCGTCTGGTGCCTTTAACTTCCAGTAACATGCAAGGAACTAATCAACGATTTTCCTTGACAACATGCTCAATCATAGCTCATCTACAAGATACTTAGAAATTGTTTTAATATTTTGGAATAAACTTTCCCAAGAACTGGAAGTAAGAAGATATATTACTTGATTGGCATATCCCAGGGAAGATATATAAACTGCTTGACATCTGACAATACTCATAAAAATAATTTGAGTTGAATCTTCTCTTACAAAGAAACTTACCTCCAAGTTACCACTAATAAGAGATTCATTTAAATGATTATGTAATCATTTATGAATCTTCATATATTAAAAATGAATGATTGTCCCACTCTTGATTTGATGATTTAGTGGTTCATCATCCTCTTGGCCTTCGATTATTCTCCTTCTTTAATACCCTCACCAACATACCAATACACAAAGGTACACTTGATATGAAAATGTTATGGATGGTACAATTTCAATTGAGTTATTAGTTTTCCCAAAAGAAGATTTCTAGCCACTAGATTAAAAAGAGTATCAATATCCTTGGCATACTTATTTAAAGCTTCTAGCAACATTATATCAGTTTCATCATTTAATTTTCTCATATACATACAACATATACCATTATTTACAAAGACTATAAGAACACTATTCTACAACTCAACATACTCAACATTGACACCGATAATAGGAATGGAAGTAATGATAACAATGAGTTTCAACTTGTACAATATGGTAGTTTTATCAACATCTAGACCTTCTATCAAAATGCACATCTTCCTCTTGTAATAAAAAAGATAATCAAAACAAGTACCTGAAAGTTATGATGCATTAATTTTTCTACATATTAATTTCACCATACCTTCACTCTCTAGTCAGTATCACATAGAGAGAAAATGACCCTTTTTTATTTTATATCTAGGAAGCTCGTGTCAATTTTGTGGATCTACCAAATGCATAAACTGGTATGAAAATGACCATATTGTACTAGGGAACTTGTATGTTGCACAATTTATTTAGGGATCACATACATACTCCATTCTTCCAATGTTGGAGGAAATCCCTGATGTCATGCATTCATGCCTAAAGTGGTAGGTGCTTTGGAAACCACGATTCTTCCTTTTCTCTTCACATCCTCTTGACTAGAAAAAATCATGAAATATTTTCAAATCTATGCCTTTGTATTTATATGCCTTTACATTGCTCTCACAATATAAAATCACATATCTATTTACTTATATTTATAATGCATAGGTACAAAGATCTTATCACTGTCATCTACATAACTACGCCATGCCTCATTGCATATTTCAATGCCTCATACTTCCTTCAAAAATTTCATGGAAAGTTGAAACCATAAAAAATGGTAGAGAGCAACTAATTCAAGGGAATATGTGGCTTGCATTTAATCATCATCGTACCTTCTCATAGAAATAGAGACCACAATAATCATTATCTCATGATCACGATATTTGAGAATAAAGTAAATAACGAAGAATGTTTCCACTGTCTGTCCTCCAATGTTAAATTTTCCTTGTCTATGTGGATAAAGCTCTAATACCATATGAAGGATTGAGTGTGTTTGATCCATTCATAAGATGGTTTGTAGATACATTAGTAAAAGGAGAAAATGGGTAGTTAATAGTTCAATAACTATGTCAATGTAACTGCATGGAGTGTAACTACATAACTATTGTACAATTAACAACTTAATACATCAACATTATAAATATTTTAGACCCTTAACCCTAGAGCCTAGATCCTAATCCATAAATCCTAAATCCCAAACCCTAAAACTTAGACCTCCCTAAATCCTATACCCTATACCCTATACCCTATACCCTATACCCAAAACCCTAAATCCTAAACCCTAGTCACCAATCCCTAAATGCTAAAGTCCAAAGCCTAAAGCCTAAATGCTAAATACTAAATCTTAAAGTTTAAACACTAAACCTCAAATATTAAACCTTAAAAAGTAAAAGATAAACCCTAAAACCTAAACCATAAAGCCCAAATCCTAAACCCTAGAATCCCTAAACCCTAAATCCCAAATCCTTAATATTTAATAATAAAAAAAAAATTTGAGTACTTGATATTTAATAGTAAACCTAGACCCTAGATCCCAATCCATAAATCTCAAATCTTAAACCCTAAACCCTAAATATCAAACTGTAAACCCTAAACCCCAAATCCTAAACCTTTAGACCCAAAGTGTAAACCATAAAATTAAAATCCTAAAACTTAATCCCTTACCCATAAACTGTAAACCTTATTTAACGTAGAACCCAATCATAAAATCCTTAACCCTAAATCCCAAACTATAAACCCTAAACCAAAAATCCTAAACCTTTACAGCTAAAGTGTAAACCATAAAGCTAAAATCCTAAAACTTAATCCCTTAACCATAAACCCTAAACCCTATTTAACCTAGAACCCAACCCCCAAAATCCCAAACCCTAAATCCTAAACCTCAATTTATAAACAATAAATGCTAAAGCCCAAATCCTAAACTTTAAAATCTAAAGTGTAAACCATAAAGCAAAAATCCTAAACCATAATACCTAAGGCATAAATCATAATACCTAAACCCTAAATCCTAGACCCTAGAGCTCCTAAATCCTAAATCCTAAACTCTAAACTCTAATCCCTAAAACCTAAACCCTAAAGTTCAAACCTTAAATCCTAAACTATAAATTCTAAAGCCTAAAACTTAAAACCTAAACCTTAAACCCTTAAATTAAAACCCTAAAACAAAAACATTAAAGACCAAACCCTACACCCTAAATTTCAAACCCTAAACTTTGAATCCTTAACTCTACACCTTAAACCCTAAATTTCCTTAAGCCTAAACCATAAGCCCTAAACCATGACTTACAAAACCGTAAACACTAAACCCTAGAACTTAGACCATACATCCTAAGCCCTTAAATAAAAACCCTAAACCTAAAAAGACATAGAAAAGGTACAAAGGGAACTTTATGAATTTATATGATCAACACATCTTGGTCTTAATTTTTTTTGTATGTGTAGAGGAGGGGGGTCGACTGCTAATAACCTAAGGTCACGAGAGGGTTTATAACAATAGGCTACCCTAATCTACCTCAAGCTAATAGAATTGTTTTAGGAGAACTTAGAGTTTAAAAGATTTAAGGAAGAGCAACTAGGTTGTGTTGGAATAACCGCCAGCATCACCCTTCGGGTTCGCAACATGGTTTAACTGCCTCCCATGGGTCTTAACTGACGCTTGTATCGGGCATTGATAGGTCGATCTTTTGGTGCAATGACAAGGCCAACAATTGGTATCAGAGCCGGTGATGGGTTCGAACCCCTCGGATGATGTTGAGGGGGGGATTGTTGGATTAACCGCCAACATCTCCCTTCGGGTTTGCGACATTTTTTAACCGCCTCCTGTGGATCTTAACTGACGCTTGTATCAGGCATTGACAGGTTGATGTTTTGGTGCAATGGTAAGGCCAACATGTTGTTTTCCTTTAACAAGCTCGAATGTTTCGAGAAGTCGGGTGAGAAAGCTTCCAAAGTCTAGATTGCAACTTAGGCAACTCATTGCCAGAGGACTACAATGTAGGACACAAACGATAGCACGACGCATTGGAATCTCAGTGAGGCTGCTAGTGTTCATATGAATAGAAATTCTAAAGTACAATAAAAAATTGAGGTAGACTTACTAACGAACTAACATATATAGTTTAATGTAATTATGAACATAGAAATGAGCATAATAACGTAATATCAAGAAAGCACTAAGATTAAATCTAGCTACGAAATAAAAAAGAAGGGCAAGGAAAGTGCACCTTCCTACCCATGGACTTCAAACACCCCTGAGTTAGTCAAGAATTCCAAAATCTGCTTATCATCATCAAACACCTGGAAATTCTTTATATTATCTGGAACTGAAGGTGTGGAGATCAATTCTACTGTGAACTTCTTTAGACCCTCCAATTCTAATGGCTCTAGTGAACTGGCCGCCTGCGCGAGAGAATTAGCTGTGCGGTCTTTACTCTACAAACAACCTCCACACACAAGAACAAAAAAATGTTGGGGTTGTGTTTAGAGGGCTGTCATAGTTAGTCCCTTGTTTTGGTGTTTCCACCTCCATAGACAACAAATATAGAAATGATTAGATAAATGTAATAAAGAAAGATATGGAAATAACAATACCAAGCAATATGTTCAACAATAATATGCTACGATATTAAAACAATAATGCAAGAGAAAAAGAAGATGGAGTAATATCATCTTCAACCATGTGCGCTCAAGGAAAATGTGAAAAGGAGCGAGCTCGTAAGCTTTCAAAGCTTGATGTTTCTGCAACAATGAGGGGACTGGACCAACAACACACCAACTTGCAGCTTCAATGGAGGTGGTAGGACTTGAGAATGTTGTGAGAAGAGTGTAGAAGACCAAAAATGAAGCAAGAGAGATTAAGAGAGTTCAAGAGAGATTAAGAGAGATCAAAGAGTGTCAAAAGAAGGGAAGAGATAGTCATTTTAAGGTGAAAATGGAGGCAAAAGGGCCATTCAAAGTCAGTCTGAAGGGAAAGAGACATTACACTTCACGTCCAATGGAGGAGTGTAACGACTCTATAGATTTTAGAGGTGAGAATCCTATTAGGATGGAAACATGCCATGCAGACATCTGTGCACTGGGCTAGCGTCCCACATAGAATATCCCCCGCCAACATGAAAATAGGTTTCCATGTAGATGAAAAATGGATTAAGAGCATGGAATTGTATTATCAAATTTAATTCTCTAGGTAGGAGGTACATGTAAATGTGGAATTTGCAAGCGGTGCAAATTCACACCATTACATTTTGACCCCACTTTAGTGAGCATGTGTCAGTGAATGCATGGTAAAGTAGAGAGAAAGCTAAGGAATGTATACCTGAACCATTGAGGAAGAAGACCACAATCTAACACACTCAAATGCATAGGAAGAGGAGATGGATCAATAGGTACTCAGTCTTAAGGAGAGTTGAAAAAATGCGTTGTAGTACCTCAGACCTACAAAAGGTGAACAAAAAGGCTCTGCAGGTGCTCGATCCTATAAAGGAGGCACCACAAGTGCTTGGTCTTGAGGGAGGCCAAATGTGGAAGGATCCACAAAGTCTGATAGGCCCTTACAGATGCTCGATCTTGCAAGGCAAGCTCGACTTTCTTAGTCCTCCATGCTTGGTCCTACAAAGCAAGATGTTAATCCGTAGACAAAACATGTTAGCAAAAATCCACGCAGGCAGACAAACAGTCATACAAACAATCAACAATTAGAGGAGAAGCTTTCAAAGGGTCCCTCAGGAACCATTCAAAAGAAAGGGGTCCGCTCAAGGGACGTTCTGTTTGGAAGGTGATGACATTTTTCACAAACGATTCTAGCATCAAGAATTCCTTCTAAAAGATCACTTTCATCAAGGAATTCAAAAGAAAGAATAATCCCTAAAAGGGAAAGTTTTTTAGACTTTTTCATTAGAAAAAGTACTCCCTTCTCGAAGGAAAATTTTCAAGCTCTTTCTCTATGAATCCATTTCAAAAGAAAAATTTCGCTAGAGGTCCTTGTTGAAGAATACAATTTTTTGAGAAATAAAGGATTTTCAACAAGGGATTTGCTAGCCACTGAATACACCTATTTGGAAATCGAAGTAGTATGATAGCCCCCTTAGGATGGTGTTTTATGATCACAAAGGCATGTGACATCCTAAGGAGAGAGAAGAAAGTGATGTTATGGCCCACGATACATGACGAGATGTAATCGTGGAAATGTTGTCACACACACAAGGAAAAAAAATAGGCACCACAACATCATGAAGCAAGCAAAGAAGAGAGAAGTATGAAAAGGAAACATAAGCAAATATGAAGAAATTAAGAGACAGGGGAATCCGATATTTCGGGGTTAGAACTGCTCATAGATATAGATAGATACATAAATATAATAATATATATGAACTGTCATCAATCCCCTACTATATCAAATCATGAAGAAAGGTACATGAAAGAAAATTAAAAATTAAAAAATGAGTCAATATGGAAGGGAGGCCTAAATGCCCCCAACACTTTGCATTGTCCCCAATTGTGAAAAATCACAACACAACAAATAGAAGATGTTTACAACACAAAAATAGTCTTGTATCCAAGCACCTACAAGGGTCCTCTAGGAACACATAAAACAAGCACGACGGGAACACAAAACACACACAAATCTAATCTACTAATAAAGAAGAGGTGTCCTCCTAGTCCTCATCAACCAAGAGGTCATTGTTCTCCCAATCTAGATAATTATAGGGAGAGGGAAGACGAGCATTCAAGGGTAGGATAGCAAGGAGAGAACCCTCCAACTCTCCTATGACAAGAGCCAAGGAAGAGGGCCCCTCGAGGTCTTCTTCGCTCAACTCCTACGAGGTAAACATCATTGATTTTGCCAAAAACATTGATAGAGTTGAGACATCGTTGACTGAGTTAAACATGCACTTGACAAGAGTTTCATGTGTCAACTCGATGGGAAAAGAAGGAGGTGCCAAAGATCCATTATCGACCTCACTGAAAGACTTGGGGGACGCCAAGGCAACCTCCATCACTAGGACGACACAAGCCAAAGTAGAACCATCATTCGAAGAAGGCGATCTCTTCTTCTGACCCCCATTTGAAGCAAGGTAATCCTCCAACTTGCACTTCATTGGAGGATGCGAGATCCCCACAAAACAAGTGGAAGGAAAAGATGAAGAGGAGAGAACCATAGTGGCCACAACTAAAGTATTCAACATATCCATGGGATTAGGAAAAGGTGGGATGCCTAGAAGAGACATCAAGAGAGGAGGCTCAATTAAGGGAGTGATGAAAACTTGCACCCTTTTAGGGTGAAGGTTATCCACACTCATGGGAGGAGCTAGAAGCAATATCGAGGTGATGAGAACCAAAGCAAAAGGGGTAGAAGAGGAGGGCACAATAGGAGATGTCAAAACATGAGTACTTGTCAACTCCCCTTCTGCCTTTTTCAAAGTAGCCTGCTCAATGAATAGAGCCTTCCTCCAATGCTTACACTCACATGCAAGGAAGTTTCTATGGCTCTGAGAGCTAGAAGCTATAACTTGAGGAGGAGCAAGAGGCTCTTGTTCTGCCATTGGAGTGTCCATCACATCCGTTGTCGATGTAGGGAGTGACTCTTGGATAGAAATAGGAGGAAGAGATGCAGGAACATAGGAAACAATCAATGGAGAAGAAAACTCAAGCACCTCAATGATGAGTCTCTTCCCATTCGCCATCCTAGCGGCAAGAGTAGTAGGAGGTTGCAAAGACTGAGACATAGAGGTGACTCCATGAGGACCCTTCCCCTTACCGTATATAATAGGCCAAGGCACCATTGGCAAAATGAGAAGGTCAAGCACTTGATGCTTGGCCTTCTGCCAAGTGGGCACCATCAGACTCCCCATGAGATGCATCGAGGTGGAAGTTGAAGGCATCATAGCACGAAAAGAGGTGGAAGTAGACAAAACAATAGAAGAAGAGGAAGGATCCTAAGAATGAGTAGACTTCGCCTTCCCCTTTTGTGAGGAAGAGGTAGCCTGTTGTTGCGCTATCGTGGAAGAATTAATCAAAATAACATAAGGGGAAGGAGGATAGGTCACTTTTGATGCTATGCTCCCATTCTTGTATTTTACATAAGTGTGATACAATAGGTCTATCCTTGGAGGAAGCATACTAATAGGAGTAGGCTAGAAGTGATCTAATGAATAGGCCCCATGTGACACCAGGGGCTTATACCCAGTGTTGTACAAAACATGCACAAAGCACTCATGAGAAAATTGCAAACACTTATGGATCACCGAAGGGATAGCATTCATGGAAACTAGCTAAGGAATGCCTAGCTTCACTTTGAACAAGTTAGACTCTAAGATAATATCGAAAAGGAAATTCATAGTCTTGGGCCCTACCAAGACTGAAAGGGTGATGGAACCGATGGGAGGAACAAAAATCCCATCATGCGTACATATCATTCTCTTAGATCTATTCATCATACCCATCCTTATGTAGAACGTTTATTAGCATAATCTCCTATGTAATAACATTAACTCAACGCATAGGATCAACGAGAACACCAGCCATGGTATTCCCATTGATATGAGTGAGAATGTATAGAGGAGAGGGTTCTCCATTCGCATTCATAGACAAGCCTTATGATGTAAAGGTTATTGCAAGAGATCCATTCGTTGGTTGCACAAAAGGGATGTGAAGGCGCATGAAAGAAGCCATCTTCTACGTACACCATAAATGACTTTCTCAGAAGACCCCAAAGGTTTAAGAATCAGACAGTGACTTATTCTAGAGTTCACTTCACAATGTTTAGGGATTCTTCTAACTACACTGCTAAGGGTCATAGGTTGGGTTGCAAGACTAAGCGCCCTGCAATGCACACACGTATAACAACACACTAAGAACATGAGAGAAGATTCCTTCAACACTACGGAACAAGACCAACATAGTTCACATTAGGTTCACCAAAATGTAGAGGAGGGGGACCGACTGCTCAGGACCCCAGGTCATGGGAGGGTCTAAAATAATAGGTTTCCCTGATCTACCTCAATCTAATGGAATTATTTTAGGAGAATTTAGAGTTTAGAGGCTAAAAGAAAGAGAAACTAGGTTGTTGTTGTCCTTTAACAAGCTTGATTTTTTTAGGAAATTAGGTGAGCAAGCTTCCAAAGTTTGGACTGTAACTTAGGCATCTCACTCCCAAAGGACTACAATGCAAGAAATAGACAACAACATGGAAAATTGGTGTCTCAGTGGGGGCGTTGGCATCCGTATGGACAAAAAGTGTCATGTATAGTAAAAAACCAAGGGAGACTTACTAATGACCTAACAAATATGTCATAATGTAATTACAAAAATAGAAAGGAACAAAATAAAAGAATATCGAGAAAGCAGTAGATTAAGTGTAACTACGAAATGAAGAAGAAGGACAAGGAAAGCACACCTTCCTACTCATGAGATGATATCTTCAAGGTCTTTATGAACAACTTGCACACACAAGAACGGAAAAACGTTGGCGTTGTGTTTAGACAACCTCCGTAGTCAATCACCCACTTTGGTGTTTCCATCTCCATGAACAAACAATATAGCAACGATTGGAGAAATATGATAAAGAAAGATATGAAAATAACAATACCAATAAATATGTTGTACAACAATATGCTACAATATTAAAATGATAATCTAAGAGAAAATGAAGATGGAGTAATATCACTTTCAATCATGTGCACCCAAGGAAAACGGGAGAAGGAGCGAGCTTTCAAGCTTTCAAAGATCAATGTTGCCTCAACAACAAGGGGAGTGAGCCAACAACACACCAACTTATAGCTTCAATGGAGGTGTTAGGACTTGTGAATGCTATGAGAAGAGTGTAGAAGACCAAAAATGAAGCAAGAGAGATCAAGAGAGTTCAAGAGAGATCAAGGAGTGAAATAAGGGAAGAGATAGTCATTTTAAGGTGAAAATGGAGGGAAAAGAGTTGTTCAAAGTCAATCCAAAGGGCAGGAGATGTTACACTTTGTGTCCAATGGAGGAGTGTAACACCGAGCTATAGATTGTAGAGTTTGGAATCATGGCAAGATGGCAACACACAAAATATATGTTTACACATCACACCATCGTCCTAGATAGAATATTCCCCATCAACAAGAAAATAGGCTGCTAAGTGGATGGAAAATGGATGAAGAGTGTGGAATTGCATCATCAGACTTAATTCTCTAAGGTACAGGAGGTATGTAAATGTGGAATTTGAAAGGGGTGCAAATTCATGCCATTACAATATGTAATAGGTCCTTGATATCAAGGTTATTTATGTTGTTATAGTGTGTTATGAATATCTTAGATAACTATTGAAAGTTATGAATGGAGCCTTCTTCAAGGTGATACTACCAAAGAATTCTTGTGTCTCTAATTATCTTGAGAAGAGATTATTCATGATGACATACAAAGTGATAAAATTTCTCATAGTGGTAGGATAGGCCTTGATATGAGAATTAGGATCATTTACGTACAATAAAAGTTTGTAAGCCTATTTAAGGGCTTTGGAAAATACATCCTTTGGTGACATGAGAGGCTAAAGGAATGTGAATGTATTTGATATTCTTTAGCATAGATATTATTCTCCACAAGTCTAAGTGGTGATGACATGCTAAAAAATCTATCTTAGGTGGAGGACTAATTAGAAATTAGGAATAATAATGAGGAATCTAATCACACATCCCCTCTTTGGTCTTGGGCCCATTAGCATGGAAAATATTCTTCATAGGATCTTGTTGGTCTTGATGCAAAAATGGTGTTAATATGAATATTTAAGCAACCAATTGTAAGGAAAAGATATCAAATACAATTGGGATTCCAATATTACCAACTATATAGGTTGACAAAGCATATGGGAATTGATTTTGAAAATTTAGGAGTTAAAATAGGCTCACTCTGCCAAAGGGGTGATGTGTATGTTGCAAGTGTCTAGATAGGGGCATTAAGTATATATACAAATGATATACCTTTCTAGTGTGGATGGGATATGTTGACCTTGTATTCATAAATCAAGTCTAGTAAACTTCAAAATTTCACTAAAGTTATCTTGTCTATTATTTTGGCTATATAACTAGACTTGGGAAAGCTCAATTACATAGAAAAGAGGAATAGATAAAAAACCTAATATGTTAGTCTTATAGAAAATAAAATAAAATAGATAGAATGGACAAAATTCACTAATGCAAACTAGAAGTTATGTCTTGTACATAAAGGTTAGAATATTGGAGAAATTTGGAAAAATCTAGGCTTTGTAATTTGTAAGCTATAACAAAGGGGAATTGTAACTAGCATAGAAATATTAAAAAGGGTTCTATAAAGGTGTAAATATAATATATGCCTAGACATGGACATTGGACAAGTGCAAATGAAATATATGGATAAATAGGGGTCTTAGATAGGTGAAAATTGCATCAATGTCTAGATAAGGGCACTAGATAGATAAACAAGGATAAAAGGAGAGGGGGGGAGAGAGGGAGTATAGACAAAGATAAAGAAATGGATAAATAGAGAGATAGAGAGGAAGAGTGAGAGAGAGAAAGAGGGAGAGTTATTGTTCACCAATATTTTTATGGGATATCCAAGTCACGTTCATGTTTCATAAAACATGTTCGCATATTGTGGAACACAAAATAGGCTCACATTTTTAAGTAAAAATGTTCCCATTTTTTGCTTGGGAATAGGTTTGGAATTTTTGTTTGCCTCCATTTCATGTGTTTTAAACCTTTAATGGAGTTTCTCATCTTGCACATCATCAAGTTTATACATTGTATAATGATATTTAACAAAATTACCACCAAAATTTTACACATCTTAGCTTTCTAACCATATATTTCTTATATTTCAAATACATTAAGATATTTATTTTTAATCTCTTTTACTAATGTTTCTATATTCCTCAAATACATATGTGCTCATTATTATTTATAAATTTTATTCTACTTATCAAAATTTGAAAAAAATATAGGGTTGTTCTACAGTCATTCTTTACACATTGAAACAAAATATATTTTTGATTATTGTAGTGCAAGTTATGTGATACTCATGCTTAGTAATGTGATTTTTAGGATGCATCCACTTTGAAAAAACATAAAAAAACATAAAAAAAACTATATTTAATAAAAAAATACAAAAGTATATATGAGTTCTAGTACTCACTCTTAACTATATTTCTACCAATTGGTTTTTTTAAATACTAAATACAACAAGAAAATATAAGACCACACACCAGACAATATATTATATTTTAGTGAAAAATAGGAACACTTTTGTGTGTGGGAAACATTTGATTCTTGTAATCTTAATTATGTTTGAAAAGATTTATTAGTTTAGAAACTAGATTCAAAGTACTATAATTCTTATTATGTTTGTATCTTCAAAATTTGAGTGTAGTAATCTCAATTTTCTCATCCAAGTTCAGGTTTATCTAGTTTTTAAAAAAAAGTGGCAACTTTTGACCTCTTTTTTTGTAAACCATTTTTATGCACTTACCCACTAGACAGATCCCAAGTCATGATGTTTAAAGGGCTGCTAGCTACTAGCATGGACAATTAAACATGTATTATGGATAGACTATTGGTGCCATCATTAATGCAATGAACGTGACATAGGGGAGACCAAGCTCCCTTTAAATTCCTAATTAATAATCGATATTACAATTCATTATAAAACTTATTGTATAATCCCACAATAGTGTGTCCCACTTTTTGGCCAAAGTGGGACATTGAAAACAACATTTTATACTAAATTTTTACCTTCTACCACCTATAGAAACTAAACAGTTTTTTTTAACGTAAGTTTTAATAACTTATTTTTTAGTTAACAATATTTTTAAATTTTTTTACCTTCTACCACCTATAGAAACTAAACAGTTTTTTTTTAACGTAAGTTTTAATAACTTAATTTTTAGTTAACAATATTTTTAAAAATTGACATTGATTCCATAACACATTTTTTTTTACAAAAAGGATAAAATTACAAATTCTTAAAAATAGATTGGTAACTCCAATATTTAGTGTACATATATTTTTTCATAATTCTTTGATGCATATTTTATTTGTTATTATTTTTCGAAGTGATATTATTTATAATTTTAACATTGGTTTATTTCTTAACACATAACTTTGTCTTGTATATATCTAAATTAATATTTTTTGTTGCAACAAGGGCATTAATACTTAGTTTACATATATTTTTCATAATTCTTCTCAACTTTTCTATTTTTCCATATGTGTAGAACATAGCTCTTGATGCTTAGTGAAAAACTTATGTTCACTAAAATTGAAGATAAATATAATAATTAAATTAAATATATTCAAAATTATACTCTTTGAAAAAATTACTCTGAGGACTACAATCTTATATATTATCCTATCATATTGATTCCATTTATTGGTACAACCAAGTGTTTGAAATAGAAAAAAATTGACAAAAATCTAAGGAACAAGGTAGAGAGGTTCATCTAAGGACCTTCATTCAAAGGATCTTTGAATTAATGTACCTTTGAATTAAAGGACCTTTGAATTAAGGGACACCCTATTTTGGGTCTACCTTGCTAAAGAGCCAAAACGTTGATATATGTCCTTCCAAATATGTTTGATAGTGAAGGCTATTGATGAGTCCAATAGAAGCCTAGTTTGCATTCGAATATTGTTAATCTTTGAATTAGGAATTCCTCTAGATTTCTAATGACATTCACAATTACCATTAAATCCCCTTCAATGTGGATTTGTTCAACTTTGAATTACTTACAAACTTGTAATTGCAACTAGCATTTGAGGTTTCCTAGGTTACCACAAAATTCAATTAGAATTGTCTCTCTAATGAGATTGTCCAATTTATGCCTTTTTTTGAAGAATTACAAAGGGATAAGCTATAGTTAATGAAGAATTTTAATATATTGTATATAAATGTATAAGTAATAATTTTAATATTTTAAAATAAATTAACATAAATTAATTTATAATTTATTATATTTAAATAATACTAATTGTTAATTAATATCTTAAATATAATACAAGTATATAATATTTAATAGTTATTTAACTATAATATACCTTTTATAATTATTTAAAACTCTAATATAGTAACATCATAAAAACTTAGAAATTAAAATTATATCTTAAATTAATATAATAGTATATTGGTTAATGTTTCAAGTAAATTGATGTTATAATCTATCTTAATAATTAAATTTATGAAGTTTTCACAATTCATGATAGATTAGTTTGATAGTTTCTCGATTTGAATATGTAAACAATTTTTTTAATCAAAGATCACACTCCAGAATCTATCATTAGATGAGTTGTATTATCCAAAACATTGATGAAAAAATGATTTACGTGATCAAATCTAAAACTATCAAACTAATTTATATTAATAATATTAAATATAAAAATTGCTTAAATTTAGACAAACTGGACAATGCCCATGCACTCCTAACTCTATGGAATGCACTTCAAGATCTCCGGATTGAATCTGGACCTTTCATGTTTTGAACTTTGCTCTACTTCAACGAACACCATTTAATACCTAGTATGCTGGAAGTTGTTAATCGCTGCACATAAGCAAATATCGCTGACAAATCTGATTTCCTAGTATGCTTTGGCTTCATCAACTATCCTGAAATGAATGATCAATCTACTTACACCTTACACAATCTGCTTATATCTCACTGCTACGGAGAAACTACCCATTTACACGTATTTTTATGAGAGGGACGTCATGGATACACGCTGCCCAATGACAGGGACTACTAAGATGTTGCTGTATATATTTTGTATGGGAAGACGTACATACAATCCAATCTATTATCTTTGGCATATCATTAGGTACTACTTCAAAATCTCTTTTTAGCTACTACGTTTTAGCCATTTTTAAAGCGAACAGAAGTAATAATTAAGGCGCTAAGATCTGGAGTGCAGATATCGTGGACAGATTTCAAAGTGAAGTAAGTTTACTTGCATGCCACGCTTCACTGTGAGAGTACAGCAGCATCTTATTATCTGAATTGGAGAGATCTTTAAAAGAGGATTGGGATAAAGCTAAGAGCTCGAATTGAAGTCTTTTTAATCAAATCATCATGAATATGGTACTACCATACCTTTAGTGAATTTGGATATTTAAATCACTTTTCATTTTTTAAAGCCTTACTTAGACTGTAAGAAACTGCGCTGGTTCAGTAGCTACCATGCTTCAACATTTTTAAAGCCAACAAAAGCATTGATTACGGCAATAAGATCTGTTTGTCATGCAAGTTACAGTTTAAAATGTATTGTTTAAATCGAAACGTAACAACATCTTATCTTTTCTTTTCTTTCTTTTGTTGGAAAATAGATGTATCATTGGACTTGGAAAAATGAAATAAAGAGACCGAATTCAATCAAAGATTTCAATTCTTTTGTACGGGAGAGCGTACATCATTCCAATCTTTCTTTTTACCTTCGGAATGAAGTAAAGCTAAAACAAGGTAGGTACGAGGTTTCCGACTATTTAAAGCGAACTAAAGTAACAATTACGGCGCTAAGATCATCTTTGTAGGTATATTCGTTCCTACGGGCGTATCAGTACTTCCGACCATGTTTAAAAGCTAACAAAAGCAGTAAGTACGATGCTCGGATCGGTTTTGTAGATCTGCTGGTATATTTAAAGAAAGTAATTTTAGTTGTATGCCACGCTTCACGGTGTGACGACAGCAGCATCTTTCTTTTTTGAGAAGAAAGGACTGAGATAGAGCTAAGAGAATGAAAAGACGTTTTTATTGAATCCGGAGGAAAATGTTACAGTATGAAGAAAGAAGGAAAGGTGTTTTTATAGTCTGTTTTTGGGTCTATATAAAGTATATGAGGCTATATGTGTGTTTGTAGTTGGCTTTCACCTTTTTATTCAATAAAAAAAGTATATGAAACTATCTCGTATTTTCAGTATACAGCGGGTATATGATTTGTGCTTCACAATATGAAGTGTGCAGGATTTGAACTTAAAATTTGAGCAGGTGATCATATGATGGGAAAATAATTGAGCTTAATTTTTAATATTTATATATAAACTCCATCAAATGAAGAGTTGTGAGGGTTCCTTTTTTAAGGACATCTTTAAATAAAATTAAGTGGAGGGAGAATATTATAATATTAAATGCGAAATAAAAAGTATTAATTTTATAATATAAAGGTTTAATCAAATAAAAAGTGAAAGGGCCATTAATTGTGCGGGGTTTAATTGTTGGATAGTACTTGTGGTTATAATATTCAATCTTGCCACATATTTATACTATATAGTGTCAATAATTAGTTCACATATAAATAAAAAAATCATACTCTTATTATATTATATATTGTCAATAATTAATCCACATTTAAATCAATTAAGTGCATCCATTTTAATATCGAGTTGAGTGGAATTTTATGTTACATCAAATTTATTCTTTATCCTAGTTTCTAAAGGTACCTAACCTAACAACCCATATTAGATTTCATTATTTAGCATTAATTTACACACATTTATCATACCCAAAAATTATTTACTTTAATCAATTTAAATTATGCTTATGCGAGTGAATTTATTTAATTAGTATAGGTCAACACTAAGAAAAGTGTATTTTCATTTACAATTATTTATATTTTAATATTAGTTGTATTAAATTAATTTCTAGTTTGTATCTACTATGAGTTAAGTTTAAATTTGGTAATTTCTAGGGTGAAAAGTGCACGCTTTTAAGCCTTTCCTTCCATTTTGAACACACCTTTAGCCACTTATCTCAAACATGTTTACTAGCAAATAAGTGGTATATATTTATGTACACGTTGGTAAATTATTGGAGTCTTGATTGATTTTGACTTCACACATCTCAAGGGTTTGGATTTTATTTACAATTTACTCATTTATTACCTTGGAAAATTGTGTGGGAAAAAGCTCAACTTGGTTTGCTTTCATAATCATTCATTTGATCTAGCACTTAAATGTCCCTAAGCTAATCCCTTCCCAAACAATAATTACTTGTTGACTTGAGAAAAAAACCATTTAAATGAGTATAAAAGTGTCGTATACTTGCAAGTACCTTCTTTTGTTGTATTGTAAATAAGAATATTTGTTGCCTAGTATTTTGAGCATAAATTATATCCAAGAATTGTAAGGTAGGAATATTAAGAGGTATTTAGGTGAAGTATGTGCCAATCATATATTAAAGCTAGAAAGAATTAAAAAGCTTTAAAACAAACCTATAATGGATTGAGTTGGTACACAAGATAAATATGTATATAAGTAGCTATTAAATGATCTTTAACTTGGGGAATGAAATATAATGAAGATCTATTAAAATTGGCATGTTATAGTGACTTTTTTTTGAATGATTTTCTATGCTTAGTAAGTTATGATTAACAACACACATGTTAAATAAATGGTATTTAGACAAGTGTGCCTTATCACAATGGTTTTTTGGTTATATGCTAAAGTGCATGGGTTATATAAGTGTTTATCCTATCCATTCTACTATATGCATGGATAAGAAGATTAAATTATTTCTTAGACCATCATATAATTTATTTAATATTTAGCATACCTTGTTAGATAATATGAATGGGTTCCTTTTAGAGGTTTACGAAGTTAAGATAGAAGAATTTATACACAAGGAAATTCCTATAGGAGAGAAGTTTATAAGATGACATGAAATAGTGTTATTTGATCAATTATATGAGGTGTGTTTTTAGAGCTACCTAATAATCTCTTTGATTGGTTATTAGCATGGGTCAAGCAACATAAAATAGAGCATTGGAGAATGGAGGAGTGGAATCCCAATACAATTAGGAGTGGAACATTGAACACAATTAAAAAGTATGCTTAGTTACTTGAGAGAAATTTTTGGTTATTGTTTGACTTATCATGGTACTGGTTATGTGAGTAAGTACCAAGTGTATAGGAAGTTATTGATTTTTATTCGATTGGATATGTACATAACTAGAGGTTGAGTAGTGAGTATATTTTATTCTATTTGGTGAAGTAGTTAGCTCAATGAGAAAGAAATTATAAAAAAATATGTCATCTGCAACTGGTGAAAAAATAAATTATTCCATGTGCTTGTAAGAAAGATAAGTGGTTAAAGATGTTACACAATAGTATTGGTTTTAAGAGTCACATAGTAATGAATTTTGATTCATTTAGTGCAACTTATTTTTACATAAATCTTGTTTACCCTTTTAGAACTAATCATGTTGATGTATACTTTCATTTTGTAAGGGAGATGGTTAGGATTGAGAATGTTCAAAATAGAGAAGATTGGCACTCAAGTAAATGTTCTTGATTCTTTAATAAAGCTTGTAAGCAATTTCAAATTCTTGTGGTGTAGGGATGAGATGGGCTTGTCCCATTCCCATACATTCTTGGTTGATTTATTGGGTTGTATGTTACACCCTCTTCTACAGTAAATATAAATTGACATAATGTTGGTAATTGGGTGTGGTATTCACGTATAGATAGTTTCTAAGAAAATAGTTTATCTACAAATTAGTGAGTAGCTACATAATATAATAGAGGAAATTTTAAATGTTGAATTATAGTTTGTATTTTGGTTTACAAGTGGTGTTTTGGTGGGACCAACCACATGAAATTTTAGGAAAAATCACCAGTACCACATGCTAAATTTAGTGTTTAGTAGATATTTGAATGGTGATGTAGTGCACTTGTGGTAGAGTTGAAATTTATGTGGTGCAAAATAAGGACATTGTAAGGTTTAAGAGGGTATTTTGAGGTATTACGACTAACTATAAATGGTCAAATTTTTATATTTTTTCAAGCATGGAGTTGGTATTGGTGGCTATATTAGAAGATTATATATACTGATAATGGTAAGTAAGAAAACATAAACTCATGGTGTGTAGTAATGGCTATATAGAACACAAAAACTATTCATATGGAGAAACCAAAATTAGTGGCATCAATAGCATGCTAATACCATTATATGGTTAGAATTTAATTATGTTATTCTTTGTATTCCATAAGATATTTATATAGTTATATGGTTAGTATTCAAGGATGATACCAATTGGTAGCTTCTCATGTGAAGATGTCGAGGTTGGAAAATTGATTAGGTTGAAGGTTAGCCATTTGGAAGGTTAATTGTAGAAGAATGGTATGTTATAATGATATATATTAATACTCTATAAGGGACATGTTGTATTGAATCTTTAGATTCTAAATAATATATTATAATAATGACTATATATTTTTGTGGGTTTTTCCAATAAGGGTTTTCCATGCAAATATTGGTGTCTTGTGTAATCTTGTATTTGCTTAATATTTTATGTACTTCTATTGGTTTTTTTAAATAGATTGGCTACTACTATTAATGATTTTTTATCATATAATATTGAGTAATTTAATCCTAATTTATCAATCATCTATAGTGGGGTTGGTTAAACACAAACATTACCTCCACTTCTCATGTGTTTCTTAACACTTACGTAAGCTTTATTCAAAATTTGTAGGTGATATAATCCCTTCACACTAAAATTTAATATATTTTATAATACTTCCATGTGTATTCTACCCCTTGAATCATTTCCCTCTCACCTCACATTTATAGTTCTAATTCACCTTTAAAGTGATCACCATCCATCCTTATTTCATCATGTTTCCTTCCCATGAGATTTGAGCCTCCTCAAGAGTAGGTTCAATTATGTTCCATGGGTTTTACTCTCTCTTTTTGACCTCTAAAATTAAATAGGCTTAGAATAATATTGGATTTAATTAAAAGAAATATTATCTTGGGTTAACTTTTTCTAGCCCAAAATTCTCTAATTTTTTTAATTAAATGAGCCTATTTTCACTAATTTCAACATATAAAATCTCATAGTACTCATTATCATCTTGCTATTATTTTATAAATTTAGATGGCAAAGCCTCAAAGCATTGACATATTTCTAGAGCATTACTTTAGAGTTTTAACCCCTCACTATGTAGAAATTTGGAGCTTAGCCCAAGCCTTTATGTGACACGGTTCTTCTTATTTCTTCATCCCATTATGCTATTTTTTTCTTCCTTTTATTTCCCTAAGTATTTTATCTAATCTATACATATTTTCTTACATTCCACTTCTACCTTCATATTTCTTCACTCTCAATCCATTTCCCATCCCTTTTGTTGTCATTTGATCCCTTATTTCCTTTTGCTAGTGTCTTTTTCACCTCCTAATTTTGATTTTTCCTTCCTAATTTTGATTTATCCTTCTTGTATCCAATTAGGCTTTATTATTTATGATTGCATTTATATGTTTGTCATAGTTTATATCTAATTATCTTCTTACCAAGATCATGGTTTGTGAGGATTTATATTTGAATACCCATTAGGGGGTTGACCAGGGAAAATTCCCCATTAACCTTTTTATTTTATAACCTGTTTCAACAAAAAAATGTGTTTACATTTTTACAATTAAACCTAGAATCATTTTTTATAGATGTGTCCAAACTAAAAAGTGGTTAGAATTTAGAGATGAATAACTTGTAAATTTTTTATCCAATTCTAAGAAAGTTCAATTTTAACCCCTAAATTAATACTATTGTACTCACCATAAGATTTAACCTTGGGTCGATACTCGCTTGCACCAAATTTGAATCTACTTTCACATCTAAAATGTTTCAGTAAATTAGGAACAAGGGTCAATATTCTAATTCTTGACACATGAGTTCTTACCTAGGTCAATATTCCCATGTGTCAAACACATTTAAATGAGTCTTTATTTACCTCCAAATAGGGTTTGGTTTCTCCTAGTAATGTCAACAACCCATTTACAATATTTAGATTCTATTAAATATTAGGTATATAAATTTACTTCTTCTCTAGCTTCATTTTATTTCATCAAATTTTAATTTTGTTTTAAATTTCCTATTCATATCTCTAGTCTCTTGTATTCTATTAGTCCCATGTTTCTTATGTTATTTGGTTATTTTAATTTTAGATGCTTCTATTAACTTTTACAATTCTCATGTTTGATCTAATTCAACATCACTTTTCAAGAAAAAAATATTTTTTCTTTTCTTTCATTACTAATACCATGTGTTTTACGTTTCATATATGATTTGCCTCTCTGTCCAAGCCTTTTGTGCATTTATTATATGGTAGTTATCCTAACCTACCCATCATTCTAGTATTTGTGTCAACACTCATATGTGCTCTTATTCCTTTCTTTGTGCCCTATTTTCCTTATTTCTTGCATAGGCATGAATCTTTTTTTCTTTAGACCACTTTCTATTGCCTTATTTCATAATCATTGATCATTCCTAATAAATTTAAGGCTCCAAAAATTAAACTCTAGGAGCATCCCTTGTAATGTACAATTGAACCCCTCTATGAAAACCTTCACACTTATCACAAATGACCCTAAATTTTATTATTTAACTATTGAGGCTTTCCTTTATAATTTTCCATCATTCATTTACCAAAAAAATATTAGAACCTCCCAAAAATCTATACTTTGCATCCTTCATTCTCTCATGTGGGGGATCCACAATCAATAATCCTCTTACATGACATCATCTTGGTTTAGAGAATTTAGAGTTATTGCTAAAGCTTGACTTTCTTCTTGCTTTGAAGGGTTTCTTTATAATTATTGGAGTGTAATTATTGACCTTTTGTGGTTCCTTTCCTTCATTCCCTTATTGCTATGTTATTTAATTTTCTTATTGTCCATTGCCATAAATCCACAATTTCCCTTCCATTTTTGCACACCCTTTCTCTTCCACCATTCTAATCATCCTTTTAAGTCTAATACCCTGTAATCCATATTTTTTCTTTACTTTCCTCTTTCTATGCCATCAAGTGTTTATCCATTATTATTATTTTTCTTAATTATATTCTTGTCATCCAACACAATGTATCTTTGTTATAGTGAAAACATTATTGTAATTTTTTTATAGGTCATAAAACATGTGGATTTATGTTGCAAATCCCACAAGGGGATTGATTGAGGCAACCTACCCTATAATGCTTTATTCTGCAAGTAATTTTGACCTAATCCATGATAGATTCTGATAACAAAAATATGCTTTACAAATCATAATAGAGAAGTAAAAAATTTAGAGCCATTGGAGTAATTTTCTAAGCTCAAATATTTCAAATAACAATCCCACCTCTTTTGTGGTGTATATCTTATGGGAACCTTGTTATTTGTCTTAAAATTCTTCGTGTCATTATGACCATTTATTATTAAATGTTATGCTTTTAATAAATTTAGGTTTTTAATTCCTAGACCATTTTTAGCAATTTAACAACCATTTTATTTGGTTTCTTACATGTTTACATGTTTTTTTGCATGATTTTTATAGGAATATATAACACTCATGTTATAACTCATCTTACATTAGATTTGTAAATCATTAGAGAAAGTACCAAGGTTTCCCCTTTCATAACATACATGCACCCGAATAAGGTACATTTATGTAGCCTTGAAGAACAATATTAGTTGTAGTTCCAAAATTTCTAGCTATAAACCAATGAGGGCATTTTAAGCCTTTCATATTCTAATTATTTTCTTCTTTGAGGTGCACAAGTTTTGTTTTTAC
Source organism: Sequoiadendron giganteum (assembly GCA_007115665.2). NCBI lineage: Eukaryota > Viridiplantae > Streptophyta > Pinopsida > Cupressales > Cupressaceae > Sequoiadendron > Sequoiadendron giganteum. Next base: position 293,980,839 of record CM021100.1, read on the forward strand.
TCATTGACAATTTCCTTATCTTTAGTTTAGTCTTCTTTTTACTATTTTTTCTTAGCTTCCTTGTATTAGTTTCTTGTCTTTCATTAGTTCCAATTCATGTATGATCAAATTTGAATTTCTTTGTTTGATCTAACTCAATCTCATATGAGAAATAAATTTTAATTAGGTTAGAGCACATAAGTGTGTCCCACTTTTGGAACAAATAAAAATGCCAAAATGAATCACATCCAAAAATAATTATGCTCAATCAAATAAAGGTTTGATTCAACTTATTTTGTTCATACCTAGTCACTACACTTGTGGTGCCTCATGACACCTATTGGCAAGACTTGATTCTATTGAATATTCTTTTACAGAATCCCTTTCTAAGTATTTTCTCATAAAGTATGGGATTGGCTAATTATTTTTAACTTCTACCTATAAATCAAATGAGAGACCTCCCTATGTGCTAAAAGGAAGAAGTGAATTAAATAAATAATTTTACACTAGTTGTCAAGTACCATTGCTAGCTAACTGATGTAAAATTCTAAGTTGATCCACGATCCTTCATTGTAACATTAGGTATTAAATCAAGGGGTATTGGATTGAATCCATTTGGATTAAATCATTCATTTTATAGGAAGATCAAACATATAAGGATGTGGATTTTTCTTAAGGTGAAAATAAATATACTAAAGTAATAGTAATGTATTATAGTTTAAACTTTCAAGATTTCCAAATGGCAAGGCCTATTGATAAAAAATAAGAGGGAAAACCTAAGAAGGTTTACACCTATATTGGAACCTATATAAACCAAAATAACTCAAATCCCTAAGATTAGTGGAAGAGTATTACCTCTTATTCCTATGTAATATGGTCATTTTGAATAAGTTAGAAAATTTGAGAGCATTTATTAAAAGGTAGAAATCCTAACTTAGAAACATGTCAATGTTGATTTTCCTTTGAATACCACTTACCAAGGCATACACCATTCCATTCTCTAGGAATATGAGCAAAAGAGATAGCTTCAAAATTCAAAGAGAGATGAAGGATTTGGTCCACTAAAGAAGCATTCCTCAAGGTAGAGGTGTAGATGTTACACATGTTTCCAACCTACATTTCATATCCATCAACATACTTTTTTAGGAGTAAAGTGACATCTATCATTATGATGAGATAGATGAAGGGTTGTCGTGATGGATGATTTAATAAATAAAATGTAAAAACTATAGTATCAATCACATAGTTAGAGAAATGAGTTGGATCAACATTCTACTTATAATTAAACTTGATTAATGCTGAAGATGGTATATTAAAGAGAAAATAAACCTTCACATTATTGCTAGATGGAGCATATGATTTTTATTTTGATCATAAATTTAGAGAGTATTAGATAGATAAGTGGATCAAGAAGTATGTTGAATAAGTCTTGTTTTGATGTGATGATGGTGAAAGAGCCACTAGAAAAAAACACCCATTATATTTCTAAATGAATAATAGTTGATCAATAACTCCAATTGTTCCATTTGATGGGTTTGCCCCATTCCTATTCCTATTGTAAATACTCAATTTCTAATGAAATCATAATTAATCCAACTTTCTATGCTCTATTGAATGTTAATTCCAGCAAAGATTTTGAGCTTTTTGTAAAACAAGATTCAAATCAAAATTTATTTTTCTTCACTATTACAAATCTTCCCTATACTAGCTTCATAGGACTCATTCCATTAGTGGGTTGACCCTACATTGTAAATATATACCAAAAAAAATATATGGTTTGTGATTCCTATAGATATAATAATATTAAAAAAAAACTATTATGACACATCACAAAAGCTAAGAAAGTAATATTTTACTATTAAATTAATATGTACTATTCATGTAAGTCGATAGTAAAACCTTGGACTTGCTTAAAGTTGCGCAAATGACGGTGCACATGCACTCCGAGCTCCATGGAATGCACTCCAAGCTCTCCGGCTTGAAAGTTGATAGCCGCTGCACGTAAGCAAATAACACTGACAAATCTGACGTGCATGGGACGACAACAGATAAAGATTATGTACGTGGAATGTACCCACATATTCTCTGGGACTACTAAATCTTTCACTCCAATCTATTCTCTCTGCTTATTTGAGCTCTTAAAGTGAAGACCCTGTTATATTCGTTCCTACGAGCGTATCATTACGAATTTAAAATCCTTTTTAGCTTTACTTATACTGGAAGAAACTGCGATGGTTCAGTAGCGACCATGTTTAAAAGCCAACCAAAGCAGTAAGTACGACGCTAGAATCTGTTTTATAGATCTGCATTATATATATCACTTGTACATTTCAAAGAGAGTAACTTTAGTTGTATGCCACGCTTCACGGTGTGACGACAGGAGCATCTTCTTTTTTGAGAAGAAATGACTGAAAAATAGTTATTGAATTCGCAGGAAAATTTTAATGAAAGGAAAGGTCTTTTTATAGTTTACTGCGATCTGTTTTTGGGTCCACATATGACTTTTAAGTATTCGAGACTACCCCGTACTTTCAATGTGTAGGAGGTACCTAACTCGTGCTTCACAATATGAGGTATTCATACCCTACCCCCCTCAGAATTTGAACTTGTATTAGAGCTGGTGGCCATATGATTGAAGAAAATTTTAACTTAATTTTTAATATGTATATAAATACTCCATCAAATGAAGAGTTGTGAGGATTCCTTTTATAGGCGGGACAACTTTAAATAAAGTTAAGTGGAGGGAGAATATTATAACAATAAATGTGAAGTAAAAAGTATTAGTTTTATAATATAAAGGTTTAATCAAATAAAAAGTGAAGGGGTTGGTAGTTGTGTGTGGGGTTCGATTGCTGGGATAGTACTTGTGGTTATTGTTGCAAGGTGTGACCCTTGGTCTTCTTTGCAACACTAGTGCTTGGGTTTGTGACATGGTCTAACCGCCTCTTGTGGTTCTTAACCAAAATTTGTATTAGGCATTGACAGGTTGATCTTTTGGTGCAACGACAAGTCCAACAATTGGTATCAGAGCTGGTCACAAGTTCAAACCCCATGTTTGTGCTGGGAGGGATTGTTGCGAGGTGTGACCCTTGGTCTTCCTTGCAGCACTAGCGCTTGGGTTTGTGACATGGTCTAACTGCCTCCTGTGGTTCTTAACCGAAGCTTGTATCGGGTATTGACAGGTCGATCTTTTGGTGTAACGACAAGTCTAACAGTTATAATGTTAAGTTTTGCCACATATTTATAATATATATTGTCAATAATTAGTCCACATATAAATTAAAAAATCATACTCTTATTATACTATATATTGTCAATAATTAGTCCACATTTAAATCAATTAAGTGCATCCATTTTAGTATTGAGGTGAATGGAATTCTATATGTTACATCAAATTTATTCTTTATCATAGTTTCTAAAGGTATGTAACCTAACCCCACATATTAGATTTCAAAATTTAACATTAATGTACACACATTTATCACACCCAACTATATTTACTTTAATGAAGTTAAGTTATGCTTATGCGAGTGAATTTATTTAATTAGCCTAGATAAACACTAGGGAAAAGATTATTTTAATTTAAAATTAATTATATTTTAATAATTTAATTGTATTAAATTAAATTTTAGTTTGTATCCACTATTAGTTAAGTTGAATCTTTTTAATTGCTAAGGTGAAAAGTGCACACTTTTAAGCTTTTTGTTCCATTTTGAACAAACCTTTAGTCACTTATCTCAAATGTAATGACTAACAAATACATAGTATATATTTATGCACAAGTTGGTAAATTATTGGAGTTCTGATTGGTTTAGACTTCACACATCCCAAGGGTTTGGATTTGATTTACAATTTACTTGTTCATTACCTTGAGCAAATTTGTGAGAAAAAACTCAACTTGTTTTAGGTTTATAGTCATACATTTGACCCCAACACTTAAATTTAAATTTAATTATGTCCCTAAGCTAATCCCTTCCTAATCAGTAATTACTTGTTGACTTGAGAAAAACATTTAAATGAGTATAAAGTGTCATAGAGTGGAAGTACCTTCTTCCGTGGTATTGTAAATAAAAATATTTGTTGTCTAATATTTTGACCATAAACTATATCCAAGAATTGTAAGGTAAGAATATTAAATGGTATTTAGGTGAAGTATATGCCAATCATATATTAAAGCTAGAACGGATTGCAAAGCTTTAAAACAATGCTAGAATGGATCGAGTTGTTGCAAAGGATAAATATCTATATTATAAATAGCTATGAAATGATATTTAACCCAATAAATGAAATATAATGAAGATTTGCTAAAATTGGCATGTAATACTGTCTTTGTTTATGAATAATTTTCTAGGCTTAGTAAGTAATTATTAACAAAGCACATGTTAAATAAAGGGTATTCAAACTTAAGTGTTCCTTAGGTAAGTGGGATTTTTAGTTATATGCCAATGTGTGTGGGTTATATAAGTGCTTATCAGGCCTGGAATCTGACGGTCACCCCTACCTGTCATATGAAAAATTTATGATGGTTTGGTCATTTAAATGTCTATCAAAAAAATTGTTTAATTTATGAATTTTTATATAAAATCTTTTATAAATGCAATATCTTGAAAAATTAGAAAACAATGATAATTATTAGTAATAAATATAAAAATCTACTATTATAATTAACAATTAACAAAAGTTTCTAGAATCATATTAAAAACAAATCTTGTTAAATATATTCTAAAAGTTAAAAATAATTATGTTCTATTTTGAAAAGATTCTAAATTTATATATATATATATTTATAATAATATTATAAATCACATATATTAATATAAAAAAATGATAGCTATTATAAAAATGTCAAAAGTTTCTAAATTCATATTAAAAATATTCAAAAAAGTTATATTCTATTTTCTTTTTATAATAAAAATTATAAAATGATATATATTATAAATTAAAATACTATATAATAATTTTTTATCATTTAATAAAAATATAGCAAGTCAAACTATACGGTCTAATAAATTTTTTAGCTGTAATATACGGTCTAAAATTGAAAAAACGATCAAATAGACCATCAAATTCCAGGCTTGGTGCTTATCCTATCCATTTTACTATATGCATGGATAAGAAGTCTAAATTATTTCTTCGACCCTCATATAATTTATTTAATATTTATCATACCTTGCTTCTATAATATGAATGGATTCCTTTTAGTGGTTTACAACTATGATATAAGAATTTACGCATAAGGAAATTCCTACAGGAGAGAATTATATAAGATGGCATGAAATAGTATTATTAATTTAATTATATATGAGGTGTGTTTTTAGAGCTACCTAGTAATCTCTTTGATTGGTTGCTAGCATGGGTCAAGCAACATAGGATAGAGAATTGGGGAATGGAGGAGTGAAATCATAATACAATTAGGAGTCGAATATTGAACATAACTAAACATTTTGCTTATTTACTTTAGAGGAACTTTTGGTTATTGCTTGACTTATCATGGTACTGATTACGTGAGTAAGTATTAAGCATATAGGAAGTTATAGATTTTGATTCAGTTGGAGATCTAGATAACTAGAGGTTGACAATGTTGAACATAAAGATATGTTGAGAGGGGGGTGAATCAACACATATTAAAGCTTAACTAATTCCATTTACAGATTAACAACACACCACATTAGCTTAAAGGAATAAAAGAGAACACATGCATCACATAGAGGGGTAAACCCACAAAAGTGGTTTACAATTTGAGTGAGGAAGGAAAAGTGGCAAAAAATGACCCCATAACAAAAAAATTGGTTTTCGGGGTTCAAATGAACCCTTTGGTTTGAGCAAACGAAAAAAGGGTTTGAATGAACCCTAGTTCATGCGAACCAGTTAAGTGCAAGGTGGACCCCATCCTGCCAAAAAAAAATGAAAACCCCTTTTTGAAAGGGGGTTCGAATGAACCCTGGTTCGCTCGAACCCCTGGGGTTCGCTAGAACCCCCGTAGTTCTAGCGAACCCCCCTTTTCCCACCTCCCTGCTCTTTGGCACAAAAAAAACCAGAATTTTTGCCCTTTGAGGCTTGGGTTGAGGATGAAAATGGAGGAGACTTCACAAACCCAACTAGAATCAGGTAGTCCTCAGAACGAGCTATCCAACAAATATAATTTAAATATGTTTTGGTTTTATTATGTATTTGTGTTTTTAATTTTATTAAACATAGGTTTTTCATCGAAGATGAAGGTCTTTGTTCTCAAAATGTGGAAAAATAGCAGATTATAAAAAAAAAAATTAAAAAATATGAGTTCACCAGCTATTGAAGTCTTTGATCCAACAAAAAAAAATTGAATTTCGATATATACAAAAAAAGTTACACGTTATACAATCGCGCTATGTCTGAATTGTAATTGGTTTGACTTCGAAAATTGATTAAAGAAAAAATATTCAATAAAAAACTATCTAACCAAGTGGAAGTACTAGATATCAGATTTAAAAATCTAAATTTGAAAGAATTAGAATTTTCTCTTTCATGGAAAAAAAGTTATGTGTTATACGGTGTGCGTCACTTTTTAAAAATGTTGTTTTCTGATATAACTAGTTTTCGTGGGAGATGGAAAAATAAGTGCAATCTGATTCCAAAAATTTTGAAAAAAATATTTTTAGAAACTACAAACAAAATGTGACGAGACTCTAGTTTGCATCATCTTCAAATTCCTCACAGTTTAATCGCTATAGGTGCCTGAATGTTAAGATTTAGTTAAAAAAAATTATTTCAGTGTCTAGTTTGGCCAAAAATTGTAAACCACTATTGTGGGATCACCCACAAACATCGAGATTTTACATGGAAAACCAAAATGAGGGAAAAACCATGGTAAGGATTAAATCACTATAGATGTAGCTCATTGTTAAAAAAAATTATAATATTTGAGGCTCACAACCTATGGAGTTGTAGACTAAGGTAAAATGCCTTAGAGAAAGATACAATGGACCTTATGAGACTCATTATCTCAGAGAAGGATACATGAAATTTAGAGTAAGAATATGATTATGAATTGCTTTGAAGAAGCATCTGACACATGTGCTAATGATGTAGTCACTATTTTGCACAATTAAACCTATACACTGATTTTGGACACTTCATCTTTTTCATTCTTCTCTTTCACTCTATCCTCATAATCATCACTTTTATAAATGAATTTGATCTTCTATATATATCATTCACAATAACACAAAACTCTAATTAAGTCGACTCCAAGATGACCATTAGATGAAACTATTGATTTTGCATGGTGTTGTGTGGTCTCATAACACACCCCAAGATTGTAAGGATCACCTGAAATCAATGTTAAAAGGAAGTCTTTGAAGTAATTTGTGTATTCAGATGTACCGGGTATGGGAAGGCCAAAAGTGTTGAAATGTTAATGTAAGGTTTGGTAAGTGTTCCGGTCTAGAAGTGGAAATTCTAACATATGTGAAGGTTCTAGTAATAACCAGGGATCCAGGAAATGTTGTTCTGGTAAAAAAGTTGAAGTTGTCGGGTATCGGGTAATAATGTTGAGTTTTAAGGTTAATTGTTAAAGTTTTCCTGTGAAGTTAAAATGTCTGGTAACCTGCCTAAAGGAATAATTACACACGAATGTATTAGATGTGTGTTATTTATGATTTGTTTAAAATGATGATTTATGAACGATGGTTTTATTTTCATGAGAGCTTTATGAATGTTTCTTTTAAAAAGGGATTGATGTATGGAATATTTATGTGCAAGAGAAAAAAATTGTGATGCAATATTCGGGTATGGATGATCAAGAAAATTTGGATCACGGGTAGTGGCATAACCAAGTTGGGTTGTACACTTCGGGAGTTCATGTGAAGGAGGATTTTGTGATGTCCTAATATCGAGAATCTTGGTATTATGAATGTGGCAAAAGAGTGTGCATAGCTCTGGTGTGATTTACTTTCAGGAGTTTCAAGCTTGAGGCAAAGCCTGAATGTAGGAGCATAAAGCCAGTGAACTAAATTTCTTTACCTTTTCTATGTTGACCTGATCACTTTGAATATCATAGGAAGTTCTTACATTTTGTTTGACAAATCTACTCAGCTCCAAGTCAAAGTCTTGATTATATATCAAAGATGGAGGTCCAAAAAGATTTTAAAGTGTTGAAGAAGGTTGACCCCTATTGACTTATTCAACAATTCTCCTGCTAGTTGTCATATTCTACGTGCCTTGTTGTGATTCATCCCTTGGATTCTCTCTCATATGTAGATTGAATTTCTCGAGCGTCTTGTTCTTATAAAAGGCCAGAAGATGTTTCATTATAAGTTAAGTTCAGAATTTGTGGATGTCAAAGAACCAAAACATTTTTAGATTTTATTCTTTTTCCTATTTTCTATTCCATTCCAGATTAAAAACTTGTACATGTTTCATTATAAGTTAATTAATATCAGAGCCAATTTGAAATCTATTGTCCAATATCAAATCTTACGTAGCTGATTGTTTGTTCCTATCGAACAAGACTATGTGTTGTGTCGTTTAAGGGTGCATACTAACACTATCCAGTGGAAAATGATCCCCCTTTTCTTTAAAATCTCACATTATTTTGTGCCTAGCTATGAAACAATCTGCTGACGTATGGAATGGTTTTCTCTAGTTTGGTTATTTTTTAAGGCATGTGTGGATAATACTTGGGAGAAATTTTATTTTTTCAGTAAATTTTTTATGCTTTATTTTAGAATAAATACTTAAATTTCAAAAAATGTTCCAAAAAAGAAAGGCCATTTTGAGTAAAAATACAAAAGTGGCACCATTTTTGTGTCATAGATGAACTGGCAGATGGTCAGTGCTCCCCTTGGGATTCATGACATGGCTTAATCGCCTCTCGTGGATCTGTTAGTTCTCTCACAATTGTATCAGGCATTAATAGGCCGATCGTTTGGTGCAGTGGCAACTATATTTCCAACAATTGGTATCAGAGCCGAAGGTGTCGGGTTTGAATCCCCTCGGGTAATGTTGAGGGGGAGATTGTTGGAAGATGGTCAACGCTCCCCTCAAGATTTGTGACATGGCTTAATCTCCTCTCGTGGATCCGTTACCTCTCATAGTTGTATCAGACATTAATAGGTCGATCTTTTAGTGCAACGATAACTGTGTTTCCAACAATAGATTGGTGCACACACCTATGTGAACATTATTACGAAGGAGACTCTTCTACTAAACTCTCTACAAAGGAAGGAATATGAAAAAAATGAAAACCACAATATGTGTACCCAGGATGGTATCTCTCTTGCTCCTACGTTTCTATAACTCTTTCTATTCTAGTGGGAACCAGGGCTGTGAATGCTAGCTTTGATGTCATTCTTGAATTTGACTTGTTTAGAATGAATCTAGGCATCACATGGATAGTTTCAATGAATGAATTCACTTTTGTTATTCATAAGTGTCTAAAATCATCTCACGAAGGTGTAGTGCATGTTGTGCATGAAGTTGGATATTAGTTGATAGTATTGCATGGGGGATATTCGCTAGATCATTTTTGGCCTACCCCGATGGGTTTGCTTCCTCCAAGAATGGACCTGCTCTATCGAAATTATGTTAAGCGTAAGCTCAGGGAAAAGGTACAAATAATAATAGTCTACCTCATATTGAAACAGTAGGATGCTTATTCCTCTCAAAAGGGGAAAGGGAAGTTTGCTCGTGCTCAGGAACCTTCTTCTTTCTCTACACTTCCACTTGCTTCTATCTCTCATCTTGCGGTGGTGCCTTTGGCTTCTGCCCCCATGCATCTCTTGGGGAGTCTGATGGTGCCCACTTGGTGGAAGGCCAAGTGTTAGGTGTTCCACCTTCTTGTCTTTCCCACTATGCCTCACCCTATCCTTTTTGGTAAGGGGTAGGGTCCCTGTGGAGTCACCTCTACATCTTGGCCTCCACAAACTTCTACTGCTCCTACCCCTAGGATAGTGAATGGGAAGAGGCCCACCGCCGAGGCACTTGATTCTACTTCTTCGTAGGTTGTTACCTTCGTTCCTGTACTTCTCCCTCTTGTTTCTATCTAGGAACCACTCCTTCTGCCGATAATGGCTATGATGGACACTCCGATGGTAAAACAAGAGCCTGCTACTCCTCAAACTACAACTTCTAGCTCTTGAAGCTGGAGAAACTACCTTGCACGTGAACGAAAGCATCAAAGGAAGGCTTTGGCTGCTAAGTAGGATACTCTACAGAAGATGCATGGGGAGCCAATAGATCCTATTTCAAAGTCTCCTACTGTGCCCTCCTCTTCTGCCCCTTCTTCTTTGGTTCCCGTTACCTCAATCTTACTTTTGGCTGCCTTGCGAGCATGGATGACCCTCACCCTAAAATGGTGCAAGTTTTCATCACTCTGGTTGAGCCTCCTATCCTGATGTCTCGTCCATAATTTTTGTTTTTTCCTAAGCTCATGGATATGTTGAAATTTTCGATGGTGTCCATTGTGATTTTCTCCTCTTCTTCCTCACCATTCACTTCATCTATGGGGATCTCACATCCCTCGATGAAGCAAAATTTGGAGGAAGACCCTTCTTCTAATGGGGATTGAAAGAAGGGATCGCCTTCTTTAGAAGTTGGTTCTACTTTGGCTTGTGTTGTCCTAGTTGATGAGTCCAAATATTGGCTCAATTTTGATAGGGTTATTATCTATTTTTCTGTTGTGTTACCATAGACTTTGACACTTGGTTGTTGGAATTTTCCATGTTATTTCCTCAAAACCATAGACATTGGGCATAAGTTTATCCCTGCGATTTTTAATGATATTAATACATGCTATGTGAATTATCTATGTTAATTTTACATGTGGATTAAAATAAAGTTATAGATATGCAGTAGGTTGTGCATGCTAATATTGTTATGCAAATATAATTAAGAGCCTACAAAGTTGAGGAAGTTTCTGCTAGTTGGTCGATTGGCATGAAGTCAAGAAGGTGGTCATTAAGAGGTCAGTGGAGGAAGACTCTCGATGGAGGGAAAATCCTATTTAAATTAAAGAATGTAATTTCCTTGTAAATGATCTTAGTTGTTAATTGAGCGAATATAGGAGGTGTTGTTATGATAAATTTGTGTTCAAGAAAAACTAGCTTGACCAATTGCTGCACATGCGTAACCTCCTTTCCTCTTTCTATACTTTCAATAAAGTCGCATCCTCCTAACTTGTTGGAGTTGAATGCCTAGTTTGTTAAGTTAGTTAGTAGCTTTCTTTATAAATAATACTCGAATGCTCCTTCTTAGAAGGTTGATTGATTTGATATTGTACTCGCATTTTCTAGTTTTTAAGTAATATAAATATGTTATTGGTCCATTGTAATCACACTTTTCAATGAATAAAATGAAGTTATAAGTTTCCTGCATCTAAGTTAGTTTCAAGGGAAACTCACCCAAGGGGGCCCACTTGGTGAGAATTCCATCTTTTAGCTCAGTCGTCATTTTTTTGTTCAGTAATAGTTTCAATTATGGCAATTGTTTGTTCCTGTAGCCAGTAGAATTCCATTCTTTGTTTGTTCCTGTAGCCAAAGCTAATAGCGTAGTTTCTTATTTGTTCACTAAGATATCTATTTTTGTCATGGATTTAAGTTCAGTATAATTTTTGGTTGATGTTCAGTGCTAATGTTACTTCCTTTCAAACAATTTACTTACAACATCATGTCTTTTCTAGTTGTAGAATGAATATGGCTACTATGGATTCTTAGTGCACATATTGTGCTGACCCATTTCAAGTCTACGTCCCTGGGTTGACAATTAAATGAACCTTGATGATGAGAAAGATAGCTATTCAGTACGGATTTCCAATCTGTGAGTTACAACTTTAAGGGATTAGTTGTTGAATCATTAGAGGAGTCCAACATTTTTGGTGTCGTTGTCAGGGATGGTGTCAAACTAGGAAATTATTTTAAGTCATATTCATGCTTTTGGTATTTTAGAACTTTATTTTCAACATACCCCTTCATTAGAATAAGTAATGACCCACCATTATTTCACAAAATTCTTTATGTGAGTTGCATGATACTGAGTAAAACTGCATGCATGGGGGTAGGAGAAGAGATGTTTTAGGGAGATTCCTTCCTAATTACCCTAACCCTGATAACCCGCTAGTTGAGTTTCAAAAATATTCAGAAGAAGAAGTAAATCCTTTTGTTGATGCATTTCCAGATTTGGCTAGTTCTGAAACTTCTTCTGAAGAACAAGCTGCCCAAAACCTAATTGAGAATCCATTTTCTTTGATAATCCAATGAGCAAATATGGATAATCCAGCTAGGCCTAACCAACCAACCTTTCATTTTCCTATTCCTCCACAAAATGATGTTGACAACATCAAGAACATTCCTGCTTCGGTTCTTCCTAAATTCTATGAGCTTGTAATGGAGGACCCACACACTTTCTTGTTTAAGTTTGATATCCTCTGCAGAAGCTATGTTTACACTACTGATGCTCATAAGCTTCCTACTACTTTGAAAGAAGTTGCATTAAGATGGTTTATGATCTTAGGAAGGAATACTGTAAATGGTTGGGATGATATCAAGGAAAATTTTCTTGATAATTATAAAGAATATTGTAGAGGTAGTGATATGAGAGGAGGTGATATCTTCAGGATGTAGTAGAAGGAGGATAAAAGTTTGGAGGACTATCTGTCAAGGTTCTAATTAAGCCTGAAGAAGTCTCCACACCATGCACTTAATGAAGAGTCTCAATTTTCTCTTCCTTAGAGGAATCAGTGAGGCTTGTGCCGATGCTCTGGATTTGATAGGAGAAGGAGATATCACCCAAGTACCTTGGGAAAATATTAAGAAATTATGTCAGAATTACTCTAGAGCAACAATGAAGAAAGGGAGAGGTTACTAGTCTTATGTGGGTAAATCTTTCGTTAATGGAGTTTCAAGGATGGAAATCACTCACCTACTGTAATACTTCAATTAGGACATAATATATAATATGGCAACTCATCTAGATACACTTCAAGCAAAGAAGAAACATGAGGAGGCAGAGGCAATGTTGGCAGAATATTGCCTTCATTGTAGGAAAAAGAAGGACTGCAACTGTAAAATGGTAGCCAATGTTGACAACAAGCACATTCCACCTGAATTCAAGCCAATTGAGGGAGATGAAGATCAATTTTTATATATTGCATAAAGAAGGCCATGGGCTCCAAGATAAGGTATGTCACAAGACCCATTATCTTTTAATGGACCTTACATGAATTCTTATGCATACGATAATCAATGGCAACCCCAATATCCATCAAATTTTGGAGGTTATCCACCTCAACCTTGGAGAAACCCTCAAAATTTCATGTCTAATTACCAAAACACCCCACCCCAGTAGCAAAAAAACTAGGGGAATTGACAACAACCTCCAAGAAACTGGCATTAGACATCCCAATAGAGGGGAGGGCAACAATGGAGAAACCAAGCAACTAGTTACATACAACCACCACCACATCCTTAGCAGCCTTCCCTAATGCCTCCTCCTAACTCAAATACTAGCACACCTAGACCTACTTAGTTACCAACTCAACCCACACCCAACCTAAATCAAAAACCACAACAACAGCCTATGCTCTGATAGATCCTAACCAATATCTTTATACTAGTTAGGATACAAATAATGCTTTGATTAGGATACTGGATAATGCTCTGATATATTTAGGAGCAACTATTAATGTGATGACTAGGGATATACTCCAACAATTGAATGTTACAAATTTGCGTCCGACAGCTTGCTGACAGTTCCACTGTCAAACCTGATGGTGTGGTAGAAGATATTGTTGTTGTTCTAGACTCTTGGGAATATCTAGCTAATTTCATGATTTTATCCCCTAAAGGTACATTAGGAGGGTATCCAATTATTTTGGGAAGGCCATGGTTGGCTACAACTGATGCCTACATTGGATGTCAAGTAGGGAACATGACTATTTCTGATGGAAGAAGTACTAAACAACTTGCCCTTCATCCTCCTACTCAACCAACTCATGATATGGATAAACTTGTTTGGTCACATGTTGGTGAAGAAGACGGGGAGATCAATTCATTAGTACAAATCATGATGATAGGTAGAAGTTCTTTCATGCAACTACAAGAAGAAGATGAAATATTATCATATATAATTCAAAATAGTTATGAGATGCATGAAGAATCACTTGCTTCCGAGTCTGGTTTTGTTGGTCCACTGCAGACACTTCTACCCACTCTTCCTACACCTGGACTTCCTTCAAAAATAGGTATGTCTCATATATTTCTGCCATATGAACTAAAAATGAAAAACATTAGTGAAACAACTATGATAGAGTTGATAACACAAGTGCAAGTTTCAAAAGGTAAACATTTGAAGATCAATAACAATTTCACTAAGGAACAATAGCTATCCCTAACAAAATTGTTAGACAAGCATCAACCTGCATTTGCATGGGATTACCATGACATGAAAGGGTTAGATCCTAAACTCTGTACGCATAGGATCTACATCAGAGATGACTGCACACCTGTAAGACAACCACAAAGGAGAATCAATCCTGCACTAAGAGAGATTGTGAAAGGAGAATTGCAAAAAATGTTGGATGCAAGATTCATCTACTCTATCTCGAACAACCAGTGGGTGTCTCCTTTGGTGATTGTGCCTAAAAATGGAGGTAAATGGAGAGTTTGTATTGATTATAGAGAATTAAATTCTGCCACCAAGAAGGATCACTGTCCCCTTCCTTTCATAGACCAAGTACTGGATTCAATTATAGGCAAGAAGTATTTTTCTTTCTTGGATGGGTTCAATGGCTATAATCAAATATAGATTGCACTTGAGGATCAAGAGAATACAACCTTTACCTATCCTTGGGGCACTTATGCCTATTTAGTGCTTCCATTTGGTCTTTGCAATGCACCTTTAACTTTCTAGAGAGTAGTCATTAGTATCTTCTCAGATATTTCACATGAATGATTTCACAACTTATGGTGTCAACCTTGATGAAGCATTGAAAAACCTAAGGAAGGTTCTGTAAAGATATGAAGACCACAATCTATCCTTGAATAGTGAAAAATGATTCATGATGATGCAAGGAGTAGTCCTTGGCCATTTCATCTCTCAGAAAGGAATTCAAGTGGATCTGGTCAAGATTGAGGTAATTACCAATCTCTTTATTCCTGCAAAACAAAAAGATGTTAGGAGTTTTCTGGGTCATGCAGGCTATTATAGGTGATTCATCAAGGATTTCAATAAAATGGTAGCACCACTCTATATTATTTTTCCTAAAGATGCTGAGTTCCAATGGACAAAAGATTGTGACAAAGCATTTCTACTTTGAAGGAAGCCTAAATTCATGCTCCTATACTCAAAGGCCCTAATCGAGAACTACCTTTCCATATTCATACAGATGCATCTGATTATGCCATAGGAGTTGTCTTGGGACAAAAAGAGGGAACCATTGAGAATGCAATTTAATTTGTTAGCAAAAACCTACAAGGAGCAGAGTTCAACTACACTGTAATAGAAAAGGAGATATTGGCAGTCATATATGCCCTCAATAAGTTTAGACATTATATCACTGGATATCAGATATTTGTCCATACAGATCATGCAGCCATAAAATATATGATGAATAAGCCCTTAATCACTAGAAGATTAGCAAGATGGTTGCTGCTCATGAAGGAGTTTGATATCACTATCATAGATAAGCCAGGGAAAGCCAATGTTGTAGCATAATTTCTCTCAAGGTTGACTACATCTGAGGACAATCAAGTCATTGGTGACTCCTTCCCTGATGAACACTTATTTTCTATCAGTGTCCACACACCGTGGTATGCAGATATGGGAAATTATCAGGTCACAAGTAGAGTTCCCCCTCATTTCTCTCCAAAAGAGAGAAGTTTTCTCATTGAGAAAACTTTTTCTTTCTCATGGATTTCAGGATGTCTATTCTATATTGGACCAAATCATGTGATGAGGAGATGTGTAAGAGAAGATGAGACATATGATATACTGCATGCATGTTACAATGAACCCTATGGAGGACATTTTGCAGCCAAGAGAACAACAATGAAAATTCTTAATACAAGATATTACTGGCCCACACTTCATAAAGATGCAGGAAAGTATACTAGGAAGCGTGATAGATGTTAGTGAATAAGCCAACCGACTAAATCTGATGAGATGCCTCTGTACCCCTAGGTTGTCACCACACCATTTGATAAATGGGGACTTGATTTTGTAGGTCCCATTTACCCACTATCAAATGGTAAATCCTACATCTTGGTTTACATTGACTATGTGACCAAGTGGGTTGAAGTTGAAGCTATGCAGCATGCCAGAGATAATAAGGTTGCAAAATTCCTTTATGAGGAAATTTTCACACGTTATTGGGTTTCAAGAGAGATAGTGATAGATCAAGGGGCTCAATTTACATCAACCCTTGTTACAACATTGGTAAATGAATATAACATAAAGAATAAGAAGTCTACTCCTTATCACCCTCAAGCCAATGGGCAGGCTGAGGTGACCAACAAGGAAATAGAAGCTATTTTGACAAAAAAAATGGCTACTCATAGGAAAGATTGGGTGAATAGGTTGCCAGAAGTTGTCTAGGCCTATAGAACCAGTTGGAAGACAACCACTAGTTTCACTCCTTTTGAATTTTTGTATGGAAAGATAACTATGATGCCCATTGAGTTTGAGCATAAAACTCTTAGGACTACATTAGATCTTGGGATAGACATATCTAAAGCATAGAAGGATAGAATCAAGCAACTAAATGCCTTGGATGAAATGAGAAAGTCAACCCTTCATCACATAGAGATAGTGAAAAATTAGAGAATCAAATGACATGACAAATTCATCAAGGATAAGAAGTTCTAGCCAGGTGACTAGGCTCTCCTTTATGATTCCAGGTATCAAGATAATGCAGGCAAGCTGTAGAAAAGGTGGCTAGGACCATATGAAGTTGTTGAAGTATTCTCTAATTGTGTTGTGCAACTCACAACTATTGACCCTATCAGATTTAAGCAGCTTGTCAATGGTCATCACCTCAAGTTGTATCATAAGCCAACTTCCAAGCAAGAATTCCTGCAATAGTTTGTTCAACAACAAGATCCCAAACTTCCTGCAGCCGAAGGAAGTGGACTTAGTGTTCCACCTTCTACCTAATCAAGGTACGTACTCTATCATAATAAATAATTCCACTTTTTTGGGCGTCAAATTCTTCATTAATTCATCCACCTAGATCCATCTCCACCTTTCTCTCTCTTCCATAAATCCACCATCACTTCACTGCACTTCATCTCCACCTCATGTCATCACCACTTCAATTAATTTCTCAACTGTACTTTAAAAAAAAGGTAACCGATACTTCCTCCACATTCTTTGCAATGGATACTCCAAGATTTCAAGTACGTGCTTACCAATTTGTTATCTTTTAATTATGTTTAGTACATTTGTTGAATTACTGTAAATTAATGTTAACATTCTATATAGAATATAATCATCCCTTGCCCTGTCAATTCATTATTACTGCCGAACCTGTGCAGACACATGCTAAAATTTAGGTTGGGGGATGTGTGAATAACATGTCACCATGTCAATCCATGTCAAGAAAATTTGAATTGAGTTATTTTGAATGATAGAGTGAAATGACAACTTGCATGTGTGAAATTACACCAAATTGCGGCCATTTTTTTGATAGTACCCTTCATTTATGATTCTTTATTGTCTTTATTTCCTTAAGTCATAATCTTGAGTTTCCAAAAAGGTAAAATTCATAAGACACTGGCGTTAGAACTTAAGAAGAGTTGCAGGAAAAAGAAATTGGGTCTCCAAGGAAATATTGTAGGAAAGGAAACTTTGTAGAAGTATTTGTTTGATTGCATGCAACTCAAGCAATGTGTGGCCAAATGATACGAAATGAACCTTCAATCCATGAAATGTTCATGCCGGATGCACCTTCTTTGGTAGAGTTCAAAAATTGCGGGTGGCTGGATTATTTCCTAAAGCTTGACAACTACAATGAGCACACTGTGCTAGAATTTGAGCAAACATTATTTGAAGGAAAGACAATGGTAAAAGGGTTAGAGGTGATAGCTACTAAAGAGAAAATTTTAGAGGTAATAGGTTTTCTTTCTGATGGAGAGCTACACCCTGCTACCAAATATGCAAGGTCATCCAGGGCTGAATTTACTGAACACAGTGACCCTCCATTGGAAGTGAATAAGCAAGATACAAAGAGAACCTCTTTACCAGAGCCATGGAAAAAAGTAGTTATCCATATTGTGAAGTACATTACTTGTGAGGGTCGTTAGTCAAACCTCCATTTTGTACAATTCAAGCTCCTGAATCATATGCAACATGAGAGAAGAATGAATGTGCCTCATGTGCTCTGTAACCTCCTTGCAATTATGGCAACCAAAACTCAAAAAGGTAGGGATAACCCTATCTCACACCATTGTTTGATCAAATTGTTAGTTAAGAAATATTTACAATAGGTGTCTAATATGACATGGGAGGACATGGGAGGAATTTGTAAAAAATGACCAATTTAGACCAAAAACTATTTGACCTAGAGCTCAGCCTCAACCTCGTAGGGTTAGTAGGAGAAGGAGTGTTGCTGAAACCACTCCTAGTGCCTCAACTTCCAGTGCAAACCATGTTGTAAACCCTCCTATAGCCAAACAAGCTATAGAAATTAGTTCTTCTGAGTCGGAACATTCAGACAAAGATAGTTCCTCTTTAGACTTTGATGATGATGTTCTTCCTGAAACCCCAATTCGAACTAGGGCTGCAATTAGAAAGGAGGAGGCACGAAAGAGAGGCAAAAATGAGGAAAGGGAAAGCCAACGAGAAAATGACAGAAAAAGAAACACTGAACCCTAAAAAATGGAAGGCTGAAACTATTCTTCCTGCAGCCAAAGAAAGACATGAAAGCCCTCCTCAGAAATCAAATCCAATCAGGTAAGTCATTGGTATGCCTCCAAAGAGAAGGCCTAGGCTTCGAAGAACATCAAGGGAGGACACATAAGATCCTATGTAGCAAGAGAATGTTGAAGAAAATGATATTTTTGAAGAACAAGAAAATATAAGGTTGGAAGAACTTGCCACTATTGCAGGACAAGTTGAGAGTCAAGAGCATGATGTGAATCAAGAACTCCTGCAACAAGAGCAAGAACCCCTACAACCAGAACATGATGAAAAAACATAGTCACTACAATTGGTGCTATATGAACAACAAGAATCAGTGCTAAGGAAGATTTTGGTAGGAACACATAGACCCACTGATTTTTCATGGAATCTTGTAGCCATGGACCTATGGAGTCAAATGCAAAGGAGAGAAGAATAATGGAAAGAGGAGAAACACAAGCTAAAGGAAGAAATTAAAAAGAAAGATGCAAAAATTGAAGAAAAAAATATAAAGATTGTTGCCTTGAAGAAAAAGGTGGATAATGTGACAACTTTAGTGCCTCAGATGCTCACATGTAGAACTCCTCCTAGAGTCTATGCCATGCATTTGAAGGAAACAAATATATCTTTTAAACTATCAAGGATCATTTCAGGTTTGAATCCTTCTATTGAGACTCATGATTTTTTCCAAGCTTATAAATTTTCACCTCCTGAAGTTAAAAATTTGATGTGTGAATTATACTTGCATAGTTATGTTGTGTCCCATGATCATAATTGGAACCCATTATTCTATGTTGGGGATCTCCATTTAAGGGCATTATGTCCTAGATTCAGAATGAAATTAGTTGGGGACAACAGTTCGGGACTTACAAGGAAAGAGAAATCAATACTCCCTTTCCCACTAGAGCAAAATCTAGTAAATGTGGAGACATTTTTCAAGAATTGCATAGATTTCTTTACCAAACAAGATACAATAGGAGAATCATTTTTGTTAGAGAAGCAACCTACAAGGAATATGAGAAGATAGAATAAACTACAGGGAAATTGGTAATGGCTCATATTAATCACAAAGGCGGAATAGTTTGACTGATGGGTTGAAGCAAGCCAAATCTCACTCTATGCAAAACTATGCTGCAACATAAAAAAGAGTTGATAGATACATACAACTTGGAAGAGAGAAGTAGCAGTTATGATTTTAATTAACCTTTCAGCCACCAACATTATTATGGCATGTGCCAAATTTTAGGTTTTACAGGTATGATATAGTTTTTTAAAGGAAAAGATGGAGCAAGTTAGAGAGCAAACAAGGGTTCTACTAGGACCCCAATTCTGACACTGCAAAAATCGATGTGGGGTACTTGGCAGTTACAAACTTCAAAGTATTGACTAGGAAAAGGAGTAGTGCTTCCTCTGCTCAAGGACCAAAAAAACCTTAGGTTGGGGGGAGTGACGAGTCGAGTTTATGGCTCAATTTTGAGAGGGTTATTATCTATTTTGTTGTTGTGTTACCATAGACTTTGACACTTGGTTATTGGAATTTTCCAGGTTATTTCCTCAAAACCATAGACATTAGGCATAAGTTTATCCTTGTGATTTTTCATGATATTAACATGCTATGCAAATAATCTCTGTTAATTTTACATGTGGATTAATGAATTTTTTACTTTAAGATAGTTATAGATATGCAGTTGGTTGTGCATGCTAATGTTGTTATGCGGATATAATTAAGAGCTTACAAAGCTGAGGAAGTTTCTTCCAGCTGGTCGATTTCCATGAAGTCAAGAAGGTGGTCATTAAGAGGTCAATGGAGGAAGAATCTTGATGGAGGGGAAATCCTAGTTTGAATTAAAGAATGTAATTTCCTTGTATGATCTTAGTTGTTAGTTGAGAAAATATAGAAGGTGTTGTTATGCTAAATCTACGTTTAGGCAAAATTGGTTTGATCAATTCCTGCACATGCGTAACCTCCTTTCCTCTTTCTATGCTTTCAATAAAGTCGCATTCTCCTAACTTGTTTGGAGTTGACCACCTAGTTTTTTAAGTTAGTTAGTAGCTTTCTTTATAAATAAGATTCAAATGCTCCTTCTCGGAAGTTTGATTGATCTGATATTGTACTCACATTTTCTAGTTTTCAAGTAATACTGATATGTTACTATTCCATTGTAATCACACTTTTCAATGAATAAAATGAAGTTATAAGTTTGTTGCATTTGAGTTAGTTTCAAGGGAAACTCAACCAAGGGGGCCCACTTGGTGAGAATTCCATCTTTTAGCTCAATCGCCATTTTTCTGTTCAGTAATAGTTTCAATTCTGGCAAATGTTTGTTCCTGCAACCACTAGAATTCAATTATGTGTCTAATCCTGTAGCCAAAGCTGACAGAGTAGTTTCATGTCTACTCGCTAAGATTTCTATTTTTTTCATGCATTTCAGTTCAATATAGTTGTTGGTTGATGTTTAATGCTTACTTTACTTCCTTTCAAGAAATTTACTTACAACATCATGTCTTTTCTAGTTGTAGAATGAATATGGCTACTATGGATTCTTAGTGCACATATGTGTTGACTCATTTCAAGTCTACGTCCTTGGGTTGAAAATTAAATGAACCTTCATGATGTGGAAGATAGCTATTTAGTACAAATGTCCAAGCTTTGAGTTACAACTTTAAGGTCTTAGTTGTTGAATCATCAGAGGAGGCCAACACTAGTGATGGAGGCTACCCCAGTGGTCCTCGAGTTTGTCACTGCTCACAAGTCTTTCAGTGAGGTTGATAGTTGATCTTGGGTACCTCCTTCATTGCCTACTTAGTTGACACATGGAACTCCCGTCAAGTGCATGTTCAATTGAGTGGATGATGTCCCATATCTATTGGTGATTTTTACAAAACCAATGATGTTTACCTCATAGGAGTTGAGCAAAGAATACCTCAAGGGGCCCTCTTCCTTGGATTTGGCCCTCTTCCTTGGATTTTGTTGCAAGAGAGTCAGAGGGTGCTCCCCTTGATATCCCACCTTTGCAGGCTCATCCACCCTCTCCTTATAATGATCTAGATTGGGATAATGATGACCTCTTGGTTGATGAGGACTACGAGGTCACCTCTTCTTTATTTGTAGATTAGATTTGTGTGTGTTGTGTTTTCCCCATGCTTGTTTTATGTTTTCTTGCAGGACCCTTGTCACCCTTGTACGTGCTTGGATATATGAGTGTTATGTTTCATAAACTTCTTATATCTATTACATCATTTCTTCTCTTTATTGTGCCTTTATTTTTGACAATTAGGGTTGATGCAAAGTGTTAGGGGCATTTAGGTCTCCCTTCCATGTCAACCCAATTTTTTATTTTTATTTTATTTGCACATACCCTTCTTCACAGTATCTATATACATTATTATATTGTATCTATCAATCTATATCTTTGAGTAGTTCTGACCCCGAAATATTAGATCCCCCTATCTCTTGATTTCTTCATCTCTATTTGTGTTTTCTTTTCATCTTTCTCTCTTCTATTCTAGCTTCGTGATGTTGTGGTGCCTATGTTTTGTCCCTCGTGTGTGCAACAAAATTTCCATGATTACATCATGTCATGTATCATGGGCCACAACATCACTTTCTTCTCTCTCCTTAGGATGTCACGTAACTTTATGTTCAAAATGCACCATCCTAAGGGGGGATATCGTATTGCTTCAATTTTCAAAAAGGTGTATTCAGTGGCCAATGAATCCCTCATTGAAAATCCCTTATTTTTCAAAAAATAGTATTCTTCAACAAGGACCCCTACTGGAATTTTTATTTTGTCACAAATTCATATAGAAAGAATCTAAAAAATTTCCTTTGAGAAGGGAGTACTTTTTCTAATGAAGAAGTCTAAAAACTTGCCCTTGCAAGGGAGTATTCTTCCTTTCAAATTCCTTGATGAAAGAGATCTTTCGAAAGGATTCCTTGATACTAGAACTGTTTGCGAAAAATATTATTTCCTTTCAAATAGAGTGTCCCTTGAGTGGATCCCTTTCTTTTGAAGGGTTCTTGAGGGATCCCTTTGAAAGCTTCTCTTTCAATTGTTGACTATTTGTGTGATTGTCTATCTGCCTGTGTGGCATTTTTCTAACATGTTCTATCTACAAATTAACATGTTGCTTTGCAGGACCAAGCACATATGAACATTATTTTTCAATGAGCCTTGCAAGATCGAGCAACTATAAGGGCCTATTAGACTCTGCAGAGCCTTTAACATCTGGCCTCCCTTAGGACCAAGCACCTGTGGTGCCTCCTCTATAGGATCGAGCACCTACAATTTTTTTTTTTCACCTTCTATAGGTTTGAGGGCCTATAGCGTATTTTTTCAACTCTCCTTAGGACCGAGTACATGTGGAGCCATCTCCTCTTCCTATGCATTTGAGTGTGTCAAATTATAGTCTACTTCCTCGACCGTTCAAGTATAGATTTCTTAGCTTTCACTCTACTTTACCGTGTATTCACTAACACTTATGCTCGCTAAAATGGGGGCAAAATGTAATGGTGTTAATTTGAACCCCTTATAAATTCCACATTTACGTACCTCCTACATTAGAGAATCAAGTTCAATAATGCAATTCCACGTCTGCCATTTGCTTCCCATCCACTTGGCAGTTATTTTTTATGTTGGTGGAGGATATTCTGTTGGGGATGCTAGTGTGACACGTGGATGTCTCAGTGATGCATTGACATCCTAATATGATTCCTACCTCTTGAATTGGAAAATTGGTTATAGTTCTTTATTGGCAATGAAGAGTAATGTCTCTTCTCCCTTGATCGACCTCGAACAACTCCTTTTTCTCTAATTTCATCTTCAAATGACCATCTCTTCCATTATTTCACACTTCTTGATCATACACACACTTGAGAGTACTCTCTTCACTCTTTTCACAACATTCTCAAGCTCTACCACCTCCATTGAAGTTGCAAGTTTATACTTTTCTAGTGTTACTCTCTTCATTTTTGTGGCAATGTTGGCATCTGCAAGCTTGTGAACTCACTCCTTCTCCCATTATATTGGAGTGCACGTGGTTGAAGATGATATCACTCCATTTCCTTTTCTCTTACAATTATCGTATTGTTTTCATAGCTCATATTGTTATTTAGCATAGTGCTTTGTACTCTCATTTCAATATCTTTCTTTATCATACTTTTCCTATTGTGGTTATATTAGTTGTCTATGGAGGTAGAAACACTAAAGTAGGGGACTAATTGTATAAGTCATTTATATGTACAACCCCAACATTTTCTCATTCTTATGTGTGTAGGTTGCTTGACAAGTGAAGACCTTGAAGATATCAACTTGTGGGTAGGAAGGTGTGCTTTCTTCACCCTCTTTATCCATTCATAGATTAGATCAAGTTAAAGTGTTCTTCTTGGTGTTTTTTTATTTAGCTTATTTCTATTTTTGTTATTGCATTAAACTATATTTGTTAGGTTGTTGGTGTAGACACTTAAAGAGTCCAATCATCTAATTCTGATTAATTAATATCGCTTCCTCTGAAATCACCTCTGCACTAACCATTTAATTAAATAAATCTGATTATTTAGTTAAATTCATCAATTTTTACTATTAATCAAATAAAGCAATTCATTAGATTAATTCACTAATGTTCATCTAATTTAATTAATTAATTAAATCCCCTATGTCCTCTCATTTGTTTAAATAAATCTAATTATTTAATAAATGTCATAAAAACCTCTAATCCCACTTAGATTAATTAATTCTAAATTAATTAACCTAATTATCGATAATCTCCATTACCCATTTCCTTAACCTTTAACCCCACCCTTCGTTAAGTCAACCCTTGGTCAACTAACCAAGTTGCACAAGAAAACCAATTCTTTTAAATAAGTAATTACCTTATTTATCCTCATGTAGTGTAGAAAAATGTATCCCTTTCCCTTTTCTTAATTTGGGAATGTTCAATGATAAATTGGACTTGATATCGCCTTGATCTAGTGTTGTGAGGTGTTTTACACATCCACGTTAGGTCTTGGGCATTTTTTAAGCTAATTAGACTTAACTTTTCCTTAATTTAATGTTGTAAAATATATTTATTTACATCTTCACTTTAAATTTAGGAGGCTTGTAAACTAAGGTGGACCTAATCTAGTGTTGTAATGTTTTTTACACATTCACATGGGATTTAGGGCCCTTCTAAGCTAAATAGACTCAATTGTTTCTTAATTTAATGTTGTAAAATGTATTTATTTACACTTTCACATTGGACTTTGGGACCCATTACATTTATGACTTTTATATGATCATTAATAGGCCCCTATGACCCCATATTGTGCATCCCAAGGCATATTTTAATCAAAAACTCGACAAGATCAATATATAAGCTTAATTACTTGACTCCCCAACACTTTAGGACCAAAAATAGCCCCTGTGGGACCCATTCGCTACCTTGGGTGAATGAGTCCCATCAAGTGGGACTCATTCACCTAGGATGGCAAATGAGTCCCATTTGGCCCTTTTTTGATGTTTTGAGGGTGAAAAGTGAGTTTTTAATTCAAATTTCTTCCATGTCTACCTTGGGTATCAAATTAATCGGTACTTGAGTGTATTTCCTATATAAATGAGCTCTCAAATCATTATTTCATCATACCTTCATGTCATCAAGTCAAGCATTCAAGAGTTAAGAATTCCAAGTCTTCACAAGGCCATCAAGATAACTTTCAAGATCAATTTTAAGGCATTCAAGGGTAGAACTCTTCATCAATTATTGCAGAAATTCAAGATGCATCATCATGTCAAGCATATCAAGCCTCAATCATGTTATTGAGCTAATGTTGTGATGTAGCATTGAAGATCCAAGATCAAGCATTGTTCTACACCTATTGTCAAAGATCAAGATCTACATCCTTCATAGCCATTTCATGTTGAGTTGTAGATTTACAAGACATCATTCAAGGTATCATTGTTCATGTTTCATATCCCATGTTTCATGTTTCATTTCCTTGTTTCATTGTTTCATCATTTGGTTTAACTACCTAAAAGGGGTTTGACAAAGGCAAACCCCTATTCCCTAACAATCAACACTTTTGCTCTCTTTCTTTGTGTAATTGCAGATATATGTGCTTTAAAGACTTGAAGATCATTGGAGATTAGGTTTGTAAAGCTTGTTGGAGTTGTCTCCCCATTTGCAAGGTCATAATCTTCACTAAAATGTCATCTACAACCTCAAAATTAGAGTTTCATATCCGAGAACCCGGGGTAGCAAAAAGAGCAGACTGAGAGGTGCATATTAGAACCTTGAAGTTATAGAAAATCCAAACTAGACTCATTCACCAAAAGTGGCGAATGAGTCGCATTGTAGGTTTTTTTCTGAGATTTTTCCAGATTTGGATACCCATTTTCCTGAAACCTATTCTTGTGTAGAAATACAAAACTAGGATTGATTCGCCTAGAATGGTGAATGAGTCCCAGTAGGTCAAAAATTTAGGTTTTTTAGAATTTTAGAGCTATTTCCAGTCGTCATCCAATTTCTAGTTACACACTTTTTGTTTTATTTTACTCATCTTTCTAGGTCATTTAAGATTAGTTTGCATTCAATTAGGGTTTAGCATTTTATATTGCATATCATTGTGTTTTCCAAGTCTAAAATTGGTCACTTCATGTTTTTCATATCATTTTAGGGATTTTGCAAGATCATGATGGGCTAAAAAGTAGTAATGGGAAAAAATTACGTTTTGGATTGACTTAAAAATGCGGAAATATTGAGTTGACTTTTTTAAGACTATGGTGTCAGTACATTCCTCCAAAGCAATG
Source organism: Sequoiadendron giganteum (assembly GCA_007115665.2). Lineage (NCBI taxonomy): Eukaryota > Viridiplantae > Streptophyta > Pinopsida > Cupressales > Cupressaceae > Sequoiadendron > Sequoiadendron giganteum. The sequence continues at coordinate 294,007,472 of CM021100.1, forward strand.
CCCAAACCTATTTTTTAGAAATCGGATATCCAATTTGCGCAAACTATATAAATAAAAAACAACTGGCTGTTAAAGTCATTTCACACATTTTGAATGCGGGCGCACATGGAGAAGTCGAAATTTGATATCTATTTTCACCAGATATCTGATTTGAAAGGTAAGTTTTTGGTTTTTTTAATGTTGTAATCAATTTTTCAATTGGATTCTTATAATTTTAAGTAGTTTTTATGATTTTTTTTTTCAAAAGTAGGGGTTTTAATTGATTTTTATTAAAAAATAGAGTTTACAATGAATTTTTATTAAAAATTAATGCTTTAAAATGGATTCTAATTAAAAACTAGTGTTGTTGATGTATTTTTATCAAAAACTAGAGTTTTTAATGGATTTTTGTGAAAAAGTAGGGTTTTTTTGGATTTTTATAAAAAATTATGGTTTTTTAACAATTATTTCATTCATATTGTGTAATTTCAATTAGATTAATAAGTTTTTAACTTTAATCAGGTATTATGGTTGAGAATGAAAATGCACAAATGCCAAATGCTCCACCACCTCCGCAGCCAAACGCTCCACCACCTCCACAACCACCAATTGAAGACTTAATTGGTGAAAAATTGGGGCAATTGAGGGGCATTTGTGAAGTTTATAAGACAATCCCTCGATTGAGAGATATGACAAACACATTGAAGGAAATAAATAAAAATATAGAAACCCTCTCCACCCAACATAATTCCTTTCATTTGTGGCGAGAAGACATGAGGGAATATTATCCATGTGGATTGTCTTACGATGATGTGAAAGATCTCCAAATAACTAAAACCCAAATAGCCTCTTTATTCACTAACCCCCACACCATTTTTCCAGTAAATGCTAATAAACCAAAAATTTCTATTAAATGGTGCACGAGTAGGGACATTGTAGATAAATTTTGGGATCGTTGGTGTATGGTTTTTGATAAACCACAAAACAACACTTCGGATATACCATTTTACTATATTAAAAAACTATATGCTGAGTTTGTGTTAGGGCATCATGTCAATTACTTTGACATTAAACCCTTCCAGGGCGTCGGTGGAGGTATGCCCCAGGATAGACTAGGGCTAGTTAGAGTAGTCTTGTGCCCATATGTTCCCCCTCCTCCCCTTCCTCCACCACCTCTAGTATATCATCCAGAGATTATCTAGGATGCAGCCACATAGACTATTCAGGCTATTCACTTTTTGAGTGGTCCTTTGGTTTCGCATGCTTCTACAGTAGCTCAGCCACATTCTGGTGATGTTCGCGAAGGCTCGAGTGTTGCTGCATCATCCTCCTCAGGTCCACATATTTATGTGCCACATATTTGCACTATGTGCCACTAGATATGCTTGGGTCCTCTTGTACAACCCGTTGAGCATCCCTTGGACACTTCTGATTATGACCTCCATGATGTGGACATTATAGATCAGGTGCAGGGGAGTGGAGTGCACCCTACAGAGTCCTCTCTTACTAGAGAGGGGGATGTTGGAATAGTGACACATGTAAGATTTAAGTTGTAAATTCATAACTTTCATTTGTTTTTAAATGAATATTTATAAGAGATAGTATCAAGTACTAATATTTATTTACATGGTCTATTTAACAGTTGATGTCTAAGGAGTTCACACAAGTGACTGATAGCACCCTTAGGGCCATTTCATTTGGCTTCGACACACACATAGTATATATTTTTGCACTCACTTAGGGTATGTGTAGGGTCATCATGGTAAAAACAGGCCCTTAAGTGGCAAAAAATTCAGAAAAATTAGAGTTAGGCAACTTGACGTAAAAATTTGAATAAGTTATCTATATTTTTTCAAAAATATGTAAGAATACAATCTGTAGAAAATTGAATTTAGTTTCTAAAATACTAGGTTTATTTTCAAAAAAAAAATCTATTTGGTGAAAATTTGAAATTTCAATGTAGTAATACTTAAATTTCAAGGAAAAATAAGAAGTAGGTGTCTGTCAGACCACCCTAACCACAATAAAAGGATAATATTTTATTATAATATTTTAGATATAAGTGGAGGACTCATGTCCCGATGTGATGCATTTTTTTTGTAATTTTTTTCCAAGTAAATAATTAATTATGAATTTTTTATTACAACTTTTAAAAAATATAAAAACTCGTATGTCTAACCACCTTAACTTGGTCAAAACTTCATGAAATTCAATTTTCTTTTTTTTGACCCTATAGTATGTGAAGCTTAGAATGTGACACATGTTTTGGATTCAAAAAAAGTGACACCGTTTAAAATTTAGAGATTTTTTTCAAGCAACCTATCAATCAAGACTTTATTCGTAATTCAAATAGAAAATGAATAATAATTATTTATTAAACTCAAAGTAAAGCATAATTTATATTGGTGGAAAGCTAAGAATATCCTGTAAAAATTGTTTTCATTTGATCAATTTTGGGTAAAAAAACAGTTCTCAGCCACATACCCATCATATCACCACTTTTTGGCCCATCATGATCCTGCACATACCCCTCATTTACATTTTTTTATTATATACTTGCTTGTCATTTAAATTGTCATTAATGAAATTATATAATAACTTATATGTTTATCTTATTTTACTCTTGTAGGAAATACCTAGTGCAAGTGAGGTGCAACCTCGTCCAGACTATGGAGTAACAAAGTTAGATAAGGGGAAGGTAATTGAAATCAAATTGGATTGAATTAAGATTTTTAAGATCTTATATTGATTATACATACATCGACATAGATTGGTAGTTTCATATGTACTTTCCATTTTTATGTACATGCGATTATGAGTTATACATCGTTGTTGACAAGTGACACATCGCCTGAAGGAGTAGGTATTGGAACACCTCAAGGAGTAGGTGTTGAAACACCTCAAGGAGGAGGTGTTGAAACACCCAAAGGAGATAAATAAAAAAATCAACCTAAAGAGGTATGTGTTTATTTTATTTTGTGTTTGGTAAATATGTTCCTATTACCAATAATTGTATGCTAGCTTGGATCAATCTTATGTTTTTGTTCACATATATAGATTGGAATTTCAAAAGTTGGTTTGGTGTATTCTAGGACTCCTGACCCTTTGAAGAGACGTATATTTCAAGTAATCAAGATTTCAATTTTAGAGTTCAATTGAAATTCAATGTATATTGATTTTGATGTTAATTATTCAATTTTAAATTATATCTATTATAACTAATCTCAATTATGGTTTGAATTTTTCTTGTGCAGCTACCTTCAGAGCCAATGAGAGAGAGAGAGAGAGAGAGAGAGAGAGAGAGAGAGAGAGAGAGAGGGAGAGGGAGAGTGTGAGAGTGAGAGGGAGAAAGAGAGAGTGGGAGAGGGAGAGAGGGAGAGAGAGAGGGTCTAGGGTTGAGGGAGAGAGGGAGAGGGAGAGGGAGAGATGGAGATGTAGAGAGAGAGAGACTATATTGTATATTATATATATTAAATTATAAATTTATTGCATTTTTGAAATCATATATTAAAAATTATATAAATTTTTTAAAACTCATATCTAAAACATATCAGATATCGGATTCAAATCGGATATCCTATTTGAATCGGATATCCGATATGATGACACAAAATTTTAATGCCTAGGGATTAGGCTCGGGCTTGCTTTGGAATTTGGTTTAGACCTGCCAATCCTAAGAAGTCAACACGAAAAACATGTTTAACAACTTACCTCACTTTTCCAAACTTTGCCCATGTGGCTGACGACTTTTATTTTACCCAAAATTGATGAAATGATAAGGATTTGTAAAGGAGCTTCTTAGCTTTCTACCAATAAAAATTATACTTTACTTTGAATCTAATAAATAATTATTATTCATTTTCTATTAGAATTACGACTAAATTCCTGATTAATAGTTTGATAGAAAAACATCTATAGCTTTCAAACGATATCACATTTTTTGAATCCAAAACATGCATCACATTCTATGCCTAGAATACTATAGGATTAAAAAAGAAAAAATTAATTTCATGAAGTTTTGACCAAGTTAAGGTGGTTAGATATACAAGTTTTTATATGTTTTAAAAGTTGTAATAAAAAAATCATAATTAATTATTTACTTGAAAAAAATTACAGAAAAATATGCATCACATCCGGACATGAGTCCTCTACTTATATCTAAAATCTTATAAGAAACTATTATCATTTTATTATGGTTAGGTTGGTTAGACAAACACCTACTTCTTATTTTTTCCCTGAAATTTAAGTACTAATGCATTGAAATTTCAAATTTCACCAAATAGATTTTTTTTTACAAAAATTAACCTAGTAGTTTAGAAACTACATTCAATTTGCCACAGATTCTATTTTTACATATTTTTGAAATAATATAGATAACTTATTCAAATTTTTACGTCAAGTTGCCTAACTCTTATTTTTCTGAATTTTCATTGCCACTTAAGGGCCTATTTTTTCCATGATGATCCTACACATACCCTTTAGCTTGAATCTACTATCATTTTGCATCAAAATCACCATTGTTCATTAGGATCTTGGAGCTTATAAATTGGGATTGGAAAATTACCACCTTCCACATCAAAGTGACACCAATTCCCCTATGGGATGGGGTTTGAGTAGCTTAGATTAGGATTTCATGTTTATTTACTTGTTATTTCATGTTATTTTGATCATGTTTTCATCTTCTTGGAATGTTTAAAAATTTAATAGGGAATGCATATTTTTCTTGTTTAAATGACTAATACTCTTGGGCTTGTCCATGTTTGAGTAGGTGTAGGTTGGCATTCACAGTTAGTAAGTTTCCTTAGATTTCTAACTATACTATGTTTTATGTCCATATAGACACCAACGCCCCATTAAGACGTGAACGTGTTGTGTTGTCATCCATGTCCTATGCAAGAGTCCTTTGGAAGTGAGTTTCCTAAGTTGTAATCTAGACTTTGAAAACCTACTCACCTAACTTCCTGAAACATTCAGGCTTGTTAAAGGATAGTAGTAACCTGACTGCTCTTGCTTTCAACCTTTGAACTTTAAACTTTTTTGACACAATTTCGTTAGCTTGAGGTAGATTAGGGTAGCCTATTGTTCTATACACTAGGTGAACCCACAAAAGTGGTTTAAAATTCGAGTGAGGAAGGAAAACTTCCAAAAAAATCACCCATGCAAAATAATTTCATTTTGAGGGGTTCGAGCGAACCCCTTAGGTTCACTTGAACCCTGCTTTCCCCACCTTCCCACCCTCTGACAAAAAAAGACTCCAAATTTTTTCCCTTCAAAGCTCGGGTTGAGGATGAAAATGGAGGAGACTTCACAGACCCACCTGGAAGATGGTAGTCCTCTAAACGAGCTATCCAACGAATATAATTTTAATCTCTTTTCGTTTTATTATGTATGTGTTTTTATAGTTTTATTAAACATAGGTTTTTCACCAAAAATAAAACTCTTTGTTATGCACATGTGGAAAAATAGCAGATTATCAAAATAAAATTTTAAAAAATATGTCTGGGTTGGGTATTGATGTACTTGATCCATTAAAAAATAAAATTTAATTTCGATACATACATAAGAAGTTATGTTGTATACGGTCCGCCTACGTCTGAATTGTAATTCGTTTGAATTTGAAACCTGATTAAGGAAAAAATATTCAATAGAACACTATAAAACCAAACGAAAGTGCTAGATATGATAGTTACAAATCTAAATTCGAAAAAAATAGAATTTTATCCTTCATACAAAAAAATTTATGTTGTATACGGTGAGCGTCACTCCTTAAAAATGCTATTTTCTGAAAAAAACTAGTTTTCGTGGGAGATGGAAAAAAGTGCAATCTAATTCCAAAAATTTTGAAAAAAATATTTTTAGAATCTATAGATACAATGTGATGAGACTCTCATTTGCATCATCTTCAAATTCCTAATGGTTTAGCCACTATCGGTGCCCGAATGTGAAGATTTAGTTAAAAATAATAATTTCAGTGTCCAGTTTGGCCAAAAATTGTAAACCACTATTATGGGATCACCCCCCTCTCGTGATGTTGGGTCTTGAGAATTTTCCCCCCCTCCTCTACACATACATACATATAAGCATACATTCATACAAACATACATACATAGACTCATACATACATACAAGCATACATGTATACATACATACATACATTCAAGCACACATACATACATACACACATACATACAAACATACATACATACAAAAATATATATAAATATAAATACATAAAACATACATTTACACAAATATACACAAAAACATAAAGCGAGGCATAACACGCTTGTGTTTTGTCTTGCTTTGGGAATCCCCATGCCTTTTGCTTGGATTTTCTTTGGATTTCTAATCCAAATGCTTGGACTTCCTTTCCAATGCCCAAAAATGTGTTTTTTCATTTCTACAAAATTTCATATAATCTCATTCATGCTAACCATCAAATTTACACGTATTTCAAGGTCAAGTATAACAAACACCTTGGTAATGTTAATATCTTTCTTAGCTATTTAACATTTTAATTTTTTTCACATTTTGACTATGTTAAGGTTTTCACCTTTAATTTCTTTTGTTGGTGTATCCGTTTGTTGTCAAAAATGATTTTTTGGTACTTTTAACTTTATTTTTTAACTATTCATTGAAATTTCAAATAAATTACATTTTTATAAAATAGACTCCATTCTACACATTAAAAAAAAATATTTGTGATTAGTTTTCAAAATTTATAGGGGTAGCACAACTAGATGTCTATTTTTCAAGATATGTCCACTTTGAAAATTAGTAAAAAATTATATATTAATTAAAAAATTATCAAAAAAGTTGAGAATAAACTACATGTTGTTAGCTAATTTCTCACCAAAGAGATTTTAAAATAACTAAAAGAATGTTAACATTTTGAGGGAGCCACAACAAACACTATGTTATGTCTTTTGATAAAAATAGGACCAATGTTTTTGGCTCCCTTTTTTGAACCCCTTAATCTCTACCATTTTCAAATAAAATTAGTTGTTTAGAAAGTAGATCCAGAGCACTACGACCCTTATTTTTTTTGCATATTAAATTTTTTAGTGTAATATCTTTGTACACTTACCCACTAGATAAATTTGATGAGTAATATTTCTGAAAAGAGGAAAACCAACTGATATCTATCAAATGACATCAAATCAAAATATTTTTGTAATAATTTTTACACCTCTAATGAAATTATGTGTTGATTTGATTTCTCATTTTATACAAGGTGTAAAAGAATAAAATCTCTCTCAAATTCTCTAAAAATCTCTTTCTAACCCATTATAAATAAAGACAAAGTTGTTATTTTAGTCCTCCCTTGTCCTTTAAAATGTTTCAAGATATGGAGTTTATGAGGTCATGTTAAATATATCATGTATGTTTTCTCTTCCATTAAAATCACATTTCTATCATATAGAAAAGGCCCACCTAATAACAAGTGGTAAGCATACATTGGCACTATATCACACAATGTCACCTTGTCTTCATACTTACCAATATTGAACTCAATTAGACAAGATCGATTCATAAGAACATTATGATCCATTTTCAACTAAGAAATTTTGAAGAATTTATTTTTAAAATATAAGTTACAAGATGTATTGTCTACACTATTTATGTACTTACCATGTTATCAATAGACCTACTATTAACAATCATCTTACACACTTTATTTTTACACTTGCATTATGTTCAAAACACATTGTTTGTTCTTGAATCAATAATAAGGGATTCTTTGTGTCCATTTATCAAGGTTCTATTTAACATCAAATTCTTATCGACTTTTTCTTTAACTTCTATCAAGGGTACTCCTTATTCATGGGTCGCCATCATTATCTTGGGGTTTTAAGGGTGATCTATAGCCTTGTGGGTCTCACTGCGAATAAAGAACCTCAAAGGCTTATTGTCCTCATCCTCTAACTCTAAAGATATCTCTCCTTGGGAAGTTTGGCTTCAGATTATCCTTTGGCTCTTCTTCACTGGTTGATTAGGAGGAACTTCCTCTTCCTACATTTAAATTTTTTCCACCTCTTTTATTAGCTACCTTTCCCAACCTATTCAAATTTTCTCTTCTTTTAGGGTTAATTGATAAACCTCATCTATAATATTCACCTTGAGCAAGGATAACTCATTTTAGAGTTAAAATCTAAGACCATTAATGTACCGGGCCACTGCATACTCATCATATTCTAGTAAATTATCTTGATTTACAACTTTAAAAATTCTTCAATGCAGGTTGATATGGAAGACTCCATCCGTTTCAAAATTTGGAATTCTTTAAAAAAAAAATTGATAATATAAATGTAGGAATTTAAATTTAAAATGTTTGGAAATATTTGGCCACAATTTTAATTTTGTATTTTCTTTATCTTCTCCTAACATTTTGGAGATTCTCACACCATAAAGTAGCACAAGACTTCATTTTAGATGCTACAAACTTGATCATTCATGGATCAATCTCTTCAATTCCTTCCATGTTATAGTATTTTCTAACTCTTAAACCCAATCTAAGGACACTTCTAGATTCAATTCACCTTTGAAATTAGGGACATTAACTTTAAATGTAGTTCCATGTTTGGTAATAGTTTTAATGAGACTTTCCATGGGATCTATGACTTACCTTAACCCCTTTGAACTTCTAGTTCTTCCTTAGAATCCTCATGTGTCAACCTAGCCTCAAGGGCATGCAACCTTTTGAGTAATTCATCAATTATACTACATCTCCCTCTAGTATTTATCTAGCCTCTTCTTCCCCTATTATATGGGCTCCTCTTTGGGCCATTGAAGTTTTCTCTCAAACCAAAATGATGCAGGCCTATTCTTGTACCTATAGATTAGCCTCCAAAAGAAATATTGCTCTATTATGATAACCAAAGCAAATATATTTCTTAAACCTACAAATTACGTTCAAATAAGAAATTCCATGTTTTGATCTAACTCATGATGATGAAACTAAAGCAATGAAATAGAATTTAAATGGTAGGATAACAACCATTCTATCTATATATGAAATACACAATAAGATATTATATTCATACTAAGGAAATACTACAATAAACACAAAGATGGAATCTTTATACTAATTCAATCTAGTTATGCCCCCCTATTTTGTGTATTCCTTCTCTTATTTCCTATCCTATTCTTCCCACTAAAAATTTCCAAAAACGAACTCCTTAATTACCCATCCATCTCAACTCTAAAGGCTAGCATAATTATTCACTCCTATTTTAATTCTTCCATCTAAAATTAGAAAGTTGTAATAATTGTTAGCTAAAGGTTTGACAACATCAAAACTACTAAATGGTTAACTAAACATAGTAAAAACAAAGTCCTATAAAGCTAAGCCAACTAAATTGATAGCTCGTGTAAATCAAAAGGTTAAGGAAGATGCTTGAGGTTGGGTTTCGATGTAGTCATATAGGTTAATTATAATTAAGATTCATGCTTGGTTTATGAGTAGCTTGGGTCCAAAATTATATACATGTTTAATCCTTATATTTGTATTTTAAAATAGACAAGATAAATAATAAGAGTGAGTTTAAGGTGTAGTAAAGTTAATTATAGATTTAAAACTATTGAATGTTAGAATAAAGTTAAACATGGTGTATAGGTGTGTTGGTTTTCTGATTGACAAAGGGGGAGTTTGTTGGTTTTCTGATTGTTTGTCATTTATGTCAAAATAGGCTTTGGTTGGAATGTGATGTATTCATATCAGTTGATGTCCATGGTCACATGTCCTCATATACTTACATTGAATAATTGATGCACTTTACTGATGTCATTCATGATATGTTGATCATGATTAAGAGGTTATAGAATCTTGATGCTGCTTCACTTTCAAATATTCATTTGTAGTGTTAACGATGATTCAAGATTTTCATGTTGATATTACTAATGTGGCTTCTGGTTCAGATTTATGAATGCAATATATCCTCATATGGCTATGGTTATTGATAGTAGGGTCATTCAAGATTTTCATGCAACAGGTTCAAGATATTCAGTTTTGTCAGGTATATTGTTTCAGTTGATATTATCAGATTGATCTTGGTTTGTCTTGGCATCTTTCTATCTTCATAATATAAATGGCTATGACTTGTTGATTGATAAATATGGCACATGAATTTTGGTTCATTGTTTATTTATATTTCTTTAAAAAGAAATTACATTATTTAAGGATTCAGGCAGTTTGGTTATTGATTCACTTTGTTCTATGAATCTTGGCTTATTGACATCATTACGCTCACATTACTTGGAAGCATTAAATTCATACTAGGCTCTGGCAATGTCACTTGTTTGATGGTTTTACTGATATCTATTTGGCCTACTACATGATTTGTTTACTAACAATCACCTTGTAAAGTGATTGGGCATTAAAGGAGGCATATAAAATAAGCCTTTATTATAAAAGGCACAAGCCGATTTATATTGTTTGGATTTTTGTTTGATCATATTAAAAAATGTGATAATAGAGCTATATTTATTAAAGCTACTTTAGCATCGGTGGTTTCTAATTCATAGAGAAAATATATGCTCGAGTCCCTATGGTTCCAAATAGTAAGTGTTTATGAGAAAACAAATGAAGTCACATTTATCGGGCTTCAAGGATTTATGAATTATAACTGACATTGGTTAAAGTTCTAAATGTTATCGACCTTTGGTGATTAAACTATAAGCCATCAGTTTTTCATGTGAAATTATATATTTATCAGTGTGTTTCATCTATTGGTTTATATTATGTGATTTTAAATCACCCCGTGACAAGCATATGGTCATGTTGGTAGTGACATAAAATGTGGCAATATTTTTTGGTGTTGTATAACTGACAACTCATCATAGGATTGTTTCTTTATTATGAATGAGGGGTTGACTTGGCAGCAATAGTATTATGGGTATCTCAGACTTCAAAATGAATTAATTATGTTTTATCAGACTCCAAATGATTGTTTTGTTTGACAAAATAGCATTGTAAAGCTTATCTAAGAAGGTTGAATAGGGCTGAGAGAAACCCTAGCCAACTAGAGCCGACATGGAAGAAATAACGATGGGTAGCTCGATAGTTTGAAAGAGCTCAAAGTTGGGTAACTTATTTCTAATTTTTTGCATTAGTTAACAAATAACACTGGGTCTTTATTCTTTGTTTGTTTTCAAGAAATAAGAAGTTGTTATCGGGCTCAAATATGAAAATGATTAAGGGGTATAACAGTTTTGTTAAAGGGTTATGTAATTTGTGTTTAAGAGTAAGGGATTAGTTATCAGTTTTCATAATCAGGGTTTGCAAGTTTTAATCCTTTCTAAGGGGTTATTTTGAAACCGTAATGGCATTTGATGTATGAATTCTAGGGTTGTTTGGAAACCCTAATGAAATTCGTTGATTTGATAATCAATTATGAGAAAGATAGTTGGAAAATAGTTTGACATTATTGCTGTTCATATATATATTCAAAGGTCTTCGAACCTGAAGTGGAGAGAAGAAAAAAATAGAGACGACTTTTAAGCCAATCTGATTATATGTATTTGAAATATTGAAAATGTTTGAGAGGCAGATCATTATACTGCTATAATTGATATTTTAAGGATTCTATTTTTATTTTGAATTCTTAAGGTATTGTGTATACTATTCAATCTTGGTAAAAGGTTTTATTGAAATAGAGAAACCCTCTGAATCATTGATATTATTCAGAATTGAGAAAATGAGTTGGTGCTCCTAAACTATAAAAGGGGTTGGTGCTCCTAAACTATAAAGAGTTGGTGCTCTTGTAATAATGGAGTTGGTGCTCCTGATTGAGTTGGTGCTCTAATAATAAAAGGAATTATTCAAGTGGTTTTTTATACACCAAGAGGGTTTTTACACTCAGGAAAATAATGTGTTATGTGGTGAAATCTTTGCATTTGTGTTTTATCCCATGTGCTTAGGTGTTAATGTTTTCATTATGTCATTTTTCAATACAATTCATGCAATGCTCTGATAATTACCATTTCATTCTTTTATAAAAGTGTTAAAAACATACATGAATTCTTGTGGAAATAAAGCATTAAAATGAATTGTTCAATCAAGTTTACATGAACAATCAATATCATGCTTTGACATTGTTATGGAAGTCTTTTATCAATCTTCCATTATGCTAAAAGTATTTGATGTGGTAGAATTCACCTTGCAATTTAAGAGGGTTCATAAAGTTGTCTCAAGGCCATTTTATGATTTGCTCTTGAAGTTAAAAGTTTGTAAAATTGTACATTACTCTAATTCACCCCCCCTCTCAGAGTAATTCATATTCCAACAAGGTGTTCCCAAATCCATACTTGAAAGACATTGACCTTTGATGTGAAGCTCTCAATTAGCTAGAATACTTAGGGACATTAGGGTCCATTAAACACTTCAAGCACCAAAAAAATCATATTGAAGATGCAATGTTCTTCAAAGATAGTATTTAATATAACTTTGAGTTTGTAAGATGTTATAGAAGACATCAAGAACACTAGATTTTAGTTTCATGTGAATTGGATTAATCATGACATATTTGCATTCTTAATTCAAGAATATGAAATGAGATCAAATTTTATACATGAATATGAGTGAAGTGAAACTTCAACCTCAAACTAAATTTATTTTGAGATGTGACAACACCTTTTGATTGAATTCCAATAGGCACTTCAAAACTCAACTAGAACATACTTAATAAATATAAAATAATATTTCATTCAAATTTCATCTTTATTTACATAATACACACATTTCAAATACCTATCAATATACTAACTATAGAATAAATTTGGTTGTTAATAGTTATGTAATTATGCCAAAGGCGTTCCCTCCCTAAGCTTTTCCAACCTGTTTTTACATCGACTGGTGTAGATTGGATTTTAGGGGATGCACCACGATTAAACGAATCTCATTCGTTCACCATTTTCCACCATTTTTCTAGTCATTTTTGCCCCTTCTTTCCCCGCTACTATTGCTTTCTGCTCCTCCAAACTCTTCCTTGTTGGTATTGACCTTTTACTTCTCAAATTTGGTGATCTACAACAATTTGTTCACCACTTTTGTCTAAAAATTTATTGTTGCATTTAGTCTCACCACCCACATTGGACATACCGTATTTTGTACGCCAATGTAAAGTTCAGCAACTCTGGTTGAGCATATATCAAAAAATTTGGAATTGATGGACTTTTTCCTGCTAAACCATTCTTTTGTGGATTTGGAGTCGTTCTCAAACAACAAAAGATTCTACGATTTAAAATGAAGAAGCCTGAAATTGCAGGGCATGTATTTTAACTGAAAAAATTGGTTTGATTATTCAAAATTTTGTTCGCATTTGTTAAGTAACTTAATTTTAATATGTTTGAAGGTGAACCCACTTGGGATTTTTGCACATTTTTCAAATATACTATTTTTTGTGTGATTTCTGTACCATAGATTTTAGGTGCACAAGGGCTCTTACACTTCTAGGGTTTTTCACCTAAAAGGAGAGAAGTACACCTAAAATTGTGGATGGTTCACTCAAGAAATGCAAGCATGGATGAATTCTAACTAAAAGAGATGTCCTAAATACTGAAAACTAATGAGAAAGACTAATTAATGAATGCAAACTAATAAAATGTGAGATGTTTGAAAACACAATGTTGTATGTAAAATGAACTAAAAATCTAAGTGAACTGTAACAAAAATGACAGAGACTAGAGAAGTGCACTCGGAAACCTGTAGAGGCTGGAAGGAAGACTAAAAATGTAGCTGAATATGGAATTTTTGTTTATTGGGACTAATTTGCCATTCTCGACGACCTAGTCCTAGATCTAGAAAATTGCACAAGAGCTCGTTTTAGCCAAATGGGTGTCTAAATATGTAGGAATCTCTGGAAAAATTGTATAGTGGGACTAAGTCACCACAAGTGGGGGAAGTGTCCACTTTGATTTTCTACATATTTGAAAGGGGAATCCGTAGCCCCCGACCTGCACTTTTGTTCTTGATAAATTTATGGATCTGAAACTACAAAATTTAGCTTGTAAGTGTTCTCCAAGATTCTCTTAGGGATTTTGACCACATTGAAGGGCTTTCAAACTTTGATGAAAACTTTTCTAATCTTTATGTTTGGAAAATCTACAAACAAGACCTGCAAATCACACAAAGAGAGAAAGAAATGTTGATTGTTTAGGCATGGGGGTTTGCCTTAGTCAAACCCCTTTTAGGTAACTAAACCAAAATGAAGAAATAATGTGATGAAGCATGAAACAAGGAAATAAAAACCTTGCCTTGATGATAGATCTTGAGTTGCTCCAATGATTGTTGAAGAATTTTCTCTTGAATGCTTTGGAAAGATGTATTGATGACTTAGAATACTAAAACCCTAGCTTGCTTGAGAAGAGAGATGAATGAATAATGAAGAATGAATGCATGAGTTATGAATTAGGTTTAGAGGCTTGTTTTTATAGGCAATCCAACTAAAACACCTGTTAATTTGATCCCCAAGGCCGACATGGAGGAAAATTAAACTTAAACCCTAATTTTTCTCGCTCAAACCCCGAAAACAACCAAAATAGGACTATGTCGCCAAGCTGGGCAACTTAGTCCTACCTGGATGAGACTAATTTTCCCAAATGGGCGACTTGGTCCCATAGGGGCTCTTTTGCCAGCTGGATTGTCGAAGAGTGAATAATTGTAATTTTTATGTTGTTCTAGTCGGGTTTTCTATCAAAAAAAGCCTTGGAATGCATAATATGGGGTCATAGTGGCCTATTAATGATGATATAAAGGGTGATAAATGCAAGGGTGTCTAAAATAAGACCAATTTAGGCACAAAATTATCTCTTTCTTCAAGAGTATATAATTTTTGGTTACACATTTAGCCCCCACTTTAGTGAGAGGATGAACTTGCTTCAAATTCATGCTAAAGTAGTCATTTAAGAGGGGTCCAATTATACCAATGTGGATGAAAAAGGATGACAAGGATCAAAGCAATGGTCAAGCCCCCAGGATCCAAGATCCTAAGTCAAACCAATCATAAGCGCAATAGGACACACACAAGGTGTATAATTGTGTAGAAAAATAACATACCTGATCATGCAATGACAAGAACTAAAGGAAGAGAGGAATGAAAGTAAAAAGGTAGATCAAGCTTCGACCGTTTTTCTAGCTAGTTGCGAATCAGATCTAGGTTGTTTGTCTAAAAAACACATAGGGTTGTGCATCGAGTGAGAAGTCCAAATAAGTGGTATAGTGAGAAATTAATGCCAGTGTGTCAGTTTCCCACCATATAATGAAAAAGTCATGCTAGTGTGTCCGCTTCCCATCATACTAACCATACCAGAGCTACCCTCTTGAGAACTTTGATAGGGCACCATAATGCTTTTAAATATCATGTAAAGATTTTGTTAGATGTGATTTTGATTTTTTCGTGTAAGGTCTTCTTCTTAGGGAGCATTATGCCTAAAGTCTCCAAGAGAGGAAAAGTCAAAGTGTTAGATTGTTGCCCATGGGATGCCTCATTCGCATCATGCCATGTTAGTAGATTGAACATTCTTGGACGACATCAAACCAAATGACACCATCAAGAAGAGGACACGTCACAAGATAAAAGAAAAATCACGCCATGAAATTTACAAAAGGATGTCATCTATGTATGCTCCTAATTTAAAGCACTTGCTACACCATCGTTGTGAGCAATTTATTTAAAGTATCTAAGGATAGATGAAAGAATACATGCGATAATACTTGGAAATCCCTAAGTCATGTGTTTCTGAATTAAGCTACATCATGAATAAGGTAGTATGTCACATGCAAGTCAACTGAAGACATGTCATCTGCATCCGAATCTTTCTCTTATATGTTCATGAAAGGTTAACGACTAGCCAAGAGAGACAATGACAAGTGACATATGAAGACAAGGCTATGTAACCCCTTGCCCCTAGTGCAGGACAAAGGTGAGCCTGGAATGGATGAGGATATGCTACTCCTTGAAATAGTGAGTATGAATTGATCCTACAACTATTACATGGCAAGGAGCATAAACTAATGTTATTTATGTGGATAAGTAAACAAATTTTATGCAAAGTTGGCCTTGATTATATACACTTTGTCATATATGTGAGCAATGTCATTGTAACTCGGTTGGTGTGAAACGTTGTTCATAGGTGGGTAAAGGATGAGTTTGAGTTTTTTTGATGTGTGTTGCTTGTGTGATGGTGCGTAAAGAATTGGAGGATTCTTAGGATGTCCAACGGGGTATGTATGAGGTTCATTGATAGTGGACACTTACACATTCATAACCTCGACGGTCGTGGTTTGATGTATCCCTAAGGAAGACATATCATTATCTTGCACCATAATAGTCTCCATGTAAGGAGAGTTTGTAGGAGAATAATAATCCAAATGTTCTTGAGATTCAAGGATTAGTTCTTTCAAAATGATGTCATCGCAATTGGGGAGTGATCAATGGTTGAAATGTCTTGTTCCATAAGAATTTCATGATTCTCATAAATTGGATCTTGTAAGACCATAACATCATCTTCACTAATAGGAGATATATTAGGAGAGGGGGAAATTTGATTGTTGTCCATAATCTTAGTCTTGAGTGCTAAGGTATCATTCTCTTGTGCCCTAATTTCTACCCTAGTAGGAGAGATTTTAGGAAAATGACAATTAAGAGGTTCATCACATGTCATGGTTAGATGTTGTAAATAAGTTTCATCACAAATAGGGGTGACATCAAGGGAAGGGCTTGACTATGATTTTCATGTGTGCCCATGATTGGATCCTCTTGTTCAAATAGACCCTTCCAAATGTTAGGAACATTAGGCAGGAGATAAATAATGCTAGAGCTCTCAATCATTGGAATCCTTGATACCAACATATCCTCCTCACAAATGTGTTTGTCATGGTCATTCACGATTATATCCTTATTCATTAAAGCATTATCACAAATAGGGGAGTTGTTGGGAGATGAATGGAGACTAGGTAAATTGGTGGCAATGAATTCATCTTGTATGGTTATACTATCTTCTGAAAGGGAATGATCAGAAGAACAAACAAGACATTCATGATGCTGAATGATTGTACCTTCTTTTGCCAAGATACCTTCATCGCTTAAAGGAGAGGTAGCGAGAGAAGTATAATTATGATCATCATGGTTATCTATTTTTGTATTCGCTTCTAACACATCATCCTCACAAATAGGATAGATAGGAGGGGGTGTAAGTTGAAGACAAACATTAACATTTGCATTCTCTTATGCTAAGAGACTTTCATAACTAGGGAATGCATTGAATGAATGACTAACATGCTTACTAACAAAATTTTTCTTTGCAATTTTGGAAAATATTAAAACTAACACTTTTGAACAATGCAATGTCTAGAATGAAATGCAGTTTCAAGATGTCAAACAAGGCAATTTACTGATTACACCATGCAATGATCTGAAAATAAAATGTTGCAAATGGAAAATTGATTTTGAGCAATGCATGAAATGAGCTAATTTAAGCTAGATCTAATGAAATGCATGTTATAGAAAGTCAGAAAACTGATACATATAGGTGAGGGCAGCAAATAAAAGCTTAAAAACAAGGTTTTCAACTATGCAAAAGGCAATTTTGGGGGTATAAAGGGACTAAGTTGCCCAAGGTGGCAAATTAGTCCTACTAGGGATTTTTTTCTTCATAATTTATAAAAAAAAATTCAAATTTTTATCCTTTTTGTGTCGTATGATGCATATCTAAGATGCAAATGCATAATTTTGATGATTTTGAATGAAAGGCAATGCAAAACTACAAGCTAGATGAGCTTTTCACTAATGCAAATTAAAAAACCCTAGAATACAAATTCATCAATGCAAAATGCAATGCAATACTAAACCTAGGATGATAAAGAACTCCAAAGCAAACAAGAAGGTGTTTGAAAAGAAGGTTCGCCAAAATGTATCATAGATCTTAGGCGCATAAGGGCTCTTACACTTCTAGGGTTTTTCACCTAAAAGGAGAGAAGTACACCTAAAATTGTGGATGGTTCACTCAAGAAATACAAGGATGGATGAAGTATAACTAAAAGAGATGTCTTAAATGCTGAAAACAAATGAGAAAGACTAATTAATGAATACAAACTAATGAAATGCAAAATGTTTGAAAACACAATGTGGCATGCAAAATGAACTAAAAATGCAAGTAAACTATAACCTAAATGATTGAGACTAGAGAAGTGCATCTTGAAACCTGTAGAGGCTGGACGAATGACAGGAAATATAGCTAAATTTGGAATTTTGGTTTATTGGGACTAATCTGCCATTTAGGGCAACCTAGTCCCAGATTTGGAAAACTACACAGAAGCCCATTTCAGCCAAATGGGTGTATGAATTTGTAGGATTCTCTTAAAAACTTGTATAGTGGGACTAAGTTGCCACAACTGGGGGAAGTGTCCACTTTAACTTTTCTGCAAATTTGAAAGGGGAATCTGTAGCCCTTGACCTGCACTTCTGTTCCTGATAAATTTCTAGATCTGAAACTGTAAAATTTGGCTTGTAAGTGTTCTCCAAGCTTCTCTTAGGGATTTTGACCACCTTGAAGTGCTTTGACACTTTGATGACAACTTTTCCAATCTCTCTTTGGTAAATTTGTAAATAAGACCTTCAAATCACATAAAGAGAGAGAGAAATGCTGATTATTATGGCATGGGGGTTTGCCTTAGTCAAACCCCTTTTAGGTAACTAAACCAAAATGAAGAAACAATGTGATGAAACACGAAACAATGGAATAAAAACCTTTCCTTGATGATAGATCTTGAGTTGCAATGATTTTTGAAGAATTTTCCCTTGAATGCTTTGGAAAGATGTCTTGATTACTTATAATGCTAAAACCCTAGCTTTCTTGAGAAGAGAGATGAATGAAGAATGAAGAATGAATGCATGAGTTATGAATTAGGGTTTAGAGGCTTTTTTTTATAGGAAATCCACCTAAAACACCTGTTAGTTTGATCCACAAGGTCGACATGGAGCAAAATTAAACTTAAACCCTAATTTTTCTTGCTTAAACCCCAAAACAACCCAAATAGGACTAAGTTGCCAAGTTGGCCGACTTAGTCCCACTTGCATGAGACTAATTCACCCAGATGGGTGAATTGGTCTCATAGGGGCTCTTTTGCCAACTGGATTGTCCGGGAGTGAAGAATTTCAATTTTTATGTTGTTCTAGTTGGGTTTTTTTATCAAAATAAGCCATGGGATGCACAATATGGGGTCATAGGGGCCTATTAATGATGATGTAAAGGGTGATTAATGCAAGGGTGTCTAAAATAAGACCAAATTAGGCACAAAATTATCTCTTTCTTTAAGACTATACAATTTGTGGTGACACAATTTCTAGGGTTTGTTCATATTTATTTAGGGTTTACTTTGTGTAGGAAAAGAATAATTGTGTTTTCTAGCGGTGATGACGACATTAGCATGGCTGAAATGGGTGTTGCAAAGGGAGGACATGAACATGGCAGAATGAGAATCTTCGACCCCTCTCAAAAAATTTCCTCAAGGGATCTTTTCGCCTGCACAAACCCAAAGACTAGGTATGTTTTTTTTATTTTTTATCAGTTTCTTATGCATGTTCTTTTTTATACTGATTTGGAAACTTGTTGGGTCTTTGATCTTCTCAGAATTTTTTTTTGGATACTATTTTATCTGAGTAAAGTTTGCATAGAGGGAAAGAGTTGGTTTTAGGAATGAAAATATTTAATTATCCCTTATAATTAAACAAAAAATATTTAGTGCCTGCCAACGAATTTGATAGACTTCACATTGCCAAACTTCTAAAATGAACAAAGAGCTTAGTTAGAATTGTACGAGATAATATGCAAGCCCATATGATCATGTAAATGTAATTAATTCATGCTTGAGAGTCCTTTTGAAATTGTTTTAAGTTTTTAGTTTTGTCAATTAAATCCTAATTCATGCTTCTACATGTTGAATTGGATCTGAGGGACTTGATACACCTATTTCTTAAGCTTCACCTGATTCACTCTGTTTTCTTTTTCTTGTTTTGATTGAGTGTTTATTTAAATTACCACCTATTTCTTAAGCTTCACCTGTTTCACTTTGTTTTCTTTTTCTTGTTTTGATTGAGTGTTTATTTGAATTACTTATAGATGCTTATATATGGCAATGCCTTTATTTTCTCTTTATGTGAACTATCTATAAAATGAGCCGAATGGGATGCATGATCTTCCTATGCTGCAAGACTATTTCTAGGAGTACAAATAGTAGGTGGATTTCTTGCCCTATCTCCAATGTGCACACTGCCAAATCAATGTAGAATGGTCCTCAATTTTAGTCAATGGAGCTCAATTAATACTTTGTCTTTTATAGAATGGATGGTGTGAGCTTAGTATGTCTTTCATAGAGTGTGTGCCTAATAAGTATAGGGTTATGTTTGAGCTCTATGTTCCCTCAACTTGAGAAGAAATTGGCATAAATACATGTAATCCTAAATGGTTGTGGTCTAAGGAGTGCCATGGGAAATGTCTAATTATTTCCAATCTTTGATGGTATGGTTATTATTTAATTCATTTTGATGATATTTGGTGTTCTTGCAGTATTTATGTTTGATGGATTGCAAAGGTTCGTGATCCACATGGAAGATTATCTCCTTGCTTAGGATATAATACTTCCACTTCCTATGTGGTTGAATAATAACACATATCTCATTAGATAAAAGTTAGAACACTAACCATCAGATTCATGCTATATTTTGGTTGAGTGCATGGGAGAGAGTGGTCCATTAGGAAAAGCTTATCATATCTCCCAACAAGGAAACAACAAGTACTGGTCATAGCCATGCACTTTGCATGGTAGTGTTGATGTTAGAGTAGCGTCGGGCTTTTATTTCCAGCCTCAATTTCTTTGAGTTAAAGAATATATTAAATGCATAGCCTATCATCTATTTAATTTATTAAGATGACTATTGGTGAAGAGGCACTTCACCTTGAATATTAACTAATATTTAATTATTATTATTCTGGGCCAACTTTATTAAATCACACCTCCTTGAATGAAGAGACATGTTGATCCATGAACAGGCCGACCTCCTTGTCTTGAAAGGACATGAACCTTCTCTCTCTTGTGTATAAATACAAGGTAATGATCATTCATTTGATAATCAAGTTCATTCAATATAATTCAAATTCATAGAAGAAGTTTGGGCTTGAGCAACAGATCATCATCTTGCAACAACATATCGATTTCAAGAAGTTACTTATTCATTTGTATTCTTGCATCTAGGAGAGGTGTGATTATTCATTGTATAAAAATTGACATTATGTTGTGCCTATGTTGTAAGCAGGTTTATGCTCTTATCACTTTAATATATAAGCGATATATTTGTTGGGTTTAATTCCATCAATTTGGAGGGTTTTCCCAGGGTATCTTGTTGTGTTCATTGTCTTATGTGCTGCATTTCTAGTTATTGAATATCTGATCATAAAAATAACATGGTATCAGAGCGGGTTTAAAGAAGATTGTGATCAGATTTATACAAGAAACATGTTTATCTAGTCTTGCTCTCATCTTCTTCCATCTATCTTATCTTTGTAAATGGTGAACAAGCTCAAGATCGAAGATAGGCTTGAAGGTGCTTCCAACTTCACCTCTTGGAAGTTTAGAGTGATGCTTGCATTGGAATAAAATGAGATTTTCTGAGTGTGTGGAGGACAAAGTTCTTGAACCTTCTGATGAAAATGAGAAGCCTCAATGGAAGAAGAATTGCACCAAGGCAAAAAATATTTAGGTTGATTCGGTGAAGGACCACCTTGTGCCAATTATCTCCAAGTTGAAGACAACAAGAGAAATGTTCAAAACCTTGGAGGAAATGTATGAGTTCAATAACACAAGAAGAGCTCTTGCCTTGAAGCAACAACTTCATCATGTCAAGATGGAAAAAGGATATTTTGTCATGTCCTTCTTCATGAAGATCACTAAATTGAGAGATCAGCTCTCTACCATTGGGCATATGGTTGATGATAAGGATTTGGCCATGTTGGCTCTTAATGGTCTACTAAATCTTGGGAACCATATATACAGGGCATTAGTGTGAGATCAAAGCTACCCAATTTTGATCGCTTGAGGGTAGATTGCATTCAAGAGGAATCAAGATTACTAGCAAGAGGCAATGGGAAAAGTTCTACCAATGAGGAGATTCATGTACTTACCGCTCAATCTTCGAAGACGAAAGGAAGAGAAGGAAAGAAAGGCTACTTCAAGAGGAATAATGATAGAATATCTAATGGAGCTCCTCCATTTAAGAAGAAAGATCTCTCCCACCTACAGTACTTCAAATGTGACAAATTTGGTCACTATGCAAAGGATTGCCCAACTAGACCAAAACAACATGCTTCAATTGTGGATGTGGGTGTGATCTCTCCTCAAAAGAATTGAAGTGAATTTATTTTCTATTATGCCTTATCAAGCAATGTTCCAACATATAGCAACACTTGGTTGATTGATAGTGGTGCCTCTCATCACATTACTAGATTTAGAGAATATCTTTCAGATTTGGTAATGAGAGATACACGTGTTCAAGTCATAATTAGAGATGATGCATGTTATTCTATGAAAGGTGTTGGGACCTCCACTATTCACTTAGATTCTAGAATCTCCTTGTAGTTGAGTGATGTACTATTTATAACAGGCATCAAGCAAAACCTTGTCTCTATCTCAGCCTTGGAGGACAAGGGATACCAAGTTTCATTCTTTGAAGGTAAATTTTTTTCATGTCCAAAGAACTCTCGCATCAAGTCAACTCGAGTGATTGGTGTTCGGCAAGAATGTATATACAGAATTTCCACTTGCCCTCTACAAGTGTTGTTGCATGATACATCAATTTCATGCAAGATCTGGCATAGAAGACTTGCTCACATTCACTTCTAAGCACTTCCAACCATGGAGAAGATGGTCATCGACATTCCTAAACTCAACCAGGAGCATGAAGGTACTTGCCGAGGATATGCATTAGGTAAGAATACTAAAATACCCTTTCATAATAGTGAAAGTAGATCTAAATGAATTCTAGATCTTGTTCATTCTGATTTGTGTGGTCCAATGTCTATTGCTTATTTGAGTGGTTTCTTGTATTATGTAATTTTCATTGATGACTACTCTAGAAAGACTTGGATTTATTTCTTAAAGACTAAAGAATCTAAGGAAGTACTTGAGATATTCAAGGAATTTAAAGCTCAAGTAGAAAACTTGTCCAGGAAGAGGATTAAAGTTTTGATATTTGACAACAAAGGAGAATACATCTCTGGAAGCCTTCATAAATTTTGTGTTGAAGCAAAAATTAAGAGGGAGTTTTGTGTTCCCTAAAATCCACAACAAAATGGTGTAGCAGAAAGGAAGAACATATCTATTGTAGAAGTAGCTAAGGCCATGATTCATGATCAAGATCTACAAATCTTCCTTTGGGTCGAAGCTTCTAGGACAATTGTGTATGTTCTGAATCAGAGCCCTCATCGTATCTTGGAGAACATGACTCCTGAATAAGCTTTCATAGGTGTGAAGCCTGAAGTCAGCCATTTGAGAATATTTGGTTTTCTTGTGTATGTTCATGTCCCTAAAGATAAAATGAAAAATTTGGAACCATCTGGCAAGAAGGGAATATTTATGGGCTACAGTTAGTCTTCAAAATCCTATAGGATTTACATTCTAGATCAGAAACTGATAGAGATCAGCAGGGATGTTACATTTGAAGAATATGTTGCATTCAAGAGATCTAAAGGCTCTCACATGGAGATAGACAATGAATACCAAGAGTCTCCTTAGGACATGGAAGTTGACCATACTCCTGAGATTCAAAGGGAGGCTACTGATTCTAAAGAAGATGATGATCTAGTTGAGCCTTTGGAACCTACTGATGGGCCTACATACATTGTTATTGGTCGGAAGAGACCCCTACAGGCTAGGAAAACAATACAAGAGGCATAGAAGTTTACAACCCCTAGAGGAAAATTTAGAGAAAGCAAAAGACCTCAAAATTTTGCAAGCTATGTTGCATTGATGAGTCAAATGGTTGAATCTAAGCCTTCTAGTGTTGAGGAAGCTTCAAGTCAGCAAGTATGGAAAGATTCTATGGCTAAAGAGTATCAATCTATCCTCTTGAACGATGTTTGGGACATTGTACCTAGACGAGAAGGAAAATTTGTTGTATCTTCTAAGTGGCTTTTCAAGATCAAGCATGCGAATGATGGAAGCATTGAGAAGTACAAGGCTAGATTTGTGGCTACGGGGTTCTCTCAGAAAGAGGAAATAGATTATGAGGAAACATTTTCTCTATTTTCTCATTATACCTCCATCAGGACTATCATTGCCATTGCAGCAGCTAAAGGATGGAAGTTACACCAGATGGATGTGAAGACAACATTTCTAAATGGTGTTATTGAAGAAGAGGTATACATTGAGCAACCTGATGGCTTTGAATTTCATGGGAAGGAGTCTCATGTTTGCATATTGAAGAAGGATTTGTATGGCCTTAAGAAGGCTCCTCATGCTTGGTATGAAAGGATTGACGATACTTGCTAAGCTTGGGTTTCTCCAAGAAAGATGTTGATTCAAATATATATTTCAAGGTAATTAATGGTGAGGCCTTGATCTTGGTTCTCTATGTTAATGGTCTATTTCTTACTGGAGAAGAACACCTCATTATTAAATGCAAAAAGGAGTTGGCTTTTGAATTTGAAATGAAGGATCTTAAGTACATGCATTACTTCCTTGGTTTAGAAGTATGGCAGAGGCCTAATGAGATAATTCTAAGTCAAGGGAAGTATACAATAGACATCTTGAAGAGATTTGGTATGATGGATTGCAAATCCATGTCTACACCTATGGAAACCAACTTTCAAAAGTTAAAAGAGGCTACAAGTAGTTTAGATTTGGTAGATCCTACTATGTATAGGCAGTTGATTGGATCACTGATGTATCTAGTCAATACTAGACTAGACATTTTCTATGGAGTGAGTGCACTTAGTCAGTTCATGTGTGAACCAAGGCAAATACACCTGTTTACAACAAATCATATCTTGAGGTACTTGCGTGGTACAGTTGGCTATGGCTTGAGATATTCTTCTAGTGTGGAATTGAAGCTGCATGATTATACTAATTTTGATTGGGCAAGGTGGGTTGCTAATCGGAAGAGCACCTCTGGATGTTGTTTCAGTTTGGGGTCTGCGATGATGTCCTAGTGTAGCAAGAAGTAATCTTCAGTGGCATTAAGCACCGTAGAGGCCAAGTATATTGCAGTGTGTGTGGCAGCTCGAGAAGCAGTCTGGCTTCATAAGCTCCTTGTAGGATTGTTTGTACAATCATTGGAGCCAACTATAATTCATTGTGATAATCAAATTTGTGTGAAGCTTTATGTGAATCTAGTGTTTCATGACAAAACCAAACATGTTGAGATCAAATACCACTATATCAGAGATATGGTATTGAGGAAAGTAATCCAATTGAGATACATTAGCACTAATGAGCAGACACTAGACATTCTCACCTCCAGAGTAAAGTTTGTGTACTTCTGAGACAAGCTTGGTATTGTTGAGAATGAAGCCTTAGTTGAGAGGGAGACTCAATTTCAGTGATCTTCTGTGATTTGATTTAATGCATCTTTCTTTGTGACAGAGAAATTTGAGGTGAAAGCCCTTGTTTCAACCATCTGTGAGTAGCCATGGTGGATGTCATGTGTGTGACTCCATGAAAACATCACGTGAGAGAGTCTATGATGATTTTCTTGTACTTGTGTTTATTCACCCTCTGGGAGTAGCTATGTTGAATGTCATGTTGAGATGGTGACATCACGTTGAGTGAGTCTGTGATGGGCACTTGTGCACATATGCTTCACCATACATGGGAGTAGCCATGATGGTTGATATCACAATTGAGTGAATCCGTGATGAGTTCTGTCGACACATGGGTGTAGCCATTGTGGATGTCATGTTGAGAGACTCCATGGCATTTGGATAACTAGAAGTATTCCTCCCTAGCTGAGAGGGAGTGTTGATGTTAGAGCAACGTCGAGCTTTTACTTCCAACCCCGATTTATTTGAATTAAAGAATAAATTAAATACATAGCCTATCGGCTATTTAGTTTATTAAGATGACTATTGGTGAAGAGGTGCTTCACCTTGAATTTTAATTAATATTTAATTATTATTATTCTGGGCCAACTTTATTAAATCACACCTCCTTGAATGAAGAGATGTGTTGATCCATGAAGAGGCTGACCTCCTTGCCTTGAAAGGACATGACCCTTATCTCTCTTGTGTATAAATACAAGGTAATGATCATTTATTTGATCATCAAGTTCATTCAATATAATTTGCATTCATAGAAGAAGTTTGTGCCTGAGCAGCAAATCATCTTGCAACAGTAGATCGATTTCAAGGAGAAACTTATTCATTTGTATTCTTGCATATAGGAGAGGTACAATTATTCATTGTATAAAAATTGACATTGTTTTGTGCCTAAATTGTAAGCAGATTTATGCTCTTATCACTTCAATATATAAGCGATATATTTGGTGGGTTTTTCTCCCTCAAGTTTGAGGGTTTTCCCAGGGTATCTTGTTGTGTTCATTGTCTTATGTGTTGCATTTCTGTTTATTAAATATCAGATCATAAAACTAACAGGTAGCATAGATATAGTTTGGATACAATGAAGATAATAAAAAGCCCAAGTCTAATCAAATTTCACATTGTTATCAGACCCATATGCCAACATATCTGATAAATATCTCTATTAGTATTAAATAATATCTTCTTTTTCTGCGTATAATGCATTGGCTAGAAGAAAAATCACTAGAATAGTATGTATTTTGAACTTTGAAGAGAACCTACCTCATAGTTTGTGAAACTAGGGTCTAACTCAAATCCATCTCTATGAGTAACTAACTTGTAGAGTCTAAATAAGATCCAATGGTAACAAGTCTTTAGGTGTTTTAAGAGGCATGTATTTCAGGTAGGTTTTTGGCTAAATTCATATAGTTTCTTTTTGTCTTAAAGGTTTCCTAGATCAACGATGATCTTAGCTTTATTTGAAGAAGTAGGTTGGTTATTATTATTTGGAAATTAATCTCAAGTTAGTTTGACAATATTAACTCTCCTACACAAGAAGGATAGTGTGTCAAATAAAAGACATCGTATAATTTTTATGTTATTCTTACCATCAATTTGCTCTTAAAGATGTATATTTGCAAGAGAATCTTGTGTAAAATTAATTTACATTAACTTATTTTACAACTACTTAGGGTAAAGGAGACAACATCATTTTTAGCCTTAGGTAACTCATAAACATGTAACATATGGGTGTTTATTATTAAAAATATTTTCCAACTCACTTTCTTAGCAGTTCAAATTCTAGTCTTATACTTATCTCAAGTGCCAAAATGAAAGATGTTTTAGCTATACAATAGTGTATGTCTTTCCATTTATGTTGCAGTATTCTTGCATTAAGTCACTACAAGCCATTATCAAGAACTTTATTGTTCTATTGTGAATTAGATATTATTAATCATCCACGTTGAAATTTTTTTCAAAGCATCTTCTTTGTGCAACTCTTGTTGGTGGTTATTCAACTTTATAGCTTTCTGTCTTTGTAAACTACATACTATTGGAGGCCTTTTTCACTTTTCTCACTATTTTTGTACTTGAAATTATGTAATATGGGATGCATTTAATAGTATAATACTCTTGTATATTTCTAACATATTTGTGTTGAAAACATCTGAAAATTTCTTGAGCTAGAAAATATTGTTTTTATTAACATTCCAATTCTTAATAATCAATCTATAATCCTCATTTTCTATAAGAATCAACTTTTATTCTAAGTTGAATGTGGTGAATTGAATGTGTGGGATCAATAGAGGATTATCTATAGGCTTATAGTTATTTCAACCAACCTTATTGTGTTATTGTGTTCTAGAATTAAGTCGAATTGATTCAAAAACTAAGGTTCAATAAGTTTAGAAACCAAGGGTGATCCCACAATTCTGGTTTACAATTTTTGGCCAAACTGGACATTGAAATAATTTTTTCCAACTAAATCTTCACTTTTAAGCACCTATAGCGGCTAAACCATGAGGAATTTGAAGATGATTCAAACTAGTGATTTTTGACATTTTGTCTATAGATTCTAAATATATATTTTTCAAAATTTTTGGAATCAGATTGCACTTCTTTTTCCATCTACTTCGAAAACTAGTTTTATTCAGTAAACAACATTTTTAAGGAGTGACACCCATTGTATACAACATAAATTATTTTCCATGAAGGATAAAAAACTATTTTTTTTGGAATTTAGATTTGTAACTACAATATCTAGTGTTTCCAATTGGTTTCATAGTGTTTTATTGAATATATTTTTTGCAATCAAGTTTTGAAGTCAAACCAATTACAATTCAGACATAGGTGGACCATATACAACATAATTTTTTTTGTATGTATCGAAATTCATTTTTTTTTGTTGGATCAAGGACTTCAATATCTGGTGGACTCATATTTTTCAATTTTTTTGATAATCTGCTATTTGTCCACATGTGCAGAACAAAGAGCTTGATTTACAGTGAAAAACCTATCTTGAATAATAATTAAAAAAAAAACATAATAAAACCAAAACATATTAAAATTATATTCATTGGATAGCTCGTTCTTAGGACTACCATCATCCAGTTGGGTTTGTGAAGTCTCCTCCATTTTTATCCTCAACCCGAACTTCGATGGGAAATTTTTTGGTGCCAGAGGGTGAGAAGGTGGGAAAACGGGGGTTCAGAAGAACTAGAGGGGGTTTGAGTGAACCTTGGTTTGATTGAACCCCCTTTCAAAAAAAGGTTTTCTTTGTGTTTTTTTGTGAGAATGGTGGGACCTTGCATTTAATGGGTTCGCTCGAACCTGGGTTCTAACAAACCCTCTTTTGGTTCGCTCGAATCAAATAGTTCGTTTGAACCCCAAAAATATTTTTTTTTTGCATGGGGTCATTTTTTGAAACTTTTGCTTCTTAACTCAAATTGTAAACCACTTTTGTGGGTTTACCCCCAAGTGTAGACAAATTGATTATTCTTATTCTAATAAATAAAAATACTTTGACAAAACTTTGCTTTTCATTTGAGAAAATATTCCTATTATGCAATTGAACTTCCATCCACTTTTTGGCTCCATTTATTCTTTTGTGTTTTTAGCCACTTTGAATTCGTCATGCTTGAGTAAATACATGTTGAATTTATTGACTTTGAATATGATGCAAATGCTTGCATTGTGATTTTTGTCTATAGATGACAGGTGCAAATTTGTAAGATGATTTTTTTGTATTCAGTTGCACGACACTTTCCTCTAATGGTGGTAGTTCAATAAATAATGTACAGTTAGGGCAACGAGCCAATAATTCTCCTTTAATTTGTACCCCTAATGGGTTGACGACCTTATGAAAAAATGCAACGATCCAATTCTAAAAAGTCAGGAATGATATTTATTATCTTGTAGGTGCGAATGTTATGCCCAATTATGGAAGGCTGTAACAACCTTTATGAAACAAATCAAATAGCTTGAACAAGTGGGGGGTATTGAGAGATGAAAAGTAAACATAGAGTTCCAACCTAGTTAATTGGATTGATTCCATTAAGTGTTATGAAAGAAACCTTCAATTTAAAGGTGGTAGTGATGGTAGCTTTGCAGAGAAGCTAGAAGATTTGGAAAATGTGTCTGGAAGCTGCTAGTACATAGCTATTTGCCAAAGTTATTTTGGATAACTTGATTACAATATTGTACTCGTTTTAAAGAAAAAATCCCAATAATTCACAAGGTGAACATATCACTCCTATTTTACTATTTTCATGCTTTTCTTTTTGTTATTGATGTGAATTCATCCATCATATAAGAAACAATCTTGTAATAACTAGCCTATCTAGTATGCTTATTAGATTTTTAGTATTTATATTGCAGTTCTATGATGTACTTTGAGATCGACGATGATAATGCAACTCATATTTATAAGTTCTTTAAATCAAGCAAAGGTGGCCTTTTGGGTGACAATATTAAGTGGAATTTCACTAAGTTTCTGGTGGACAAAGATGGAAATGTGGTTGATCAATACACTCCAACAACTTCTCCACTGAATATTGAAGTACTTGACAATCACTCTTTTGTAGTTTCATACCTTCTAATACTTTCTTATGATGATAAATTGCTTGGGCTTTTATTGCATGTCAATCACAATCACAATCACAATAACACCAAGAACCTATTTTTGAACAACAAATATTTGTTTTGGTAATAAGACACTACCTGATTCTTAAAAAGCAAAAACATATCAGTGTTTCTACAGTGCCCACATAGTCCTAAGGAATAAGATGAAGAAATCCATTTACATGTGATTCTGGTTACAAAACAGGTTGTAGCTGAAAATGTTGTTAGGAATTTCCAAGTTGTAACTACTTAAAATTCACTTTTATTAGTGCTATGAATCTCATTTTTCTCACATGGTTTTAACTATACCATAAAGAAGGGTTTTATTTCCAATCCCATCATATATTTTTATAGCAAAAGAGCAATTTAATCCCTCAAGGGTCGCATGCAATTTTGTTTTGTTAGTTTTTTCAACTAAAAAAGATGTTTATCATGCTTTTAACATTAATAATTTGTAAGCTGCCCATGATCAACTTATTATGTATTTTTACAATTTTCACTACTATACCACATTTATCACTCTTCTACCTTCCACATATCTTCCGCATACCTTGCAATGGCGAGTTCTATTCGCTTTCAAAAATGGAGTATGGTAGTCACCGGACCATCGTAGTTTCCCATGTAAGTAAAGCTTCAAAAAGAAAAAGGAAGGAATATAATAAGTGGCTCTACCCATTATCACGTACCAACGAAAAAAAAAAGTGAATGTGGCCTTTGCAATTCCCAATACTCTGTCTTTCGAGGTTTCGTACAATTAGTTGCCACCCAACAACGATAAACGAAGAACATCGTGTCTTAACCATACTATAGATCCAAGCATTCACTACAAAAATCTTTCGAGAGTAACTTTAAAAGAAACTGAAAAAAAGATTTTGATACTCAAAATTCCTATACATACGATTAGATTTTGAAATTGCCTATTAGTTTTGCTCTTTATAAATCTCATGGAAGTATTTAAATACAGCTAAAATTTTCTTTCAGTCATATGTATCACAAGTCTCATGATCCGGAATATAGATAATTCTTTGGCCCATGTTTGAAATCTGCCCTGTTCTCCCCACACACCATTGATACAGGCATTTTCTTCTAGTGATTATACGCGGCGTGTCTGCGTCTGTGCGTAATCTCCTTAAGATCTACCGTCGATCTTGGTTCATTCACAATGAAGCGAAAGGCAGAAATTGCTCATGCCGTGAAAGAGAAGTCAGCTCGACAGATCTGTAGCGAAGAGGGAGAGACTTCTGCTGACGTTCTGTCACTCCATGTTCAAGATAAAGGTAAAAGTGTGCATGCAAGCGCCATTGGGGAAGCGATCTCTCCCAATCTGTTTAGGGTGATGCGTATTGTCCCTGACAAGCAAGATTACAGCTTTGTTGAAAAGGTGCAGCTTCCAGAAGATGAAGTTCTAGGCCTCTGTAATAAGCTTGTGCCCTCTTCCGCCTCTGCCTACGGAGGTGAGCCCCCGCGGGTTCGTATCAATTTCAGTGCATTAAATCAACTATGCTTACCGGCGTTCGGGTTCTATGGAGACAAGAACATGATCATACATATTTTCCGCAAGGAAAGTCTGGTGGATGACTCCGTTCTTGCTGAAATGGAAGGAAGACTGTTTGAACCTGGGTTATATGTCAGTCTTCCTGAAAAGGTGAGTAGCATAGTTGTTTTCTACTGGCATGAAGGTGAGCATTTTAAACAGGCCTCTAGGAAAAACGTGTCTTGCAATTTCATAAGATACCTGGTTGAGCTTTGTGATAGCGTATATGTGTGTGTGAAAGGGAGCTACCCTTTTGAAGCTCTGGCTGCGTCTGCAACAAGCGCTAGTTCAAAAGCTACACGCACACGACGGATTCAAGTCTCCAGTGTGAAGAATTCGGAGAATGATGTGGAGCTCTTGCCTGGTTATGAGTTAAGTATTGACAGAGGAGTGAATATTAAGAGATCTTCGTTAGAACCAAGTGCAAATAATGCACATGTTAATAAGCATGATGGAACACTGGTGTTCTGCGAAGGGTATCACCGCTGTTGTTTCCTGACAACAGAGGAGAGATATCAAAGGGTTTCTAAGAAAAGGGAGGACGTGTCTATGAAAGCTTCTGCATTTCGCAATACGCTTGAAAGATGGTCGAAAGTATCTAATGTTGATTACACCAAACTGAGTAACGAGCAATTCATAGTTCTCCTGGAAAACTGTCAGCCACAAGAGTTCGAGAAGTACTCCAATTTTAAGGAATCTTTGAAGACGAGCGAGTCAGCCATATGCTCTGAACAATTTGAGGAATTCGAGAGATGTCTTCTTAAAGTTCTTCCAGAATTCTGCCGGCACGTTCTCCTTTTCGTGGGCGTTGAAACTAGTGAAGCAGAACTAGTGAATGCCAACGAGCCGAATTCGTGCTCTGACATGGACATCGACGTCGACAGATTTGAGCAACTGCATCGAGAACTTTCAGTTATTTTAGCAGAGAAGGATGGTGTTTGCCATGGAGATCAGAGGGTGTTGTTGCTCGGATCAGACATCAGGTTCGTATCTAATGAGGTTGAGCATTTGATTAGCGTTGAAAGTTTAAGCCAAGGAAAGGAGAAAACGCCTTTCATCTCTTACGGACAAGAAGTACATGCCGAATGCTCCAGTCAGTGTACCTGCTGTACAAAGATTAATGGAAATGCGAAGTTTCTACAACCTAGCAACGCCAGTGAAGATTTTCCTCTCTCAGGTGAGATTGTTAAAATTGTATTCTTTCCTGTTACTGACAAATCAGCTATTAAGAAGGAAGTGGAGGGAGAGATTCATCTTGTCAATAAGAGTGCCTCTTGCTCTGCAATCCGTAGTTGGGTAGAAAATATGGTTCCTATTGAGTTTAGAAGCCTAGAAAGAAATATAGTTTTCGCTGCTTTCTTGTTGGGCCTTGACCAGAGTCTAGGTCTAACTTTTATGGAAGAGCATTTGGCAGTCCAAAACTGCCAAAGTCTGCCACCCGAAATCCGAGATCAGTATAATAAATTCTGTAGCGTCCACCCTGCTCAGTCAATCGATGACAAGGCCCTCTTATCTCATGACACCCTCAAAACCATGTGCTGTCAAGTCTATAAGGACCATGGACGGAAGTTTCAGGATAACATAAAGGAGTTGTGGACTTGTTTGTTTAAGAAGTGGGGAAGTTTGGTCGACAGTCGACTCAGAGAAGCGGAAGATGAGTTTGTACAAGAGTTGAAGAAGAAGATGTCAGTTTTAAAGAACGACAACTTCATGACCAGATATATTGAAGAAGTTGCAATTAAACGTCTGTCACGTAACCTGAAACAACGTCTGGGGTTCTGGAAATCGTATGACGAACAAGTGCAGCTAAAGGTGAAGATGTTAATTGTGGAGGAACATCCGTTCGTCATTGTTTATAAGGCATGTGAGCTCACTCCAATGAGAAGAGACATATCTGAGTTTAATAGAATCTGCGAGCGTCCAATTGTACCAAATTGTGGAGAATCAGGAGAGTTAGCAGCCATTGATCCCCAGCATGAACGCTTATTTAAAGTTGTCGCCCTCAAGTCGGGAGAGTTGATGGTTTTGATTCATAACTTTACAGATTCCTCCTTGAATCTGTACCGTTGTCCCAGGATTGGTTGCAATATGGGTGGTCCTATTCATACATTCAGGAGGGGATTCGATTTGTTGGCTTTAGATGAAGCTACCCGATCTATTGCTCTGTATGAAAAATTGACGTCAAAGATTTCAATTTTTAGATTTGATGAGTCAGTTAGCCATGCCTATTGGACTGGAGTTGAGCTTAACCTGGAATCCTATAAAGGGAGCAAGATCATTACATGGATGCATTTAATTCCGGGGAAAATGGAGCTGCTCATGGTTGATGACACCAACAGAGCAAGGGTGGCTGAAATCCACGAGAGGCCTATGATGAAGCCGAAGCATATTTCTCTCCCTCCGCAGCAGCACTCTTTGAGAGCATGCGTTTCTGTTGATGGCTATTTCTTCGTCGTCTTCAGGCAGTGGCAACGCCAGGCTGAAGACATTGATATTGGGGGTACAAGGTATGCAAGTCCTGAATACATACTTGAAATTTATGTTTTGGGTGATACCATGAGCTACTTGAAGACAATCCATTTGAATGCAAGAGAGTGCAGTATATCTAATTTGGAACTTGAGGTGAAAATTGCAATCTTCGGATCACAAAGTCAGCTTTTGCTATGTAGCCCTGTAGATGCTCCCGGTTGTATCCTTTCCTATGTCCTCAAAACTGCTTTAGCTAGA
Source organism: Sequoiadendron giganteum (assembly GCA_007115665.2). Taxonomy (NCBI): domain Eukaryota; kingdom Viridiplantae; phylum Streptophyta; class Pinopsida; order Cupressales; family Cupressaceae; genus Sequoiadendron; species Sequoiadendron giganteum. Next base: position 294,041,898 of record CM021100.1, read on the forward strand.
GAAGTTGTGCAGTTGCAACAAGTAGATCAGATTAAAGATCCTGAAGACGAAACAGAAATCGCTGGGTCGTGCCCCTATTTGGGTTACATCTATCACATTTTTGACAAGTTTGCAACAACACCAAAGTTGTTTCCAGATGCTAAGAAGATTCAAAGTGGTTCTGGAAAGTAGTAGGTCAGATCACTGCAATGGTGAGGGATGTCTCACATATTTAGCAGTGCTTATTAGACAACTTAAGGCGGGAAAAGATAAGGATTTTTCAGGTATGGAGATTCAATTTGAAGTGAATAATGTAGAGAATTGCCCAATTTCAGCTGCAACAGAGCAGCGGAAACATGTGAAAATGGGAATGTGGGTGCGGAAGCTTGTTTGCCTCGTTCCCATCCAAATAGCTCGTGCAGAAAACAATGCATTGGTAGCTCTCAAGGATGGACTTCAAATACCCCCTGATGTTTGTTACGTGGACAGCGTATCACTTGCATACTCCATTCGCTTTGGGTTCTATGATGCGGTTCTTAGCAGTTGGAAGGGCAAGATTAAGGTCATATCTTCCATGGGAAAGCAAAGTAGCGGAAAGTCATATTTGTTGAATCATCTATCAGGGTCTCTTCTTGATGTTGCAGGTGGCAGATGCACAGATGGAGTATGGATGACCATTGCAACGGGCGAAGATGGGGATAATAGCAGGGGAAGCACGTGCTTGTATGTGCTCTTAGACTTCGAGGGGCTCGGCAGCTTTGAGAGAAGTGAACAAGAGGATATGCTTCTTTCTGTTCTCAATGCCGCTGTCAGCAACATTACAATATTCAACAAAAAGGTATGTCATTTCTTTCTAACCACTAACTTTTCTACCGTTTTTATTGAAATCTTGGTCATCCAGATATGGTGTAATAAGACCAGGGGAGAGGGGAACTCAGTTTATATGAAATATATAACATAAGTAGGAGGTTTCTTCCACAACGTGTCAAATTATGATATATAACATGAATAACTCTTTCATCTACTGTAAACCTTCGTTTGGTATTACAGGATTTTCACTTAGATAAGGATACAGAATCCGCTTTCAGCCTATTCCAGAGTGGGATCAATCTACTGAAGCAGGACAAAAAGTTATTTAAAGGTCTATTTTACATTGCCATCAAGGATGTGGACTCATCCGACGTGGAAGATCTTATGCAAGAATTTCATCAGAAGATTTCCCAAATATGCAGCAAATCGCAAGAGAACTTCATTTTAAAAATGTACGACGGAAAGGTCGAGATTGCTGCTATGGCTCCTTATAATAGATCTGAGTATTATAGAGAGAGCTTGAGTGAGCTAGCAGAAACGGTCGCAGAAAGAATCGACTTTTGCTATGACAGTGGATTCACCTTCGTGAGGGATCTGAAGCTTATTATAGCTCAAATTGCAGCCAAAGACTGGACCTCTATTGACAACAAGCGAGTTGCTGCGGCAGTTGATATTCTGAGGAGAAATCTTATGTCTGCGGTCCACATGGGATGCCTTTCTTTCACAGATACAAATGAAGAATGTACGGTTTTGAATAATTTCGACACACAGGAAGAAGTTCCTGATTTTCCTGTTGTTGTGCGGGATTCTTCATGGAACATAAAAGATTCAGGATTATATCTTTCACCGTGTAGAGAGTCAGAAACTCCTGTTACTATAAGAGACGTTTTTTCTCAAATGAGGTCAGAACTGGAGAAGGTTTTACCCAGGAATGCTAGCAACGGCGAGGAGTGGCATTCTTTATTCGAGAGCTTCCTGGAGGCACTGGCAGACAGAAGGCATGCCAGAGTTCAACAGTGGATAAGTTCAAACACCACAGATTTCTGTGATAATGATGAGGTGCAAAGGTTGCAGCTAGAGGCTGATGTAGCTCTTGGCAAAGTAAAGCAAGGGCTATCAGTTTGTGGATGCAAATGTTCTGTTTGCTTCTGGAGGTGTGTGATGGAGAAAGGCCATGATGATCACCATTCTTGCATGGGGAGTCATTCGTGTACAGAAAATTGCAGTTATTGTGCTCGAGAAGGAGACAACTTAAGCTTATGCAAGGATTTAGCAGGGCATGAAGGAAATCACAATTGCAAAAAGAAAGATCATACATGTGGCGAGAGCTGTTATTTATATGAGATGTCTTCAAATTGCAATGAGCGATGTTCTCTGGGACCAGGGCACCCTGGCCAGCACAAGTGCAATTCTCCTCAACACATGTGCAGAACAAAATGCTCTCTTCCAAGCTGCAGTAATCCCTGTGCTGTGGCGATTGAATCCAACCATAAAAAACATCAGTGCCATGAGAGATACTGTCAGAGCAAATGCACGATAAATGGGTGCAGCAGGACATGTGGAGTTAAGGATCATTTCCATGATTTGGATCCAAATGCAGAGCATTTGTGTGGAAATGAGCATGCCTGCACCCATGAATGCGAGATGCCGGGAATATGTGAAATCTTCACTGAGCTTGTCAAACAAACCCGGGTTTTTCAGGGCCAAAGGGGATATTTTGAGTATGAACTTGTGTCGGAGCAAAATGGCCTGCGCAAGTGCTGTTGTATTTCCCATTCCTCCCTTCGAAAGAAATCATCAAGGTCCGCATTTTCACACAAAAAGAGAAGATTCTGTGCACTATTGCGACACCAGATGCCAATCTTGTGGTTACTTCTGCCAGCTCCCAATAGATCACCCAGGCTTGCACGATACAGTGCATGGCAATATGAGAAATGAAAGATTCATTTCAGAGGGCGAAGATATTGATATTCAAGACCGCAAGTATAAATGGGGAGAGTTGGGGGAAGCAGAAATGTGTAACATGTACTGCAAGAAACAGGGTCGAGGGCATATCCATTTGGTTCCTTGTCCGGGATCCAACAAATGCACCGGCAACCTCTATGATGGTTCGAGGCACGAAATTGTGAAATATGGACCTGAAGTGGATGTTCCCAAGGATGAGATGACTCATGAGACCTACTGGCAATATGTTAGGTTTGTTGATCCTTGCACCGAAGAAGAGAGGGAAGATTTTGACCGATGTAATCACTATTGTAAATCTGAGGAGCATGAAACAGAGTCAGGAACTTTTGATAGATCATATTGCACTGAGAAACTCTGGCATCCACCTATAAGGAGTACTGGACAGAATTTGAGCTCTGGAGGGTATATAACTGATGATGGCCATCATTTTGGCTGTGATCATTCTACAAATGTACCTCACCATGCCATATTTATCATTGACAGATCAGGTTCAATGAACTCCTCAGACATTACGCCCACTATGGCAAAGTTCAATAACCATAGTTGTAGGCTTGGATGCGTCTACGAGGCTATTCTGAGGTTTATACAAGCTCGCCTAAGAACAGTTTCTGATGATAGTGTATCAGTGGTTCTATTTGACACAAGTGCAACTGTAGCATTGGAGATGGAAGATTTGCAAGGTGGTGTTGTCGATCGCCTTCTTCCCTATTACCCTGGTGGAGGAACTACCTATTCATCAGGGTTGGATGCTGCAGAGAAAATATTGATGAAAGGAGTCAGACACCACCTTGTGGACGTGAAAAAACCAATAGTCATCTTCCTGAGCGATGAGGGAAACAATAGTGGAGGGGATCCGCTTTATTATGTGGACAAAATGAAAAGAGCAGATCCTAGAATGATACTTCATACAATTTTGTATGGAAGGGATCCGAAATTGAACATCCTGAAGGAAATGGCAAAAAGAGGAGGCGGAACCTTTGATCAAACATTAGATGAGATTCAATTGGCCCGTAGCTTTGAGAATCTGGCTGAAACTCTTAAACCCCAAGTCGCAGCGTTGATGTAAGAGACATCCCCTGCCTTCTCTGCTTTTTAAAATTCTGTTTTAGGTACCATCTAGTGCGCTTGTGTAATAATCGGTTTAGTTTTGTGTATTTTCTATGTTTTGAAATCTGATGTTCTGGTAGACCCCACTATTTATAAAAAATTGCTACTTATGTACTGGTTAAGAGCGACCATGCCTCATTGCTGCACTAATCTAATGCCTTTATCTTACATTTTTTTTTTCATCTCACACTAAATTCATAAATGATTTGGTGGCCCTACAAACATTTATTTTTTAAATTTGTTCACCAATCTCATTTTCTTCTAGTTAATTTGAATTTTGTTTTTTTTGGTTTTTTTTGTTTTTGAAGTTTTACCCATTCTAAATAAATATATCAAGATAATTTTTAAAGTAGAATAAGGAAAAAGTTTTTAGAGGAAGTGACATTTTCATAGTTTGTAAGATCACATTATGAGGCAAGAAATTATTAACTAAGCTAAAAATAAGTCAAAATAGCTATTTTTTTTTGTTTTGAGAGGAAGATACATAGTGGAACACATTTTATATTAATTTATGAGTAGAGAAATATGTAATAAGTATGATCAAATAGTTGTATTTTTTTTTTTTTTATTAAAAACACTCAATATAATTATTTTGAAAATATTTTTTAAAGAAAAAAATTAACTTCCAAAACTTAAATCAATTGTATTTTTAGCAATATTAACAAAGATCAAGTCTTTATAAGAGATTACACCAATATTTAGATCTAGAGGGATTTAGAAAGTACAATAATACTTATAGTCCACTATGAAACCTCCATATCAAGTACCAAATTACATGTATAGTTTTTCAACATCATGAACCAAACTTGTGACCCAAAAATGATGCCCAAAATTGATGTCCCAATGTTCAATGCATTTATCTAAGAGGACTCGATATATTATTTTGAACATATTCTTACATATGTCATAACTTATCAAAACATTACACTTTTTCAAGTTGGGTGCACCATTATTTCCATTCATAGATGCTCTACAATGTGCCATGACATGCATCATGATTTGCTCAACAAATCAAGTGAGCAATGTAGCTATCTTTTTATAGTTTCGTATAAATGCTATAGAATTGTCATAAGATTTCTTATATATTTTATAATGTTATAAATGTTAACGCGATTCTATGACATTAGATACCCTTATAATTTCTTACACACATTATAAATTATATTATAAGTGATAAATATTGTTAACTTAAAGTGGGATTCCATTTTTTTTGGAATTAGAAACAATTAATAAATACAAATAATCATTAAAGAATATAAATATTAAGATACAAGGTTTATGGCATTTTCTAACATTCTCACCTGAATGCTATCACCATCACATTATAGAGAGTGATTCCATAATAGCATAATCCACTTGTGGGATGAAACAAAAAAATGATTTTTGGAGGTTAAAAATTGTTGAGCTAAAATATCTACCATGTTTAGAGAGACTTTGAATGAAGGAAAACCTTAAATGAAGTTTTTTTTCTTTCTATTTTAAAATTTTGCACAGCAAAAATTCCTATAGGAAGGTCCATTGAATTGACATACCTTCAAATGAAGGTCTTTATGTTTCTCTTATCCTTTTGTCCACCTAATTTTTATGAGAAATTTTACTTCAATGAAAGCTTTGGATCACAAAGTATAGTCACCATGACATGATATTGTATAAGAATTGTAGCTCTCAAAGCAAGCTTTACAAAATTATATGTTTTTAATATATTTTATTTAATTACATTTATTTTTATTTTTTTAATGATCTTAGGTCTTCTACTAAACATAAGTGTCTATGTTTGATATACATGGAAAATCAAATAACACGAATTTTCTTCTAAAAAATACATGTGACCTTTATATTGATACTCTTATTTCAACAAAGATGATTTTTTGAACATATATAAAATTTATGCATAGTGACACAATATTACATTTAGCTATAACTAATCCAAATTAAAATTAACAAATAAATATAATGTGTTAAAAAAAAAAATGGATTCCCTATATGTTAGTATTAGTTATCCATATTTAAAATTATGAAATTATCTTATTTCTAAAAAAATTAAGCACTACAGAATACTATCACACATTGAAAATACCATACAATATAAAATAAGTTATTAAACAATCTTTAAAAATTATATATTATTTTTTAAACTGAACTATATTTACAATATAGATAAAATCTCAAAAATTATTAGTTCACATTATCATTATAAGTTACAGAAAATACGATTGTAACTAAAATGCTTATCTCCATGTCTCGTTTAGATTAAAAAGTCGGGCATACTATTGCTTATCTCAATGTCTCATTTAGACTAAAAAGTTGGGCATGCTATAGTGAGATCACCTCAAACTAATTATTGAGGGCTAAGAGGTCCATAGACATTGCACCACCTAATTTTTTGGGTACTCACTATCTTGAACAATACATCTATAAGATTCACCAAAATGTTAATCTTTTCAAGAACCACATTCTCATCCTCCACCATGTCATGAAAAAATGGTACTCCATATTTATGTGCTTAACTCATGCATGAAGAGTCAAGTTCTTTCCCAAGCCAATGAGACTCTTATTATCACATACAATCTCAATTGCTTTGTGACTTAACCCAACACTTGAACACAATCTCCTTACCATTATCAAATATTATCATATTGACCATATACAAAGTGACAACATGGAATTGATGATCAACTTGTTTGAAATATATCTAAGGTTTACTTTGAAACTCACTAGTCCCAACATCAAGAAACAAGAATACAAAGTTTTGTACCACATAAAGGGTTATAATTTGAAAGCATAATTCTTTTTGTTAATCTATTGTTATAGCAATCTCAAATTTACCTCTAATTTTCCATATTAATTATCATATAAATTAATTTAAAAAATTATTATGGGTTAGTGCAGGATCATGACGGGTCGAAAGGGGTCCTTAAGTGGCAATGAAAATACAGAAAAAACGTATTTAAACAACTTCACATAAGAATTTGAATAGTCTATCAACATAATTTGGAAAATATGTAGGAATAGAATTTGTACCAAATTGAATGTAGTTTGTAGGCTACTAGGCTATTTTTGGAAAAAAATAATTTTAATTGGTGAAATTTTGAAATTGCAATGAAATGGTATGCTTTTAAAAAAGAGTAGGTGTTTGTTTGACTAGCCTAAGTATGAACAAAAATATTTTTTCTTTTGAAACTTTCAATATATATAGAGGAGACATGCTCGGGTGTGACATTTTTTTTGATATTTTTTGCAAGTAAATAATTAGTTATGGATTTTTTAGTATGAATTTTTTAAATTAATTAAAAACTATTTGTCCAACCACCATAACTTGGTAAAAAAATTATGATTTTTTAAACTATAGTTTGTGAAGCATGGTATCTGATGCATCTTTCAAATTCAAAAACTGTGTAACTATTTAAAAGTTGTAGTTGTTTCTCAATCAACTTACCAATCAGGACTTTACACATAGTGCATGCAAATTCTCAATCACCCTATCAATCGAGACTTTACACATAGTGCATGTGTAAAAATTCAATAACAATTATCTATTAAATTCAAAATAAAACATATCTTATATTTGTAGAATGCTGAAAATTTATTGAATAAACCCTTTTCGTTTTACAAAATTTAAATGAAAAAAGTCGTCAGCACGAAGGGTGAAGTCATGAAAATATGTTGAAACCTCCAAAAATGTTGGGGTAGTTAAATTTTGAGGTTTGACACCCCCAAGACAAATCTCAAAGCAATCCCAAGGCAAAAATAGAGGGAAAAATTATGTGAAAAACTCGGATATCTATTTTTATGTCTTCAAAATGGATATTTGTTTTGAAAAACAAATTGGATATCCATTTTTTAGAAACGTGTACTCATTTTTATGTCTTAAAAATGGATATCCATTTTGAAAAATTAAATGGATATCCATTCTTTTAGAGATGGGTACTTGTTTCTATGACTTTAAAATAGATATTCATTTTGGAAAGCCCAAAAATCCCTTTTGAGTAAAATGGATATAATTTTTTCATTTTATGAAATTTTTATTATTTTATAGGCATTGTAGAGGTGATTTAGAACTCTATGTAATAGACTAGCTATTGTTTCTAGATTATACATAAAAATTAATTGTAATCATTTTGAATTCATATTTCATTTTTGAAACATCAAATGCTCACTACTTTTGCATATGAAGTCCCTTTGTCTATTATATTCATGATAGTGGTTCTCCATGTGGGATTTATTTCTATTACAACTCTTTTCTTATGTTTTTTTTAATCTAATTCCATCCTATCTGGCTATCCGTGGAGGTAGAAATTCTAAAATGGGGGTTTGATAGAGGCAAGCCCCTAAAAATCGTCAACATTTTTTCTCAGACTTAGTGCAGGTATTGGAGATATTTTATTATTGGAGGCTTCATCTTCTAGATCTTTGTGAGTATCCCTTCCATTTTCTCTCATTTTAATAATCTATATTTAATTTAGTTAAATCACTTTCTATCATTTTTGTTTATTTTTGAAATCTCAAGAATTTAGTTATCAGGTTGTTAGTAGGTTCTTAGTTGTTTTCTATGACATCCCCACTTTTTGGTTCGAATGAGATGCTTGTGAACCATGGGTACGTTCATGCACCACACTATTTTACTTGGATGAGAACTTGTTTGTTTTTCCAAAAGACCTATGTGACTCACTCTATCAATTTTTGAAACTCTCACATCTCAATTTTGTATAAAACACAAGAACAAACCTTTCATCATTTATCTTGTCACTTGAGCTTTGATCCATGCAATAGTCGAGAGACATTTTCCCCTTGAGATCACATCATTTCAAGGGTGTTTAACTTCCTCCTCTATAGTAACCTCTCTAAATATTTTAGACATTGCAAAAAACATTAAATGAAAGGTCTTATTTTCATCCCATTTGTGTGGGTGGGTTTATGCTAGGAAAGGTCTTATTTTCATCCCATCTTTCCTAATCATTATAGACTACATTGTGCTAACACTTTCTCTTTAGATCTTTAAGTGTCAAAAAGTGCTATACTTTGATGGGATATCTCTCTAAAACCATGTCACCTACAAAAATTTCATCTAATGGTACAAGGTCACATAAGGTCCCTTCATAATAACCCTCTCATTTTTTTATATCTCTAATTCATTTCCCCATCACAAAAATGTTTTAGATGTTAAAAAAGTGTCAATTGCATTCATTTTTTTTTCAAGAGGCATTTTTACATTCTTCATCTTGTGCTGTTGAATCAACAATACTAAAACATTGGGGTGGGTTGACTACTACTATTAGAGGTCTCATTTTTGCATCAAATCATTTTTATCCTTGTAAGTTGAATTAGACCAACAAAATTTCTTACTTGAAACACTAGTATCTTTAATTACTAACCCTTGAAGGTCTACATGTATGAGTTAAAGAGGGGTTTTTTTAAGGAGAGTTTGAGTTAAAAAGAATAGGTCCACTCTAGGATTTTTGGCTATTGTAGGTGTCTTTTATTTATATTTTGTAGTACTTCATGGTGGCTAGGGTTATATTCAAACTTTGATGGGAGGTATCTAAGAGGTTTATTCCCATTCTAACACATCTACATTCAATTTCCATTTCGGAAAGGGTATTACAATGTGAATATTCACCATTTTTCCAATTTTAACACCTTAAAAATATGGTTGTAGGAAAGTTTCATGTATAGATGCACCTTAAATGAGAGAAAGGATGTGTGGAAAGGGTTGTTTGGTCCTCATAAATCATTTTCCTTCAACCATGCATGTGCATAAAATCCTCTTAAATTTACGTAGATGAAAATTTTAATGGGCACTAACTACATCTGATAGTTTCAAAATAAGAGAAGGGAACATAGTTTACTAAACATGAATATTACAAAGCCCCAAATTCACCAAATTTTATTCCCTTAAGCCATGTAATTTTGTCCTACGACCTTACTACATAGATCCCCTTAAGCCATCCTATTACCCAATACCTTAAATCCATCATTTTATCCTAGGACCTTAATTCATAGATCCCCTTGAGCCATTATATTACGGTAAACCCTAAACCCTAAAATTTAAACCCTAAAGCATTCACTTTATCCTAGGACCTTAATCAAATCTGGTTGCCTTGGGAAACTTCACCAAATTTTATTCACTTAAGGCATGTCATTTTGTCCTAGGACCTTACTCCATAGATCCCCTTAAGCCATCCTATTACCCTAAACCCTAAATCCATCATTTTGTCATAGGACCTTAATACATAGAACTCTTTAAGCCATCCTATTAATAGTTAATTGCTTTTCCATTCAAGTAACATGCCTTAGAAATAAATGAGGCTTAAACACATTTTATCATTTGTATTCAATTAGGCCATTTATATTGAATGGTTTAAGGGTATTTCCAAAGCAGGTATCTTACATTTTGAAATTACAAATTGTAAGAGAGGGGGACGAACCACTACATGCCCCAGATCACAAAAGGCCAAGAGCAGAAAGGTTGCCCTAACTTACCTCAGTTTAAAGGAAGGTTAGGAGAGAAGGGATGAGAATGATGAAGACTATTAAGTCGTTCAATCACTCTGCAATCCTGAGAATTGAAGGGAGACTAGTTGATTCACTCTTTAAGGTCAACTCTTCGTCTCAAGTTGCTCTTTTTCAGAGGATAGAAGCATGGTTCTGGGATTACAGCATGACACGTTGGCATCTCACAGGCACACTGGCGTCCATACAACCAAAAACTTAGAGAGATGAGGTTAAATCCTCAAGAAACGACTGCTAGCCTAGTTTAAAGGTTTCTTGAACAACGAAATGATATTAAGAAGAATGAAACATAAATACGAATGTGATAAAAGAAATATATTTCTGCGAGGGTGACAAAGATAATTTCATAGAACAATCCTCTCGCCAGCTTGCTTCGAGATCTCTCCACCTGCAGACAAAAAAAGGGGGAAATGTTGGGGCTGTTTAGGGGCCTGCTTCAGTTAGAGCCCCGTTTTGGCGTTTCCACCTCCACGGACAACCAAGTTTACAATGATAGAAATAAAGATAAAGAAGGGAATACAAGCTACGTAAAAAAAAGACACTACAAAACAATACGTGCTTACACAACAAAGACAATAGAGAAGATGAGAGGAGATTACCACCTTCATCGAAAGTGCTCAAGGCTTGTGGAGGAGAAAATGAGAGGAACTCAAGCCTCTGTCGCAATGGTGTTTGTCTTGTGCTTGCACTATCAGAGTGATGGAGTGATAGATTGTTGCAATGGAGTGTGAAATGTTGCTACAAATTTTGAAGTGAATGAATGGAATGGAGAGAGTTCTCAAATGATCTTGCCAAACTTGAGAATGGATGGAATGGTTAAGAATATGAAGGAAAGGATGAAAAACGACCATATGTGGGTTGGATAGCCGAAGAGGATCATTACACTTCAACTTCCAATGGGAAGTGTAACGTCTTTGCAGTCTCCATCCATAGAAATCTACCAGGGACATTTGTGCACCACGTGGGCATCCTCGACAGAAATGACCCCACTGACATGAAAAATTGGTGCCAAGTGGAATGTGAGCAGCGAGCTTAAGTGGAATTAAGCCTCTGCCTTAGGTTTTCTAAATTTTAAGGGGGTAAAAGGGAATTTGCGTTAGGGGTGCAAATTCACGCTTATGCATTTTGTCCCCACTTTAACGAGCATGAATACTAGTGATTGCTTCAGTAAAGTAGAGTAGTAAGGAAGTAACAAAGTAAGATCTAAGTATACTTGAACCAATGACGAAGCAGAGCATGGTATGGCCAACCCGAAAGTGTAGGAAATGACTTCATAGTTTCACGGAAGTACAAAGTTGAAGTATGAAAGCGCCTCACAGGCTCACGTTCCTTCAAGTGAGGTATCCTTCAAGAAATCTCACATGAAAGAAACCAGGAAAAGCACCTTACACACCTGCAAGGAGGGTATGCCCCAAGAACTCTCACATGAGAGAGATCGAGAAGAGAACCTTACAGACCTGCAAGGAAGGTATCCCCCAAGAACTCTCACATGAGGGAGACTGAGTAAAAGGGGACTTTGTAGAGTCAGAGAGGGAGACATGTTTACCCGCAAATAGAACACATCAGGAAATTACTGCGCAGGCTAGTGAATGGACAGTCACGTAAACCATCACTAAGTTGTAAGACTTTCAAAGGGATCCACCAAGAACCCTTCAAAAGGAAGGAGGGTCCACTCAAGGGAAGCATTGTTTGAAAATTTTAGTCTAGTCGGGTTGCCCCCAAGCTAGACATAAGGATGCAAAGTAGGCCTAGTCGGGCTCCCCCCGTACTAGGCACGAAGAGGTAAAACCGGTCTAGTCGGGCTGCCCCCGAGCTAGACGCAAGGATGTGAAATTGGTCTAGTCAAGCTGCCCCCGGGCTAGACACCATAGAATTTTGCTAAAAGCTTTCGAAGGGATCCCTTGGGAACCAAACGTGATAGAGAGGGGTCCACTCAAGGGAAATACTGTTCAAAAGCTATTGTCTTCTTTTTGAATCGATTAATCATCAAGGGATCCTTTAAAAACAGGTTCAGTTCATCAAGGAATTCAAAAGGAAGGAGATGCGCCCATGCGAGGGGAAGACTAAGACCATTCTTGCTTCAAAGGATGGTTTCCAAGTCCTTTCTTTACGAACCCATGATGAAGGAAACATGTTTTGTTGGGGTTTCAAGTCGAGAATGCAATTCTAACAAAGAAGTGTGTGAAGGATCTTCAAGAAAAGATTCATTTGGCAACAAATGCATTTTCTAAAGACCAGGTAATGTAGAAGTAAAATTGTCAAAAATGAAAGGAAAAACTTGTATACACCTAAAAATGGTGTAGAGAATCCAATTAATTAAATACGAATTATTTGATTAATTATCCTAAATCCCTCTAGTGTCTAAATAAATAGAAATATATATTTATATAGTTCACATTTATTTCTTCTAAACTAATTAAATAAAAAAAATTAAATACTTTGTTTGATTTAATTATCAAATCCCTATTTTCTTCTATCACATCGATCTCAAATTAATTAAATAAAGATTAAACACTTTATTGATTAATTGCCATATTCTTCTGTTTAATTTAATAAAAAAATCCTTTAGTTTATTTTATTAAATTATTTATCTCCCTTTTCCTAATTTAAATAAATAAAAAATATTTAAATTAAGGCATAAGGAAAATTCCATCTATATTTCCTCAAAAATGAATTAGATATCCTATGTCTAATTTATGTCAAAAAAATGTTAAAATTAATGCTTTGAAACTTCACGAGAAGTTTTGGAGACAAATTGGAGACAAATTCCAAATTCTTCTCTCAATCCTCCTCCATCAATCTTTCCTCTTCTCTTGCTTGGTGTTTTTCATGGGTAGAGACAATCTCCAAATTTCTCTCAATCTCCTCCATCTCTCACCATTCAATCCTCCAGATTGAATCCAAGCCTCTCAATGCCATCCCTGTGCATTTCTACAGCCAAGAAATCTATAAATACAGCCTCATTCAACCAAGAAAAGGATCCATATAATCTAACTTATGCACTCTTACTCTGCAGGAATTCAGGAATTCAAGCATCAAGCATCCAACATCCAGCAATCAAGCTTTCACAATCATGGCTGCTTCTTGTAGCTGCATTTATTTGTTTCCATGTCAATTCATAATAGTTTAGATTCTTTATCATTTAGTATTGTCATTTAGCTCTATATAATTGCATTAGCATCTTTCTCATTTTTTAGATAGTCATTTTAACAGTCACATTGCTTACACAATCTGAGAGCAACAACGATTTAATAAATCTTTGGAGATAAAGAGCAATATGACGCTTTCAATAGATTATTGCTTTCATTTAGTTCATTTGGCTTTGTGTTTGATATAATATCATATTAAGAAGTGTCTTTTGTGCTTTTCACTTTATTCACACTTATAATTTGGCGCCCACCATGGGGCATTAACCCCAATTTTATCATTTTTTTCTGAAAAGTGTCACGCAGGTTTTCGGCGTGTTTTTCTTTCAGCGCTTTCATCAAATTCTATAGCGCATCTATGACAAATTACAACGCTTCTGTGCTCTATTTTGGTGCTTTGATAAACCATTTCCAAAAAAGGCGATTTAGTGGATCCGTGGCAGATTCCAGCGCTTCGGTGTTCTGTTTCAGCACTTTCACGTTCAGCGCATCAAGTAAAAGTTATAGCGCTTCGGTGGACTATTCCAGCACTTTTGTAAATTCAGTCTGGATCAGACGCGACCGTGGCCAGATTTTATTTTTTTCATAGTTAGACTAAAATTTATCAATCCTAGGATAGTCACTTCTAGTTTTCTAAAATTTATCAATCCTAGGATAGTCACTTCTTGGTTTCTAAAATATATCAATCTTAGGGTAGCGAGTTTTTGTTTTGTTAAAGAAATTTTATCAATCCTAGGATAGTCATCACATTTTTATAGTAGAAGTTAAAAAGAACATCACGATTTCTGTGAAGCAACACCTTCACATAGATTATAAAATTTCTTTTTGGGCTTAAAACAAAACAACTTATATGTTGTGTTTGTAGTGATTAGGCTTATGCTCTCCCCTTAATTGGGTGATCAAAGCACTAGAGTCATCTTTACTTCATGCTAGTTACGTTTTATTAAATCTTTTAGAAGGCTTGTCGTAGTGGGAAAAAGTACTCACCCTACGGGAACGACCTAAGTGGGAACACCTAAAGCAGGGGATTCCAACCCACCATAATAAAAATGCAAGTTGTTGATGAAAGTCCAACTTAAAGGTAGTGAGGAAGATAACCATCCCCAAAATATTTGTTCTAAAGATTGGGAGGTCTCCTGAGGGAGTTTATCAATTGCCACACCGCACGGAAGCCCTATCTACGAACCATAGAGTAGTATCTCGCTGAGTCAGTATCCATACATTGTCATACTCACGGTGCAAGGGGAGGGAAGAATTTTCTCCGAAGAAACTCACCATATAATTGCCAAGGACCATTTTCTTAGAGGATGAGAAATCCAACTTTGAGTACGTGCTTGGAAATGACAAAAACACGGGTGCCCTCTAGGGGGTGACATGGCTGTGTGCGTCAATGCAATTCAAGATGTGGGCTATGAGTATACTAATGACCTACTTGTCCTTAAGTGTGAGTCTGTCTGATTTGTGTACAATTATCAAAGCAACCCGTCAAAATCAATAAAGACCATTCGTGGTTTTTGAACATACACGATCTATTCAGTTTAAAACAAATTTCACAATTTCTTATTGTGTTTTCACAAATTCATTTAAATCAAATTAAAGATCATCCTAAAAAAATCAAGTCAAGTTAGGTCAACTAAATCCATGCTTCGAAAGTGGAAGTCCAACACGTTTGCCAAGAGAAAAATCAAAATCACAAAACCCAAGAAACCTTACGGTTATCAAGATAGTCTAAGGAGAAATCATTTTCTATATAAGAATTGAAAGATATTTTTACAACATAGAAAATGAATCGGGTAAGTGCACCAAGATGGTTCCCAAAAAGGGGACTTAAGTGGACAACTTTTTCTGAAATCGGGAAATATTGACTTTGAACGTGAAATTGAGGATACTTACACTCAAAATTTTGAGATGGAACAAAAAGAAGGATTCAAGTTCTTTGAGTCTAGTTTCAAAACTACTAATTTATTTTGAAAATGGTTGAGATTAAGGGGTTCAAATGAGGGACGTACACAAATTGGTGTTGTTTTTGTCAGAAAAACATAGCATAGCAACTCTAGTACGAACCTCGTACGGTGAACTTTTTTTTAGTATTTTTAAAATCACAACAGTCAGAAGTTAGCTAACAGTATGTAGTTGATGCACAATTTTTTTCATAATTTTTTACTAATTTTCGAAGTGGACATTTCCTGAAAAATAGAATTTTGGCTGTTACTCCTACAAATTTTGGAAACTAATTGAAATTATTTTTATTTATTTTTTTAAATTTGTAGAATGGAGTCTAGTTTCTAAAAAAATAATTTATTTGAAAAATCGATTAACGGGTAATTTATAATGAAAAAATTACCAAAGACTGCTTTTTGGCAAAAAAAGACATACAAATAAAATAAATTATGGATGAAAGGCTTAATATTTTCAGAAAGTGAAAAAAATTACATTTTTGGATAGCTAAGAGAGAACCCAACATTACCCATGTGCCTGATTTTTTTGATATTGAACCACATGCAATCCTGACGATGAGCACGAACTCAATTATGTGAAATATGGAAGATTTTTTATAAACACATCTCTGGTCATTAGGAATGCCCTCCAAACCTTTGGGTTGGTATTCCAAGGCAAATATGAAGCCTAAGGCTCAGGAATTGCCAAAGCAAGATATAACGTGCTCGTGTTATAACGCGTTCACGTTATTTCTTAGTTTTGACGTGTTTTGTGAATGCATTTTTTGTGTTTTGTAAATGCATTGACAAAACGCGAGCGCGTTATAACGCGCTCGCGTTTTGGTCTACATTGAATTTATTTTTTTCTCTTTTTCTTATCTCTTTCCTCTTGTTATCTTTCAGGGAAACTATATACATGAAATAAACATTTAAGTATAAGTTGACATTTATATATGGACATTTACTTTCTTATACTTTAAGGTATATTTCATGTATATACTTCTAGGATGTTTGAGAGTGGTTTTAGATCTCTAGGAGTTATAATGCAAATTCTAGTTTTTGGAAGATCTTTAAAATTTCAGACTTAGTCAAATTTCAATAATCAGCATGTCAAATTTCAATAATCAAGAGGTCCGAGTTTAGTAGTCAACAAGTTCTATCATATTTCTCTCTCACTCTCTCCTTCTCTCTATTTTTTATCTCTCCACTCCCTCTCTCTCCCTTCCTCCCTCTCTCCCCTCTCTCTCTTCTAGTTTTTGGAAGATATCACAAATTTCAAACTTAATCAAATTTCAATAATCAGGAGGTCAAATTTCAATAATCAAAAAATTGTATTATTTATCTCTCTATCTCACTCATTTTTATCCCTTACACTCTAGACCTCTCTCTCACTATCTCTATCCCTTTTTCTGACTCTCTCTCTCCCTTGATCTCAAGAAATCTCTCTCCTTTTCCCTCTAATTCTCTCTACCTCACTTATCTCTTCCTCCCCCCCACCTTCCCTCTCTACTTGTCTCTATCTCCCTCACCCCCCCTCTCTCTCTCTCTCTACCTACCTCTCCCTCCATCATGCCCTACCACTCTCTCTATTTCTCTCTAGCTCACCTCTCTCTCACCTCCCTCTTTCTCCCTCCATACTTCTCTCTCCCTCTCTTCTTCCCTATCTACTCTCTATCTCCCATCTCTCTTTACCTACCTCTACATCCATCAAACCTTACCACTCTCTCTACACCTCTCTCCCTCCCTCCCTCATTCCCTCTCTACTTCTCTCTATCTCACCTCTCTCTCTACCTCTGCTTCCATCTTTACTTATCTTTATCTCCTCTCTCCCTCTACCTACCTCTCCTTCAAACAATCTCTATTTATCTCTATCTCACCTCTCTCTCCCTCACTACATCTCTCTCCCTCTCTCCCTCCCTCTCTACATATATATATCCCCTCTCCCTCTCTACCTAACTCTCCATCCATCACAACCTACCACTCTCTCTCCATTACTCTCTATCTAACCTCCCACTCTCTCCATCCATACCTCTCCCTCTCCTTCCCTCTCTACTCTCTACCTCCCTAATACTTCTCTACCTAATTCTCCATCCATCACTCCCTAACATTCTCTCTACACCTCTCTATATTTCTTCTCTCCCTCCCTCCCTCATTCCCTCTCTACTCTCTCTCTACCTCTCCTTCCCTCTCTAATTATCTTTATCTCCCCTATACCTCTCTCTCTCACACTAGATGTCTCCCTCCCTACCTTTTCCCTATCTACTCTCTATATCTCCTCTCCATCCCTCTACCTCTCTCTCTCACTCTCTCTCACTCCTCCCTTACCTTCTTTCTCTCTCACACTCTCCTCTTTATCTCACCACTCTCTTTCCCTCTTTATAACTCTCCACTTCTCTATATGTCACCATTCTCTCTACATATCTTTATCTCACCTATCCCTCTTTACCTCTCCCTTCCTCCCCTCTCTCACCCACCCTCCCTCCTTCCCTCTATCTCTATCTCTCTCTACTTCTCTCTATCTCACCTATCCCTCTCTAGCTGCATATCCCTCCATCACTCCCTACCACACTCTCTCTATTTCTCTCTATCTCATCTCTCTCTCACCTCCCTCTCTCCCCCTCCATACCTCTCCCTCTACTTCCCTCTCTACTCTCTATCTCCCTAATACCTCTCTACCTACCTCTCCATCCATCACTCCCCACCACTCTCTCTATACCTCTCTATATCGATTCTCTCCCTCCCTTATTCTCTCTCTACTTCTCTCTACCTCTTTGTCTTTCTCTAATTATCTTTATCTCCCCTAGCCCTCTCTCTCTCTCACTAGATATCTCTCTCCCTACCTTTTCCCCTATCTACTATCTATCTCTCCTCTCCCTCCCTCCACGTCTCTCTCTCACTCTCTCTCACTCCTCCCTCACCCTCTTTTTCTCTCATTCTCTCCTCTCTATCTCACCATTCTCTCTTTCCCTCTCTATAACTCTCTCCTTCTCTATATGTGACCATTCTCTCTCTACTTATTTTTATCTCACATATCCCTCTTTACCTCTCCCTTCCTCCCCTCTCTCGCCCACCATCCCTCCTTCCCTCTATCTCTATCTCTCTCCACTTCTCTCTATCTCACCTATCCCTCTCTACCTACATATCCCTCTATCACTCCCTACCATACTCTCTTTATTTCTCTCTATGTCACCTCTCTCTCAGCTCCCTCTCTCTCCCTCCATACCTCTCCCTCCATCTATACTTCCTTATCTACTCTTTATCTCTCACGTATCTCTACCTCTCCTTCCCTCTCTACTTATCTTTATCTCCTCTTTCCCTCCCAGCCTCTCTCTCTCTCCCCAATCCCTCCCTCCCTAATCCCTCCCTCCCTGTATTTCTCTCTCCCCCTATGAGGGTTGAGAGTGTAAGGTTTAGTGTTTAAGGTATAGGGTTGAGGTTATAGGGTTAATTATATAGGGAATAAGGTTTAGGGTTTAGGATATTAGGTATAAAGTTGAGGGTATATGGTATAGGGATGATGGATGAGGGTTTAGGGTTTAAGGTATAGGGTTGAGGGTTGAGGGTTGAGGGATAGTGTTTAGGGTTGAGGGTATAAGGTTAAGTGTATAGGGTATATGGATTATGGTTTAGGATATTGGGTATATAGTTGAGGGTATTGGGTTGAGGATATTAGGTTTAGGGTTGATGGTTTAGGTTTTAGGATTTATGTACAAGTTTAAGGGTTGAGGGTTGAGGTATAATGTTCAGGGTTAAGGGTATGAGGTTAAGTGTATAGGGTATAGGGATTAGGGTTTAGGTTGTATGGTTAAGGGTATAAGGTATAGGGTTAAGACTTGAGATTGTAGGGTTTTTTGTTCAAGTATAGGGTTTAGGGATAATGTTTATGGTTTAGGGTATAAGGTTGAGGATGTAGGGTAAAGAGATGAGGCTTGAGGGTTGAGGGATAGTGTTCAAGGTTGAGGGTATATGGCTAAGTGTATAGGGTATAGGGATTAGGGTTTAGAATAATGGGTATAGGGTTGAGGGTATAGGGCTAAGTGTATAGGGTATAGGGATTAGCGTTTAGAATAATGGGTATAGGGTTGAGGGTATTGGGTTTCAGATTGAGGTTTAGGGTTTAGTGTTTAGTGTACAAGGTTGAATGTAGGGTTTAGGGTTTAAGTATAGGGTTGGGGGATGATGTTCAAGGCTTAGGTTATAAGGTTGAGCGTATAGGGTATAAGGATGAGGGTTGAACGTGTAGGGTTGAGGTATAGTGTTCAAGGTTGGGGGTGTAGGGTTAACTGTATAGAGTATAGGGATTAGGGATTAGAATATTCGGTATAGGGTTGAGGGTATTGGGTTTAGGGTTGAGGGTTTAAGGTTTAGGGTACAAGGTTTAATGTAGGATTTAGTGTTTAATTATAGGGTTCAAGGTTCAGGGATAATGTTTATGGTTTAGGGTATAGGGTATATGGATGAGGATTGAGAGTGTAGGGTTTATGGTTTAAGGTATAGGGTTGAAGGTATAAGGTTAAGTTTATAGGGTATAGGGATTAGGGTTTAGGATATTAGGTATAGAGTTGATGGCATTGGGTTGAAGGTTTAAGGTTAAGTTCATAGGGTATAGGGATTAGGGTTTAGGGGAGAGAGAGAGAGACCTGAGAGAGGGTGAAATTGGCAACCTAACTTGACCTATTTGAAAAAATGGGTCCAAGAAATGGGGTCTCTCGGTGATTTTACATCATCGAGAGACCCCATTTCTTGGACCCATGTTTTCAAACAGGTCACTACATTTCCAATTTCACTAAATTGTTAACCTAACTTGTCCTGTTTGAAAAAATGGGTCCAACAAATGGGGTCTTCGGATAATGTAAATCACCTGGAGACCCCATTTCTTGGACCCATTTTTTTTTCAAACAGGTCACTACATTGCCAATTTCACTGAATTGGCAAGCTAGTGGGCCCACTAGCTTGGCAATTCGGTGAAATTGGCAACCTAACTTGCCTTTGGCAAGCTAGTGGGCCAACTAGCTTGCCAATTTGGTGAAATTGGCAACCTAACTTGTCTTGTTTGAAAAAATAGGTCCAAGAAATGGGGTCTCCCGGTGATTTACATCATCGAGAGACCCCATTTCTTGGACCCATTTTTTCAAATAGGCCACTACATTTCCAATTTCACTGTATTAGCAAGCCGATGGGCCCACTAGCTTGGCAATTCAGTGAAATTGGTAACCTAACTTGCCTATTTGAAGAAATGGGCCCAAGAAATGGGGTCTCCCAGTGATTTACATCACCAAGAGACCCAATTTCTTGGACCCATTTTTTCAAACAAGCCACTACATTTCCAATTTCACTAAATTGGCAAGCAAGTGGGCCCACTAGCTTTCCAATTTGGTGAAATTGGCAACCTAACTTGTCCTGTTTGAAAAAATGGGTCCAAGAAATGGGGTCTCTCAATGATGTAAATCACCGACAGATCCCATTTCTTGGACCCATTTTTTCAAACAGGTCACTACATTGCCAATTTCACTGAATTGGCAAGCTAGTGGGCTCATTGGCTTGGCAATTTGGTGAAATTGACAACCTAACTTGCCTGTTTGAAAAAAAAAGTCCAAGAAATGGGGTCTCTCGGTGATTTACATCATCGAGAGACCCTATTTCTTGGGCCCATTTTTTCAAACAGGCCACTACATTTCCAATTTCACTAAATTGGCAAGCTAGTGGGCCCACTCGCTTGAAAATTTGGTGAAACTGGCAACCTAACTTGTTTTATTTGAAAAAATGGGTCCAGGAAATGGGGTCTCTCGATGATGTAAATCACAGAGAGACTCCATTTCTTGGACCCATTTTTTCAAATAGGGCAAGTTAGGTTGCCAATTTCACCGATTTGGCAAGCTAGTGGGCCCACTAGCTTGCTAATTCGGTGAAATTGGCAATATAGTTGCCAATTTCACCCACTCTTAGGTCTCTCTCTCCCCTAAACCCTAATCCCTATACCCTATAAACTTAACCTTAAACCTTCAACCCAATTCCATCGACTCTATACCTAATATCCTAAACCCTAATCCCTATACCCTATAAACTTAACCTTATACCTTCAACCCTATACCTTAAACCATAAACCCTACACTCTAAATCCTCATCCCTATACCCTAAACCCTAAACCCTAAACATTATCCCTAAACCTTGAACCCTATAATTAAACACTAAATCCTACAATAAACCTTGTACCCTAAACCTTAAACCCTCAACCGTAAACCTAATACCCTCAAACCTATACTGAATATTCTAATCCCTAATCCCTATACTCTATACAATTAACCCTACACCCCCAACCTTGAACACTATACCTCAACCCTACACATTCAACCCTTATCCTTATACCCTATACGCTCAACCTTATAACCTTAGCCTTGAATATCATCCCCCAACCCTATACTTAAACCCTAAACCCTACATTCAACCTCGTACACTAAACCCTAAACCCTAAACCTCAATTTGAAACCCAATACCCTCAACCCTATACCCATTATTCTAAACCCTAATCCTTATACCCTATACCCTCAACCCTATACCCATTATTCTAAACCCTAATCCCTATACCCTATACACTTAGCCCTATACCCTCAACCTTGAACACTATCCCTCAACCCTCAAGCCTCATTGCTTTACCCTACATCCTCAACCTTATACCCTAAACCATAAACATTATCCCTCAACCCTATACTCAAACAGAAAACCCTACAATCTCAAGTCTTAACCCTATACCTTATACCCTTAACCCTACAACCTAAACCCTAATCCCTATACCCTATACACTTAACCTCATACCCTTAACCCTAAACATTATATCTCAACCCTCAACCATTAAACTTGCACATAAATCCTAATACCTAAACCATCAACCCTAAACCTAATATCCTCAACCCAATACCCTCAACTATATACCCAATATCCTAAACCATAATCCATATACCCTATACACCTAACCTTATACCCTCAACCCTAAACACTATCCGTCAACCCTCAACCCTCAACCCTCAACCCTCAACCCTCAACCTTAAACCCTAAACCCTCATCCATCATCCCTATACCATATACCCTCAACTTTATACCTAATATCCTAAACCCTAAACCTTATTCCCTATATAATTAACCCTATAACCTCAACCCTATACCTTAAACACTAAACCTGACACTCTCAACCCTCATAGGGGGAGAGAGAAATAGGGGGAGGTAGGGATTGGGGAGAGAGAGAGGGGTTGGGAGGGAAAGAGGAGATAAAGATAAGTAGAGAGGGAAGGAGAGGTAGAGATACATGAGAGATAAAGAGTAGATAAGGAAGTATAGATGGAGGGAGAGGTATGGAGGGAGAGAGAGGGAGGTGAGAGAGAGGTGAGAGAGAGAGAAATAAAGAGAGTTTGGTAGGGAGTGATAGAGGGATATGCAGGTAGAGATGGATAGGTGAGATAGAGAGAAGTAGAGAGAGATACAGATAGAGGGAAGGAGGGAGGGTGGGAAAGAGAGGGGAGGAAGGGAGAGGTAAAGAGGGATATGTGAGATAAAGATAAGTAGAGATAGAATTGTGACATATAGAGAGGGAAAGAGAGAATGGTGAGATAGAGAGGAGAGAGTGAGAGAGAAAGAGGTTGAGGGAGGAGTGAGAGAGAGTGAGAGAGAGAGATAGAGGGAGGGAGAGGAGAGATATAGAGTAGATGGGGGAAAAGGTAGGGAGAGAGATATCTAGTGAGAGAGAGAGAGGGCTAGGGGAGATAAAGATAATTAGAGAAAGACAAAGAGGTAGAGAGAAGTAGAGAGAGAATAAGGGAGGGAGAGAATCGATATAGAGAGGTATAGAGAGAGTGGTGGGGAGTGATGGATGGAGAGGTAGGTAGAGAGGTATTAGGGAGATAGAGAGTAGAGAGGGAAGTAGAGGGAGAGGTATGGAGGGGGAGAGAGGGAGGTGAGAGAGAGGTGAGATATAGAGCAATAGAAAGAGTGTGGTAGGGAGTGACGGAGGGATATGCAGCTAGAGAGGGATAGGTGAGATAGAGAGAAGTAAAGAGAGATAGAGATAGAGGGAAGGAGGGAGGGTGGGTGAGAGAGGGGAGTAAGGGAGAGGTAAATAGGGATAGGTGAGATAAAGATATGTAGAGAGAGAATGGTGACATATAGAGAAGTGGAGAGTTACAAAGAGGGAAAGAGAGAATGGTGAGATAAAGAGGAGAGAGTTAGAGAGAAAGAGGGTAAGGGAGGAGTGAGAGAGAGAGAGAGGTAGAGGGAGGGAGAGGAGAGATAGAGAGTAGATAGGGGAAAAGGTAGGGAGGGAGACATCTAGTGAGAGAGAGAGAGGGATAGGGGAGATAAAGATAATTAGAGAGGGAAGGAGAGGTAGAGAGAGAGTAGAGAGGGAATGAGGGAGGGAGGGAGAGAAGCAATATAGAGAGGTGTAGAGAGAATGTTAGGGAGTGATGGATGGAGAAGTAGGTAGAGAAGGATTAGGGAGGTAGAGAGTAGAGAGGGAAGGAGAGGGAGAGGTATGGATGGAGAGAGTGGGAGGTTAGATAGAGAGTAATGGAGAGAGAGTGGTAGGTTGTGATGGATGGAGAGCTAGGTAGAGAGGGAGAGGGGATATATATATGTAGAGAGGGAGGGAGAGAGGGAGAGAGATGTAGTGAGGGAGAGAGAGGTGAGATAGAGAGAAATAAAGAGTGTTTGAAGGAGAGGTAGGTAGAGAGAGGGAGAGAGGAGATAAAGATAAGTAGAGATGGAAGGAGAGGTAGAGAGAGAGGTGAGATAGAGAGAAGTAGAGAGGGAATGAGGGAGGGAGGGAGAGGTGTAGAGAGAGTGGTAAGGTTTGATGGATGTAGAGGTAGGTAAAGAGAGATGGGAGATAGAGAGTAGATAGGGAAGAAGAGAGGGAGAGAGAAGTATGGAGGGAGAGAGAGGGAGGTGAGAGAGAGGTTAGCTAGAGAGAAATAGAGATAGTGGTAGGGCGTGATGGAGGGAGAGGTAGGTAGGTAGAGAGAGAGAGAGAGGGGGGGAGGGAGATAGAGACAAGTAGAGAGGGAAGGTGGGAGAGGGAGAGATAAGTGAGGTAGAGAGAATTAGAGGGAAAAGGAGAGAGAGACAGAGAGAGATTTCTTGAGATCAAGGGAGAGAGAGAGTCAAAAAAAGGGATAGAGATAGTGAGAGAGAGGTCTAGAGTGTAAGGGATAAAAATGAGTGAGATAGAGAGAGAAATAATACAATTTTCTAATTACTAAAATTTGACCTCCTGATTATTGAAATTTGACTAAGTTTGAAATTTGTGAGATCTTCCAAAAACTAGAAGAGATAGAGGGGAGAGAGGGAGGAAGGGAGAGAGAGAGGGGTGTGGAGAGATAAAGAGTAGAGAGAAGGAGAGAGTGAGAGAGAAAGATGATAGAACTTGTTGACTACTAAAATCTAACCTCCTGATTACTGAAATTTGACATGTTGATTACTGAAATTTGACTAAGTCTGAAATTTTAAAGATCTTCCAAAAACTAGAATTTGCATTATAACTCCTAGAGATCTGAAACCACTCTCAAACATCCTGGAAGTATATACATGAAATATAACTTAAAGTATAAGAAAGTAAATGTCCATATATAAATGTCAACTTATATTTCATGTATATAGTTTCCCTAAAAGATAATGTGAAGAAAGAGACAAGAAAAAGAGAAGAAAATATTTTCAATGTAGACCAAAATAACGCGCTTGCGTTTTGGAAATGTTTTTTTTATTTCAAAAAATGCACATTTTTGAACTCCAAATGCATGCATTTTTTGAAATTTAAACCATAACGTGAGCGCGTTATAACGCGCTCACATTTTAAAACACCCACGTTAGGCTCGATAATGACCGAGCCTAGGTTCGGTCATTACCAAGCCATAACGCGAGCGTGTTTTACTATAACGCGTTCGCGTTTTTGCTATTTCGGGATGAAAAAGTAAGTTGTCCACGAAATTGCTACCCATTTCCATGCACCTGCCCATTCATCAACATATATCACGATTTTGCTAGGGATCACACTTTAGATTACGAAGTAGAGCCACTCTATTCACGAGCCTTCTTCCAAAGGAGAGCTCTCACACAATACCACAACCGTAGTCAATGCATTCGTCATTCTTATATTTTGCAACCTCTGATATAATATGCTACAAGGCCAGAATAAATTTTACAATAGAGAGTCTTAAAAGTCTTGTTTTTAGCATTCTAGAAAGCCTGTTTCAGCGCTTCAAGTCACTGTTTTAGCGCTTTCATAAAACAACACTTTCGAGCACTGGTTTAGCGCTTACTGTCTTTATTTTAGCGCTTCTGTCAAAACAACGCTTTCATCATCTTTTCCGGCGCCTTCGGGAAATGTTTCGGCCCTTCTATCAAGATAGCGCTTTAACCACTTTTTCCAGCGCCTTCGGGCACTATTTTAGCACTTTTGTCAAGATAGCACTTTCATCGACTGTTTCAACGCTTCGGGACTCTGTTGTAGCGCTTCTATGAAATAGCGCCTCTATAATCTATTTTAGCGCTTTCAAAACAAAAAGTTCAAAAATCATACTAGTCAGTCCATCTATCTTTTATCCACAGTTTTTACCAGAACACAAGTTTCTTTTCATCAAAATCACTATTTGAAATACCAAAATCAGAAAGTTTTATAAAAATTTCCAACCTTATCAACTGAAACAAGATCTTGCAAATAATAAGTGTCAAATCAAATACACAATCAATTATTACACCGAAGTTTCATTATTAGGATACTATCATTCTTTATCATGAAACCAAGTATAGTAATCAAATTTTTAACATTGTCTCATCAATAAAATCAATCATCTTATTCAACTTTCTAAAAAGTTCGATTGACACCATCCAGCATAGAAGATCAAACATTTCAGAAGAAAGGGCAAAAATTTGTATGCCAATCTTCACTAGGTCCCAAAAACAACGACTCTTAGAACAAGAACTTAAAACATCACAAGCAATGGCAGAAGAAAATCCTTGGAACAATCTGAACCAAAGTGATAAGAACGAAATAACCCCAAAGGATATTCAAATAGCTCAACACGATCCCAAGTTCCATAAATTTATGGAAAATATTTTGGAACAAGACATGGAAAAATATCTTTTGATGTTACCTGAATCAAGGGCTAAAATTTCGAAGGACTTTGATGTAAACAATCTGAAGGAAACACCTGGAACAAATGAGATTGAGATATTACAACCTACACAAACAATAGATCCAGTTGCTGCTTTGACATCACAAATGCAAATGTTACAACAACAGATACATGATATGATGAAAGGGAGTACCAAAAGATATGCGATACATGACATTTGTCCTTATCCCTTCAATGCAACGGTTAGTCTGATACCTTTTCCTAGACAATGTGAGATCCCAAAATATGATAAATACAATGGAAGAACAGATCCCATAGATCATATCAGGGAATTCAAAACAATGAGCCTTGAGTTTTCCCAAGAGGAAACTTACTGAATGAGATTATTCCCTAGGAGCTTGGGAGGAGCATGTATGGAGTGGTTTTCAAAATTACAATCGGGTATCAGGACTTTTGAGGAACTTTTCAATAGATTTATCTCCCAGTACTCCTTTAACATCCAACACGATGTTACAATAAAGGATCTTTACAATCTAGAGCAAAACAAAGGGGAAACGTTCTTGTATTTTCTCCAAAGATGGCGACGCTTGTTCATTAGATATCCTCGATCCATTCCTGAGGAAGAAAAGATGGAGTTGTTCATTGACAACTTAACGGAAGAAATGAGTTATAGACTGGAACTGCAATGTTCTCCCACATTCAAAAAAGTAATAGAAAATGGTCTTAAAATTGAAGAGGCGTTAGTCAAAAGAGGATTTATTAAACATTTCATCAATAAAACAAATAACACAAGTAACTCCTCCAATCAATACTCAAGCAATGATAAGCCAAAATTTTGGCAAAAGAACCGAAACACGACTACCAATAAGACAAAAAATGATTCCCAAAATGTCAAACTGGTCTTTAACTTGACAACATCTACGTCAAAGAACCAAAAAAATGATCAAATTGTCAAGTCGAATGTCATACAAAGTAACGCGATCGCAAAAACACAGTCATATCAAAAACCATCAAATCGACGTAGGTTTACACCTTTGTGCCAAACGATGGAATCAAAAATGAATGAATTAGTCACCAGTGGCCTTCTCACTGCATGGGAAGCCAGATTCTAGGATTCGAAGATCAAACCATCATGGTGGAATGACGCGGATTAATGCAACTTTCGTAATAACAAGGGTCACAAAACCAACGATTGTATGGAGTTGAAACACACGGTACAAGATTTGATTGACAACAACAAAATATATGTGGAGGGACCTCAAAATAATAACGATCATTCTGCCTTCAAGGATCCTTTGCCAAATTATGACAAAGGAGCATCATCCTCTTCAAACAAAAAAGGCAAGAACATCAATCATGTCTATGACAAAACAATACTCTGTCTTTCCGAGGTCAAGAGTGATCATATAGTTGGTCATAACATTGATGAAAATGAAACTAACAACTCTACCCCTTTGGATTTTCTCCCAAGCAACAACACTCTGAAAATCAAATCAATGTCTTAAAAATTAGAGAAAATCAAGAACATCAACCGACAAATGTGATGACTAGGGGGCAATCCAAGGTAGTGTTAAAGGGAGTTGGATCTAAACATGCAGTTCCACCTCCATCTCATTATAAATATTGTTGATCAATTGTAAAACATTCCTGCACAAATATCAATACTAGAACTCCTTAAATTATCACCATTGCATAAGGAAGTTCTAGAACAAGCACTAGTTGCCACCACAGTACCAAAGAATCTAGATGTTTGTCAGTTCCAAGCTATGGTGGTACATTTGACTACCCCGCATTGTCTCTCATTCTCTAAACAAGATGATGTCTCGCTCAACCATCCCCATAATACTGTGCTCCATATTGAAGTCCTAATCCATAATCATCGCGTCAAGAGAGTTTTAATAGATGGGGGAGCTGGTCTGAACATTTGCACTCTCAAGTTAATCCATGCACTAGGGTATTCTGATGACACTATTGGTGCTTGGAGAAAGATGAATATAAAAGCCTATGATGAAGAAGAAAGATCATCTAAAGGATTAATTGTGTTACCAATTCAAGTGGGTCCCATAATGAAACATATAGCATGTCAAGTATTGGCAGGAGATTTGGCATACAACATACTCTTAGGACGACCATGGATCCATGAAATGCAGGTCGTGCCTTCAACATATCATCAATGCCTAAGGTTCCCCGTAAATGGCCAATAGGTGACTATAGCTGTTGATTACAATCATCCTGAACATTGTGACACACTTAGGATCTCTCAAGATACCTTTGTGCCTCACAACAGGGAAGCTTCCAGTTCAAAATAATCCAATGAGGAAAAACGTCCATGTATTTCCACCAAGTGGGTGGTAAAGAAGGATAAAGCAAAAGAAACAAGTCATGTTGAAAATCAATCAATAAACAATTCGGATCCACAAAATTCTCTATCACACAACTTTCAAGAGAAAGTCTAGCTGACAGATAAGGGAATGGGGTAGTATTCTATGGAGCAATCGCTTAACCTTTCACAGTTAATGCCATCTCCTAAAACATATGGTCAACCATCTATGATCAAACCTAACACATCATTACCTGTCACAGTTCTTGAGGAATGGTTCATTAAAGCCGACACCATAGAAGAAAAATATGACAACAAAACAATCCTGGATTGGCTATACAAGGATGAGGAACCCTCGGCATCAAACATCAGTATCAAAAATGTCAATATCAAAACCGACAAGTATGAGAAGGGGAAAGCTATCCTCAAAAAAATGGGTTATGAGGGAGAAGGACCTATTGGATTAAGGAAAGATGGAATCATAGAACCTATTTAGCCTCTCACTCTCCATTCCAAAGAGAAACCAGGAGTAGGATATTCTTAAGAGAAAAAATAGGATATGACAAAGAAAGTTGTTGAATAGATCCTTCAACTTAGAGATAGCTCTGAAACAGATTCAAATGAATATGAGTGGGAGGTGGGTTCTAAAGTATCTCTCATCAATATTCAAGTTGACGTAATCCAACAATATGTATCTACGCATGAGGAGGGACAAGGTTCAGGGTCTAGACCATTCATTGCAGTATCACTAAATATCGATGACTCTAGTGAGGATGAACAAAAATTGAGTGAACTAGACGATTTCGAAGAGGGTACCATCATTGATATTGATATCCCTGATAATAAATATGACGCTATTTCTGTCCTAACCCTCACTTCCATCGACCCAAGTCAATCTGATGACATCATGCCATTAATCCATCTAGAACTTACTGACTGGGAACCTATCGAACCTTTGAATGTACCATAATTTGCAAATGATGATGCCATCGTTAATTTCCTATGTCATGATGAACCTAGTACAAGTTATATTTGTAATAATCATAACAACACGACTCGGTGGGAGGGTGTCAAATCTTCCAGTTGCAAAAGTGAAAATAGGGAAAATAGATCTCATGGTGAAAATCATTCTATGGGAGCATTAGATCTGGAAAAAGACAAAATAAAGAACGCATCCAACGGTGAAAACCTTTCTGAGGCACCGAAGGATGGAATATTTTGACACTCTTCCTGAACATTATCATGAGTGATCATCAATTCTGGTAGAACCAAGACAGTCTGTGGACATTTGCATTGAAGAGAAAGTGAAAATCCTACATCTAGCAGAATCAATGACTGATCAAGAGAGATTGAAATTTATTAATTTCTTTAAAGAAAGAAGCATCAACTTTGCTTGGTCATATTTTGATATGCCAGGCTTAGATCCAAATCTGCTCATGCATCATTTATCTTTGTCCGCAGGAATCAAGCCTGTTAAGGAAAAATATAGAAAAATGCATCCTCATATCGCATTGATGGTAAAGAAAAAGTTAAAGAAATTTTTGGATGCCAAATTCATAAGGTCTATAGACTATTCCAAGTGGATATTGAACATTGTACCTATTTCAAAGCCAGGCAACAACATTAGGATATGTACGGATTTCAGGGACCTCAATAAAGCATTCCCGAAGGATGATTTTCCATTACCAAACATAGACATCATTGTGGACTTGATGGTAGGGCATGCCATGTTATCAATCATGGACGGTTTCTCCATGTACAATCAAATAAAAATAGCTCCAGAAGATCAGGAAAAAATAGCTTTCACATGTCCATGGGGAACCTTCTACTAGAACGTCATGCCATTTGGTCTGAAAAATGCAGGAGCCACATATCAAAGAACAATGACAACAATATTTCATGATATGATGCACACCTTCATGGAGGACTACGTGGATGACATCTTGGAAAAATATTGTACTAGCGAAGGGCATCTACACATCCTAGGCAAAATCTTCACACGGCTAGAAAAATTCAATGTCAAGTTAAACCCCAAGAAGTGTGTCTTTGGGGTCACATCAGTGAAACTATTGGGATACATTGTCTCAGAAAAGGGCATTGAAGTGGATCCAACTAAAGTCAAAGAAATAATGGAGATGCCACCTCCTAAGAATATCAGTCAACTCCGATCACTACAGAGAAGGCTCCAATCGATCAGGAGATTTATCTCCCAGCTGGCAGACAAAAGTCATCCTTTCAATCATCTGTTACATAAAAATGTGGTATTCAAATGGGATCATGGATGTGAAACAAAATTCAATCAAATAAAACAATATCTAATGTCACCACCCATTCTCATGCCACCCACAGAAGGAAGACCTTTGATATTATACATTGCAGCGACATACATCTCTTTGGGGGCACTATTAGCACAAGAGGACTATGAAGGGAAAGAACATGCCATATACTATATCAGTAGAACATTAAATGGCTATGAAATAAATTATACTTTCATAGATAATTCTTGCTTGGCGGTGGTGTTCACTACTCAACAGCTAAGAAACCACATGCTGACTCATACAATCAGACTAATAGAAAAGATTGACCCTTTGAAGTATTTACTAAGTAAATCTCCTTTAACGGGTAGACTGGAAAAATGGCTCATGCTCCTAAGTGAATTTGACATTCAATATGTGGAAAGAAAGGTGATCAAGGGTCAAGCAATCGTTGAACAATTAGTTGAAGGTCCTCTACCAGATGATCGAACAATGACAATGGAATTTCCAGATGCAAATATTATGAAAGTGATGCCATGACAATGGGTATTATATTTTGATGGATCGTACGCACAGTGAGGATCAAGAGCAGGGATTTTGTTCATCAATCCCCAAGGACACACAATTCTGAAATCATATAGACTAATGTTTCAATGTACAAATAATATGGTAGAATATGAAGCATTGATCATTGGGGTCAAAATAGCAATCCAATGGAAGATCACAGACTTACAAGTATATGGGGACTCACAACTAGTCATTTATCAAGTAAATGACAAGTATCAAACAAAGGATAAAAAGTTGATGCCCTACAAGCAACAAATAGATGATCTAAAATAGTTCTTCGTCACTATGAAGTTTGATCAAATTCCAAGGGTAGAGAACAAAGTTGCGGATGCTATGGCCACAATTGCTTCATTATTACAATTGCTAGAGAAATGTGTTTGTTATGAGTTTATGGTAGAACACGTATCATATCCTTCCCATAATAATTCAGAATCTAGTACCATATGCCATCTAGAAACCATTGAAACCTCCATCTACGAAAAAACCTATGCTTACTTGAAAGATACTATCCTACCTCCCGATATTTCTAGGAACCAAAAATGAAGTTTAATTTGCCAATCCGCCCAACATATATTAATCACATACATCCTTTATCATCGAGGTCTTGATGGTACCTTACTTCGATGTATAGAACACGACGAATCTGAAATGGCCTTACGAGAGGTTCACGAGGGTATTTGTGGTACTCATTCGAGTGGGATAACTCTAGCTAAGAAACTACTCCATTTGGGATATTATTGGCCATGCATGGAGAAAGAATCATATCAGTTTGTCAAGAAATGCCAAAAGTGTCAGGTTCACAGCAATCCGATTTATGCACCGGCTCAGTAACTGCATCCTTTTACATCAATGTGGCCCTTTTGTCAATGGGGATTGGATCTAGTAGGAAAGATACATCCCTCTTCATCCAATGGACATAATTTCATTATCATAGCTACAAAATATTTCACAAAGTGGATAGAAGCAGTGCCTCTTACAATCATCACTGGGAAGCATATTTCCTCTTTCATCTTGAACTACATCATCTGTTGCTATGGAATCGCTCAATCCATTATCACTGATAATGGATGACCTTTCAAGAATCAATATGTCCAAGAACTATGTGAAAATTTCCATATCCAACATCGGTTTTCAATGCCGTACTATCCTCAAGGAAATGGTCAAGCAGAGGCCTTGAACAAAACAATTCTAAAAATTCTCAAAAGTACGATTAATGATGTTGGACGTGATTGGCATGTTGAACTCAATCCTGCACTATGGGCCTACAGAACAAACATCAGGACACCAACAAAAGCTACACCATATGCCTTGGTATATGGATCAAAAGCCATATTACCCATAGAAGTAGAAATTCCATCCCTTTGTGTATCACTCAGAGGAATCATATCAAACAAGGATTATAGGGTATCTAGGCTACAAGAACTGGAGTTGTTGGATGAGTGTCGTCAACAAGCTGTTAATCATCTAACGGCTTATCAACAGAGAATGCCAAGGAGTTACAACCACAGGGTAAAACCGAGGGTCTTTCAGGTTGGTGATTTGGTTCTAAAAGAGAACCCTAGGAATCAGTAGGACAAAGAGAAGAAAGGGAAATTTGAACCTATTTGGCTAGGTCCTTTTGTTGTCATATCAGTGTACGGATCAGGGGAATATTAGCTATCAACATCAGAAGGGGATCTGTTTGATGAACCTATCAACAGTATACATCTAAGAAAGTTCTATACATGAATCTCCTAGTGCATGGGTCAAAATTTTTGAAAAAAGTTTCCTTGATGAAAACTTGGCAAACAGGCATCTTGGAAACAGAAAATACAAAAAAAGAAAAGGAAAAAGAGAAAATAGAAAAATATACAAAAACAAAGGGTGTAATCAAAACCTGCAAACAGGCGTCGTATGTGATTCTAAATAAGATTTCCCATCTATTTTGAACATATCAGGATCATTCATTTGGCAGTCAGTATCATCTCATATCATATCATTAGTTTGGACATCATTGCATCCATATCAAAAATCATTTCACATGGTCAAGTCTCACTCCAAAGCTTGGGGGAAACATTTGGATATCACTAGGGGCAACAAAAACATTGATTTCATCAATATGGGAGAACAAACAGTATGACCGGAAAGCAAAAACAAAGATCAAAGGCGCAACATAAATCACCATTAGTAGGGCATCAATCATCCGTATTATATCGAAAATCCAAAAACATGTGAAACATGTCAGTCTAGAAAAGTGAAATCCAAAAACATAGGTCTATGTCAGTTGAACTATGTGGTCTCTGCGTGTGTAATGTAGGCAAGGCTAATCTTTTATCAGCCCTCGAGACCCCTAGGATAAGTCAATGGGTAAGGTCTTTGTTCAAATATCTCGAAAAATACAAAAAACATCACAAAATCAGGATGGATGATCTAAAATATGAATAATAAATGAAACACTCTAATTAAAAGATGGATAAATTGCATTTTGATTATCATTTCTTAGGAGTTACTCGATGATGTATTGCACTAGAGAAACAAGGAAAAAGAATGATATTTTTATTGTTTGTTGTCTGTACGTTAATCATATAAATGTATGAATTGTTGGGGGATGTGATATGCAAATGTATCACCGATGACATTCATAATTCACACACTCAAATGATTAATCTTTGTTTGTTTACACAATGAATGCTCAGGTCATCTTAGTTCAATTATACCTAGATGCTTGTGTTCGCTTGCAATATAAAAAATCATGAAAGTAATACTCAATTCATCATTGGTCTAACACAACCATTGATGCTTGTACTCACTTTCAACATCCTATAAAACCTCTATGATGATACCAAGCAAAAAAATATTGTTAAAATGACATTGGTTGCATATAGTTGCATGATAAAATTAGATTGCATTAATAAAAAATCATTATTTGCAGAGTATTTGCTGCATAAAAGAAACAAATCAATAATTATCTTTTCTACAATCATGATTGAGTATACTTGATAGAAATCCAAAAAAAATAATCAAAAGCATATGTCATCATCATTTATCATATCGTTATTATCATCATCACATCGCAATAAATGCATCATTTGTAATCCATATCATTACATTATAGAATTATCATTTGATCAAAGCATGTCATTATTATCATTATGTTATTATTTCACATCAAATACATCGTGCATTACATCATCACATTCATTACATTTTTATCATTTATCATGTAGAATACATCATCATCATCATTATTATTATGTTATCCATACATCCATATATCCACACATTTCATTATGTAAAATAAATGCAAGTCGTGTCATTATCATCATTATATTATCTATACATCATCATTATCATTTATCATTTAGAATTTCATACATTACATCATACATCCATACATCAAATATTTTACAGATACATTCATCATAATCATCATCACATTGAAATAAAAGCATTCATAAAGAAACATCCATCACATTAAAATCCGAAAACATCATAGGATCAAATCAACTGCATCATATATATATATATATCATCATGTGTCAAGTGTACAAAGAAGTATGAAGTAAAGATACATCATAAAAATTGAGCTAAATCATAGTATACATCATATCTCAAAAAGAATACATCCACGAAATCATAATGGCATCTATGATCTGCTACTGCCAGAATGTGTGGGCCCAATGGGACTAGTACCACCACCACCCCTGGAAGGACCAAAATCTCTGGGATCTCCTCGAGGAGGCTATTTCACACCCTCACTAATAGTCTGAGTGCAAGTTCGACCAGATCTCGATGGGGCATAGCTGACTCTACGATCAACAGGCACTGCATCATGATATCTACTTCGATAAAACTCTGCCTCTCGGCTAGCTCGCAAAACCTCTCTCATATAATCAACCATTGAGGTACCATCAGCCACTCTCTGTAAGGTCTTGGCTGTCTCTTGTGCCCTCTCGACAATCTCTCATGCACTATCTCACTTAGCTGTCAATGTGGCAGCCTGAGTCTGCACAATGGCCAACTATCCCTGAACCTATGCTAATGATTGAGCATGGGCTTGAGCCTAAGCCTGCATCTGAGTCTGCGTCTGGACTAGCAAACCCCGGGCCTATACCAACTGTCCCTGCAATGTCTAAACCTGTATTTGGATACTTGCAATCTGTCTTTGATGATCCATTGACAGTACCGCCATTGCTCGCCTCTTACGTGGCCTACTAGATGAAGGACCTGCACTGACTAGCCCTGCCCCTCTGCCACCTCCACCACCACCATCATTGTCATTGTTGCTATTGTCATAACTACCACCCTCTGTACTACTTCCTGAAGGAGTATCACCCCCACCCCCACTATCCTTTGAACCCTCGACATCCTCCTCCTCTATAGGTGACGATGTTGGATCATCGGGAATGGTGATGTGAGGGTGTGGAGTCAAAACCAAAAATGCAGCGTACTCCCATGTCACTGCCGCCTTTGCAATGTCTTTGCGCATGTCCCAGGGTGACGGCTACAATGCTCTGTATCCCTCTACAATGGCCTCATATGAAAGATATGGCCCCCAATCTGCTACATCACTCTGCTGCCTAGCATAGTGAGCAACTCCCTATGGCATACACAGTACAATGCCATACTATCTATAGATTTGTCATAGCAGGAATCTCTCCAACACAAAAGGTGTCCGACCAATCAGGTACATGGAATCATAGAGGTATCCGAGCGCTGCATCATCCTCATCCCACTGCTCAAAGTCTGGATATGGCCTCCAGATGACGCTCTCTGTATCGTCAAGAACCCGCCTCCAATGCTCCAACTTACCCATCCGAACCTAGGTAAGCCAACCTCTGTATCGAAACACATATGGTCTACTTGCTGGTTTGTCCATCACTGGAAATGGACGAGCAATTGAAAAGTTCTCCCATGCTCACACCTATAACAGGGTCATCCCTGCTGATAGACTTCGAGCCCCAAGGTATACCATTGAATGAAGATCATGATAAAGATGCACCATCATGCACATCCCCCAAGCGTAACTTGTACCATGTACGACCATGCTCTCTAATATCCGGCCCCAGCCCATAAGAAATCCCTTTGACCTACGATCAAGGCAAAGGAAACGTCCAATGAATCCAGCAAGCACTGTTGGAAGTGCAACATACGCATCAGCAATCGTCCTCCATCGGACGCTCGGGCCTACAATGTGAGGATCCTGAAACACTTTGTGGAGAGCATCTATCCCACCAGCCTCATGTGAATCATACACTAAAATCTCACCCATGAATGGAATGTGCAAAATCCGCCACACATCCTCAGGTGTTACCATCATCTCTCTAGTGGGTAGATGGAAAGTGTTAAGGTCACTATGCCATCTCTCAGCCAAAGCGGTAAGGAGAGCCCGATTAATCCTAATCTGGGACATGTCAAGTAAACTAGTTAGACAACATCGGCCTAAAACTTGAATCTCATCTGGAGTCAGATGAGGAATCAAATCAGTTGTCCAAGGAAACCATTCTCGCATCTGGAGAGTACCCAGATCCTCCTATCACAATGAAAATTCTAAAATCAGTACAGTATGTCAAGAAATCAAAAGTCATTCTACTATCAGGTCTAATAAAAAATTGGTATGAATTTTTGATCAAAATTCATGTACAACATCAACAAAATTCACCTATCATGAGGTTCATCAAACATTATCTAATCTCACCTATCATGAGGTTTATTAGGTATTAAATCATTTCCTCGCCTATCATGAGGATCATCACAAAATAGGATTACTTCTCGCCTATCATGAGAGTAAGTCTTATTAATAATCAAAACTCAATCATCAGGGAATTTGATAATCAATCATACCAATATGAAGAATGGACATGATCAGAACTAACAAAATCAAACTTAACTAAGTCAAAATCTACAATTCTAACATAGATGCGCTAGAACAGGCATCAAAAGCACTAAAAATCAAAAGCACTACTTTATCAATCAAATGCGCTAGAATAGGTTTCCAAAGCGCTAATCTATTCGAAGCACTATTTCGCACCTCCGATGCGCTAAAACATGCAATCGAGGCGCTACTTTACCCAAAGCATCGTTTTACCGCATCGATGCGCTAAAATAGTCCATCAAAGTGCTACTTTATCAAAGCTTTATAACAGACCATCGATGTGCTAAATAACCAAATCAAAGCGCTAGAACTCTCTAGGCGCTAAAATCCGACATCTATGCGCTAATTCTAACTACCTAAGCGCTACGTCATGAAAGTGCTACATTATCCTATGAAAGCGCTAGAGAATATAATGCAAGTGCTAAATCTCAAAGCACTAATCAAGATTATGGAAGCGTTACACCGGAGTGAAAGCACTAAAGCGCGGCTTGAAAGCGCTACACCGGAGTGAAAGCGCTAAAGCGCGGCTTGAAAGCGCTAAACTAGCTAAAATACGTGGAAAGCAATAAAAATCATAAAAAAACAAAATTGCATGAAAAACAAGGAGGATTACGGATACATACCAGAGGTTTGTAGGTGGTCGGCCGTTGGTAATGTCAAATGCGCTCAAAACGGTGAGTGTGGTAAGGGATTGGCATCCTACTCCAGCTGGCTGAAATGTCTCCCTCACTGAAGTTTAAAAATCAAAAGGTTCAAATGACTTTGAAAATGACCTTTTGTACTATATATAACTTTTGGGAAAGGGATTTTGGCGGGTTTTATTATATTTTAATTAATTTTATTCATGGAATTAATTTAAACTCATCCACGGGCTCGATTTTCTTCATCATTGTCGGGAGATAAATCAAATCTTCATCAAATCATCATCAAATCAACAAATCATCATGAAAATTCAAAAAATCTTAAAAATCATCACATCATTAATTTATCTCCTGAGGGGGGCATATTATCGGCAATCATCTGAAAATCACTATCTGGGGCACACTCATTTTTTAAATTTTTTTATTTTTATCATCGATTCTGCTAGTGGCAGCAAAATTTTCTTCAAAGCAATGCATAAACACATCACTTTGAAGAGGGGAAAAATGTATACACCTAAAAATGGTCCAGAGAATCTGATTAATTAAATACGAATTATTTGATTAATTATCCTAAATCCCTCTACTGTTTAAATAAATAGAAATATTTATTTATATAGTTCACATTTATTTCTTCTAAATTAATTAAATAAACAAAATTAAATAATTTTTTTGATTTAATTATCAAATCCCTATTTTTTTCTATCACATCGATCTCAAATTAATTAAATAAAGATTAAACACTTTATTAATTAATTTCCATATTCTTCTGTTTAATTTAATAAACAAATCCTATAGTTTGTTTGATTAAATTATTTATCTCCCTTTTCCTAATTTAAATAAATAAAAAATATTTAAATAAAGGCATAAGGAATATTCCATCTATATTTCCTCAAAAATGAATTAGATATCCTATGTCTAATTTATGTAAAAAATATGTCAAAATTAATGCTTTGAAACTTCACGGGAATTTTTGGAGACAAATTCCAAATTCTTCTCTCAATCCTCCTCCATCAATCTTTCCTCTTCTCTTGCCTGGTGTTTTCATGGGTAGAGAAAATCTCCGGATTTCTCTCAATCTCCTCCATCTCTCACCATTCAATCCTCCAGATTGAATCCAAGCCTCTCAATGCCATCCCTGTGCATTTCTATAGCCAGGGCATCTATAAATACAACCTCATTCAACCAAGAAAAGGATCCAGATAATCTAACTTATGCACTCTTACTCTGCAGGAATTCAAGCATCAAGCATCCAAGCATCTAACATCCAACAATCAAGCTTTCACAATCATGGCTGCTTCCTGTAGCTGCATTTATCTATTTCCATGTCAATTCATAATAGTTTAGATTATTTATCATCTAGTATTGTCATTTAGCTCTATATCATTGCATTAGCATCTTTCTCATTTTTCAGATAGTCATTTTAATAGTCACATTGCTTTCACAATCTGAGAGCAACAATGATTTAATAAATATTTGGAGATAGAGAGCAATATGACACTTTCAATATATTATTGCTTTGATTTAGTTCATTTGGTTATGTCTTTGCTATAATGTCGTATTAAGAAGTGTCTGTTGTGATTTTCACTTTATTCACACTTACACAACTCAAGAAAAGAAGAGAGAAAGATGAAGGTAAAGGTAAAAGAAAAGAGATCACACACAAAGTGCATAGGGGATCTGGTTTTACAGGGTCAGATCTACCTTTATTCATAAGTAGTAGGTAACCATGGTGAGAGGCGAAATATCATCAATACCCAACCAAATGAAGAAGAATGCACATAAGACAAAGTAAGAATAAAAAATTGGGTCAACATGGAAGGAGGCCTAAATGCTCCCGATGCTTTGCATCATCCCCAAATTCAATCACAAACATGGAAGAATGAAGATACATATAGAGGAAGGTTTACAACACAAAAACCACACCTATATCCAAGCACCAACAGGTGTGACGAGGGTCATCTAGGCACGCATAGCACGATCACGAGGGAAGCACAACACAACACACAAACACATCTAATCTAAAGATCAAGAAAAGGGTCTTCCCCTAACACTAGTCGACCAAGAGGTCACCAGGTTACCACTCTAGATCATCATAGGGGGAAGGATGGTGAGCTTTCAATGGCGTAATGTTAAGGGGAGGATCTTCCAACCCTCCTGCAACAAGGACTAAGGTAGATGGACTAGTGAGGTATCCATCACTCAACTCTTGTGGGTCTAAGGTCAATGACTTTGTGAAGATTGCTGATAAGGTCAAAACTTTATCTACCAAGTTAAACATACACTTAATGGGAGTGCCATGTTTCACCTTGGTGGATAGAGGAGTTTGCACCAAAGGTTCACCGCTAGGCTCATCGAGAGAGTCAGGAACAGTGTCAAACTCAGGGGAGGCTAAGACTGGTTCCGTTACTAGGATAGAACAAGTCAACTTGGGGCCACCTTTAAGAGAAGGTGGTCTCTTCTTATATCCTCCACTATTGGAAGGACCGCACTCTAGCTTCTTCATCGGAGGGGGTGAACTCCCCACAAATGAAATAAGGTGGATAGAAGAGGATATAACCATAGTGGATACAACCAAAGTATTAACCATATACATGGGCTTCAGGAAAGGAAAGACATCCGGAACAGAAGTCAGCAAGGGTGGCTCTACCGAAGGAGCGATAAACACCTACACCTTTTTGAGTGCATGTGTTCTCATAGTGAGAGCCGAAAGGGATTTAGAGCTAGTTTGGATAGAGACAAAAGAGGGGAAAGAGGAGGTCACATCAGGAGGTGTCATCTTCTCCTCCTTCTAAGAGGAGGCTTGCTTAGCCAGCAAAGCCTTTTTCTAGCACTTACGCTCACATGCAAGGTAGTTCCTA
This sequence comes from Sequoiadendron giganteum, assembly GCA_007115665.2. Classification (NCBI taxonomy): domain Eukaryota; kingdom Viridiplantae; phylum Streptophyta; class Pinopsida; order Cupressales; family Cupressaceae; genus Sequoiadendron; species Sequoiadendron giganteum. The sequence continues at coordinate 294,082,967 of CM021100.1, forward strand.
CGACTCTTTGAACCAGAAGCCAAAGTTTGTGAAGGGAAGAAAGGATTTTGTTCAGCCATGGGAGTATCTTCCATAGCTATTTCCTGCAGAAGGAAAAACTCTTGAATGGGAGAAGAAGGGGCAAGCTTAGAAATGGTGGGAGGAATTGACTCTACCATCTTAGAGGTGGATCCTTTTCTATTCAGGGGAACAGGAAGAGATCGAGGGGAAAATTCTCTCCACAAGCCTTTCTTTCTACGATAGAAATAGTACCAGGGTCTTGGGGACCCATTAGGGAGATCCGATATCCTGATCTGGGGCTTTTTCCAAGGAGGCATCATCGGACTCAGCGGATAGAACTTGGGCTTGTTCATCCAATACTCTTCCCAGGAGAGGGGAGTAGATGATTCAGTCTTAGAGGGAGCAAGCTTCTCCTTTCCTTTTTAGGAGGAGGAGGTAGTTGGTGGCTCAACTACAGGAAGGGTCAACTTTAAACTTCCCTTGCCTCCAGTCTTATACTCACATAGTTTTTGTAAATTAGGTCTATTCTTTGTGGGAGTAGACTGATGGGAGTTGGCCAAAAGTGATCCAACGAGTATCCCCAATGAGATACTAGAGGCTGATATCCAGTGTCATGCACCACATGCACGCCACCCTCATGGGAAAAATTAAGGAATTTATGGATTACGAAGGTGATCCTTTTTATGGAAGCCAACCAGGGTATGCCTAGATTCACTATAAATAGGTCTGACTTGGGAATAATGTCGAAGACCGCATCTATGTTCCTGGGTCCAACCAGGATAGACAACGTCATCGATCCATAGGGTTTAAGATAAACTCTATCATGCATACGGATGATGGATTTTACTTCTTCGTAAACTTCCCTTTGTAGGGAATTTAAGAGTAATGTATCCTCCCTGACAAAATTCACTCTATTCATGGGGTCAACTAAGACCCCTGTCACAATGTTACCATTGAGGCAAGTGCAAATATAGAGCAGAGAAGCCCTACCATTTGTTGGCACGTTTTATGAAGTAAATGTTACATCTAGTGAACCCATCGCAAGATGAGGAGAGGGAGTAATAGTAACCATGTTAACATATTTCTCAGGGCAAGAAAAAGAATCAGAGGGATCGATAATCATGTTAGCAGAATGTGCCAGAAATGGGTCAGTGTATATCTGCAAGTCACTGTTAGCTTTCGCCATTGAGTTTTTTCGTTTTTTTATTACTCCCATCAAGATGGATAGTATCGTTCTCAATGTGATATTATATCTCATGATGCAGGTGCATGCAACATTCAGTATTGTGTCTCTTAACTCGATGGTATTAATAATATGTGTTTTCTTCATACCAGTTAGGGTACAGTTCTCTAACTGGTTTAGGAGGTGGTAGGGTAAGGATCTTATCTTTCACCAACTTCTACAAGATGGAAAAATAAGATTTTGATAGCTTCGTAAAATTTTGGTCACATTTGAGGCCTTTGTTATCCACAATAGCTACAACATTTGCAATAGTTTTACCTCTTCCAGAGATCGATACGATAGATCTTCCTTCAGAATGAGAGTGCGAGGGAGGACCCCCAAACTGAACTACCATTTGTTGGTACTCTCATAAAGTTGCATACAAGTGTGCGAAAGAAGGATACTTCATGAGGGCACAATTATCTTGCCAAGGTCTTTGTAAGTTCTCTATGAAGACCTTTTGTACATCCGAGTTGGGTAACAGATACGAGATCTATGAGAAGAGTAATTAGTACCATGCTATAAAGTCTATAATCTTCTCATTATCCCCTTTTTTGCATCGAACAAGGTTTGATAAGGTCATCTTTGGTTCGATATTGGCTTGGAACTGTTGCAAGAATTGATTCACAAGCTAATCTAACGTGAAGATGGAATTATCAGGAAAATAATAGTACTAATCTAGTGTTGTATCTTTGAGGGATTGGGGAAATAGATTTGTCATCAATGCATTGTGATTTAATTTTTTTGTGCATAAGGTGTTAAAAGGTGGACACATGTGTCTTTGGATCCCCTTTGCTACCGTATTTCTTGAATTTGAGAATCTCCATCCCTTGCGAGAAAGGAGTGTTTAAAATTGTAAGCGACAACGGGTTGTGTCGGAAGATGGGCTAGAAAATAGGCTAGGCCGAGGCCTGGGAAAGGTTTTCTAGCTGGTTCTACATCTTCCCCATATTCTAAAGAAGGCTATTTAAAATAGGCTAATTAGAAGGCATAGGGCCACTATAATCACCTCCAAAGCCATCACCTAGACTGCCGCCATGACTAGTGCCAGAGCCACCACCAATGCCGCCACCACCAGTGTAACTTCCACCAAAGCCACCACCACCATGACTTCCATTGAAACCCTCTCCGCCAATGACACCCCCACTTATGAAGTTTCCGCCACCAAAGCCCCCACCTATCATCTCACCAAACCCTCCACCATTGGAGACAATGGAAGGGGTGAAGTGGAAACCCAAAGGGTTCCTGTTTACTTTGTCAGTTTAAAAATTATTAGAAGTAGTAGGTACACTGATCAAAGGGACCGCGTCAGCCATATATATGGATGTAAGAGGCATCGAAATCTCTAGCTATCTCTCACGTTCCTCGAAGAGGCCACCTCATGTCGTATGACTATGGCTCGAGGGGGCATGCTTCGGCCAGACCAATGAGACTAGTTAAGAGCTCTACTCCTGGCCGATCTTTTTCCACCATGTATCTTATTTCACTGATCAGTTTAGCAGCCCTAGCCATCTTCGAGTTTCCTTATAGGTGATTTTCCAATGCACGTAACCCTCTACCGAGGCTAATGAAATATTCAGAAGGGATACAACCAAACTCATGCTCATCTATGAATGAGGAGGATCAGTGATGCAAGAGGGGTATTGATGCGATCAGTTTCATCAAGAAACCTAGGCTCCCCTTGCGATGCATGCTCCTGTGTGAATAGACCAACCACAAAACTAGAGAAAAGGCCAATAGTGAAACTAGAGGAGACGATCTTTTCCATCAGAAGGTGTCACAATTTTTTTTGAAAATATTCCCAGAGGTCGTAGACTGGGTTGTGAAGCTCATAAAATTTCAGAACACACAAGGGTACAACGACCAAGACGTATAAGAGAATTTTTTTAGAACATCGACAAATGGGTAGATGTAGGTTCATGTCAAGTTCACCATAAATGTAAGAGAGGGGGACCAACCATTGCAAGGCCCCAAGTCACGAAAGGCCAAGAGAGGAAAGGTTGCCATAACTTATCTCAGTTTAAAGGAACGTTAAGAGAGAAGGGATGGGAATGATGAAGACTATGAAGTCCTTCGATCACTTTCCAATCTTGAGAACTGAAGGGAGACTAGGTGAGTCACTCTTTAAGGTCAACTCTACGTCTCAAGTAGCTCTTTGTTAGAGGAGAAAAGCACGATTTTGGGATGAAAATGCGGCGTGTTGGAATCTCATAGGCATGCTAGCATTCGTATGGCTAGAAAACTAGAGAGACGAGGTTAAAACCTCTAGAAAGGACTACTAGCATAGTTTAGAGGTTTCTTGAACAACAAAATGAGATTAAGAAGAATGAAACACAAATATGAATGTGATAAAAGAAATATTACCATGAGTGTGACAAAGATAATTTTGTAGAACAATTCTCTCACCAGCTTGCTTCAAGATCTCTCCACCTGCACACACAAAAAAGGGGAAATGTTGGGGTTGTTTAGGGGCCTACCTCAGTCAAGTCGCCGTTTTTGTGTTTCCACCTCCACGGACAACCAAGTTTGCAACGGTTGGAATAAAGATTAAGAAGGGAATACAAGCTACGTAAACAAAAGACACTACAAAATAGTACATGCTTACTCAACCAAGATGATAGAGAAAATGAGAGGAGCTTACCACCTCCGTCCAAAGCGGTCAAGGCTTGTGGAGGAGAAAATGAGAGGAAATCAAGTCTCTGTTGCAATGGTGTTTGTCCTACGCTTGCACAATCAGAGTGATGGAGTGGTAGATTGTTGCAATGGAGTGTAAAATTCTGCTACAAATTTTGAAGTGAATGAATGGAATGGAGAGAGTGCTCAAACGATCTTGCCAAACTTGAGAATGGATGGAATGGTCAAGAATACAAAGGAAAATATGAAAAATGGCCATATTCGGGTTAGTCAGCTAAAGAGGAGTGCTACACTTCAACTTCCAATGGGAAGTGTAACGTCTTTGCAGTCTCCAGGCGTAGGAATCTACTAGGGATGTAAGTGCGCCATGTGGACGTCTACATGCCATGCGAGAATCCCTGACATAAACTCCCCCATCAACACATAAAATAGGCTCCAAGTGGAATGTGAGCAGTGGGCTTAAGTGGAATTAAGGCTCTGCCTTAGGTTTGCTAAAGTGTAAGGGGGTAAAAGGGAATTTGTGTTAGGGGTGAAAATTCATGCTTATACACAAATATAATGCAGGTTCACTTATATCTTAGAGATTGTGGATCAATTCAATAATGATATCCGTAATCAACCTCCATACCCTCCATCTTCACCACCTTCACCTTCACCTTCACCTCTACCCACTCCACCTCATAACCCCCCACCTCCACCACATGAATCTGATGGTGCTTGGTTATCAACATAGATCGATGCCAATGTTAGATCCATTAAGGACCGAATCAATGCTATTCAAAAAGAAGAATGTATCACACTACCTTTGAGGCATTTTGTTGTTGATGTTGTTAAGTCCATGGATGCGGTCTTAGATGAGCATCAATGATGGATAGAGGAGAGGAGAAAGCTTGATTCTGAAAAGGAAAACACAAAGAAATGAAGAGATGTAGTAGAGAGCCACAACACTTTATAAATTAAGACAATGATCTTATATTTATGAATTTGGTTGGATGGATAATTTTAGTGATGACTTTATGAATTTGGTTGGATGGATATTTTTAGTGATGAATTTATGAATTTGTTCATATGGTTATTTTTGGTGATGAATTTATGAATTTGGTTAGATGAATCTATTTATTGATGAATTTATGAATTTGGTTGGATGGATCCTTTTATAGTGATGAATTTATGAATTTGGTTGGATAGATATTTTTAGTGATGAATTTATGAATTTGGTTGGATGAATATTTTTTAGTGTTGAATTGATAAATATAATAGTATAATGATGAATTTATAATAGTATAATTTATGACTACTATCATAATTTCTCCTATTGGAAAAAAATAATTTACATTCCTTAGACATAAATGAGCCTTTCGTGAATGTTTTAAGTTTATTTTTAATATGTATATGTATTAAATTTACATAGTTCTAGATCTTAAATTTTGAAATTTTTATGTATACACATGGTAAAGTTGAATGATATATGCATGCATTATACATCCTATTTTTTATTTTAAATGTATGTATCTTAAATTTTGAATTTTGTATGTACATGTTCAAGTTGAATCAATGTATGTATGTGTATGTATATGTATGCACATCTTATTTAAACAAATTTGCATGTACGTTTAAAATTTAACTATTTTAATGTAGGTGAAAACTTATATATATCATCATGGATCGATTTGATATTGATTCAATATGATTAATCCACCTCCTCAACAACCTCCACCTCCACCCCCTTCACCTCATATCCCACCTCCACCACTGATTTGATTTGATGAGGCTCGCTTGCGAGCATAGATCAATGAAAATGTTGAATCCATTGAAAATAAAATCAATGCTATGTAAAATGATGCATTAATTCCACCACATGTGAGATGATTTACATCTACGATGCAAAATGTTGTCGATGCCATTAGATCTATTGATTCTGACTTAGATAGGAATCTATGAGATAGGGAGGAGATTAGACAATTTAATGCAAATGGTCTCTCATATAAAAAAAATTAGACGTAAAAATAATAAAATCCCATCTAGCACCTTATTTTATCAACCCTAATACTTACTAGCCCATTCCTACAACTAAATATAGAATATCCATGAGGTGGTGTATACATTTACAGATGGGTGCACATTTTGGGGATCGATGGTGGATGGTATTTGACAATCCACCACATGCTAATATGGAGGTCCCATTATATTTTTTGATGAAACTATGTGTGTTGGTGGTAGCATGCCAAAATAGAGGTTAGGGGAAAGGGTTGATCCCCAATGCCCCATGCATACACAACCCATTATTTCTCCTCTTGGTCCTGCCGTTTCCATACCTATGCATCAATGTGCGGTGATATCTGCAATAGAATCGCTAAGTACGCTCGTAGGAAACCTTGGTGAGCATGCTACTATGATGGTGGCTCGAGATTGTAGAGACTATGATGATGGAGGAGTGTTCTATAGAGCTTTTCCTAGTACCAATCCATGAGTGTCAAAACCCCATGTATGTACTAGTTCTCATCAGTTATGCTATGGGCCTGATCAGGCCACACCCAGTTCAGGTGGACATGAAGATTCTAGTGGATCATCTGGTCACATTAGTTCATTCGTAGAATTTTTTGCTACAGAGAATCTCCCTACATAAACTAAAACACAAGTATAAATATGCATCTACATGTTGAATTAAATAATAATTTTAATGAACATATATATCAAAAAAAATTGCAACATGTTTTAACAATCAAATTGTTTGGTGTAGATGACACTGACCATAGGGAAATCATCAGCTCCCTGAGTACATATGTCGACATTAGTGCTAATCAAAAACCTTGATGGGGTATTTTGATTTCAATTTTGTAAATTATATTATGAAATAATTTTTTAACTTAGTGACTTTTTAATTTGTAATTCAATCATGAACATATGTTTTAAATATTTAAGTTAGTTCAAGGGACTCAATTAAATTCCACATTGATTCCACATGAGGGATTTTTTAGCACTCCTCCATTGTCGAGCGACTTACATCAGGTGTAGGTACATTTATATTGTAAATTATTGAACTTGTTATTATACTTACAATTATGAATTTTGAATCCACTATATATCAAATGTGCATGCACACTTGTAAATATTATAAGAGTTAATTGTTTATATATGTATGTCTATGTTGACACAACAATGAGAATGGGGATCAAACAAACATTAGATGTGGTGGCTACTCATGAGGCATCTAAATTTTAGGTTGTTTAAAAAAGTTTCTACACAAAGTGTGAAAACTTGAATATATATAAAGCACTAATTCAAGTACACGTGCTTTAAATTTGACCTTGTAGTACTTTGTTAGCTCCAGTATCTACCCTGTTGAGGTCACAACACCTCAAGGAGGACATGCAACACAACCAAATATCATGGTAATTTACATTTTTTATTATATTTAAAGTCAATTATAGATTATACATTGTGATTAACTTAAATTTAAAACTGAATATATATATGTGAGCTCATACATGTTAAATTAGTTTTCTTTTATAGCATGAGACACATATTGTAGTTGGGCATGTATAGAAAGGTGCTTGAATAGAGGGTGTGCAACCTCTTACAGTATAATTTAAATATGATAAATTATAAATTAAACTAAATTAAATCATTTTTAATTATAGACTTACATCTAATTTCAATTTTCTTTCTCTTGTATATGTAGATTGATTTAGAGAATTTAGAGGCTGGTCTAGGTGCACCAGAGCATGTAGAGCCAGATATCATGGAAATTTAATTTTATGATGAATTATAAATTAAATTGTCATTAAATCAATTTTAATCGTCTTATATCTGATTTCATCTTTATTTCTCTTGTACAAAGCGGTGCAAGTCATCTAGGTAGTCTGCATGGTGTGAAGAGGTCTCTTTATTATAGAGAGAATAAGAGGTAGATGATTTCATGGGTTGTATTTGATTATTTCATGGAATACATATTTGGTTTCTCATGGACTTTATTTCATAGGTTGTACTTTGATGGACTTAATATATATTGGTTTCATGGATTTAATATATTAGAAATAATCGACTTTATTATTGTTTATTTTTTATTTACACATGTGCATTTATGCATTTTTATGTGAAATTTTAATATGTAACTGATAGGAAATATTTGTAATTTCCAAAAGATTCATAGTCAAGATATTAATTGGAATGTGAAATTAAATACAAATATGAAATTAATATGAAATTTCAATATTTGTACTTTACAAATTTAGTGTTCCATACATCATATATACATGATATACATGATAATTAGTGAATGAAATTATCTAATTCATTTTTTAAGGGGTCCTAATATATAGGTTATCTAATAGAATAAGAAAATAAATCATAATCTAAAAATAAAAGAAATCTGTTTATATACCACAAAGGGTGAAATTTTAAGAAATAAATAATACCATACAAGATTAGGCAACAAAAAAATATAATGATTATGCAAAAAATGGTGCAAGTGCACGAGGATAAGAAAGGTGAAGCACAAAGGAGTGAAGCTCAGAAATAGAAGAGGGGTGGTGCGCAGAGGCATGACACGTCACAGGAGAAGAGCGACAACCAGGGGGATCAATTGGCGAAAAAGGAACACTAGAGTAAAGAAAGGTGGAGTGATGAGTTGGAGTTCTCGGTACCATTGGAAGCCTTCAGGGAAAAGATCATCAATTGATGGTCTGGTTATGGGAACATTAGAGGGGGTGATCGCGCATAAATCTATAGACTTTCAAATGGGCGCTAGAAAATGGAGTTTGGGTTAAAAAATGTCACCCATATTATCATCGAAAGAATAGGATAAGAGATGGGACCGAAAGAATAAGGTATCGTTCAAGGTAATTTGATGGCCAAGGACCCCCATGGGTTAGATCATTTCGTTCTAACATGATCAATGTCAACAGGAGGAGGCATAAATTAGGCAACCAAGGAAAGAAAAATCGTAGAAGATTGAATAGGTGATTCGGGAAAAATATAGGTTTGAACAATGACATGGAAAGGCATTAGTGTCAGGAGGGTGTGAATGTGGCATGAAACAAGACAATGGACAAGGGCAAGGCCAAAGAAGTCGAGGACGTTGACTCTTCAAAGCTAAAGGAAGGTGAAAATGGTATGACCCCTCCAAATTTATTGCCCTCAATTTCTTTTAATGATGTGATAGTCAATCGAACTAGGGTTTTAATTGAAGACATAGGTATATTTTTGAAATGGGGTGGTGAAGGCCATAGGAGTCAAGAAGTCATTAAGAATTGGTGCTTAGAAACCCAAGGCAACAAAATAGTGGTGAAGGCCCTCAAATGCAACTTCCTTTTTATCACATTCCCTGTGCAAGAAGAAGAGAACAAGGATTTAAAATCAGGACCATATTTTTTGGATTAATCTCAAATGCATCTCTTTGATTGGCACCCTAACTTCAATCCATGAAAGCTAGAGTTAGAGGAAAATTCATTTTGGCTTCGATTGTACAACCTACCCTCATAATACTAGATAGAATATTCTGTCAAGGAGATTGAGAGGAAGCTGGGGAAGTTTAAATTCCTAGACAAAGCCCTTGAGGATTTTGTAAGTGGTACACACTTCAAGTTATGTGTTTTGCTAGCATAGGGAGTCATTTTACCAACAACTATGGAGCTAATCTTAAATTCAGGTAGATGGAAACAAGAGGTGATTAGGAAAGATAATTTGCAGCTATGCCCTAAATGCACATCAATGGTGCACGGTAAGGAAAGGTTCTCTTCTTGGATCAAGGTCAATGGTTTAAATTTGTATTTGGATGGGATAGTGCAATTGAAGGTGGCAAAGAATGCTCAGGTGAAAAACTCCCCAAGTTTTGCAGACATGGAAAAGTAACTTGTGGAGACAATATGGCCCTCAAAATCATCCACAAAGGAATGAGAATAGAAACCAGGCATTTGGTGGACCCCTAGACGGAGGAAAGTCAAAATGAATGTAGGTATGACCAAAATAAACCAGACGACTTGATTACCTCTCCTGGCATGGAGGATTAGATTGAGGATGGCTTCCCTCACCTCACTAATATCCGGGGTTGGGATCAGACATAAGTGAACCTAGGACAGGGGTAGGTCAAGGTGGGGTTGAAGGAGCTAGAGGCTAGTCAATTAGAGGATCTCTCTTATGGTAGGAAATAGGAAGATGGAGTATAAGAAGGTCAAGACTAGGGGAGTTTGGGATTAGAATCAAAATGCAATGAAATATTCAAAGAATAATAGGAAGGTATTATAGAAGAAAGAGGGATTGAGAAAATCCATTCAAGAAGAAAAACTCCAAGGATTAAGTATGTCAGCCAAAGTGGTCATAAATCCAATAAGGAAAAACTAACCTTAGCAGGGTCAACCTAAGGGCCAAACAAAATTGGGGCAAACAATACTCAAAAATGGGAAGGGACTCTGCCTTCCCAGGGAATCATGAGGGTCTTAAGCTGGAATGCTAGGGGCTTAAACACCCCTAGCAAATGGCATCACTTTAGATGCCAATTAGAGATTAGAAAACTTGACATTGTGCTCATTCAAGAGTCAGAATGGATTAGGGAAGAATAGGAGAAGAATTTGAAGTTTTGGAAAGGTTGGAAAGACTGGGAAGGGGTCTCTAGGGAGTCAACTGGGGCATCTAACGAGCTAGGAGTTGTATGGAACCCTTCCACGGTTTGTTGCAGCCTCCTAGAATCTAACTAGAACTGGTTGATAGCATTGGTTAGGACATTTTAGGGCAATGTAGAGTTCAAATTAATCAATGTGTATGGTCTTATGGCTTTAGTAGAGAAGAGAACTCTCTGGGGGATGATTTCGACCACCCTAGGCCAGCTCAAGGAAGAAAAAGTCCTAATTGGTGGGGATTTCAATGCTACCTTAAACAATTTAGAAAACCAAGGATGAATAAGAACCTTGTCCAGGGCTCAATAGGATTTCTAGGAATTTGTGGACAACAATTTTTTAAGGGAGATATGAAAAAAAATGGAATCTTCACTTGGAAAAATAGAAGGTTGGGTTACACAAGTATTGGAGAAAAGATTCATAGGTTTTTGGTGGCAGGGGAGTGGTCCCAGGTGATGAGTTTTCTATAAGCCACAATTTTACCCTGGAGTGATTTAGATCATTTTCCAATTGAACTAAGAATCCAGCTAGAAAGATTCAAAGGCAACTCCCCCTTTCGCTTTGAAAAGATGTGGCTACGAGATCCTGGTGTGAAAGGCCAGATATCTCAGTGGTGGCATGAGGTTTGGGTTGGAAATTAGTCTTTCTATTCTCCTTTCATAAGAATCTCAACCATATCAAAGCCAAATTACGGATCTGGAACAAGGAACACTTTAAAAATATTTTTGAAGAGAGTGATAAGATTGATGTGGAGCTTAGGGCTCTCAACGATAAAATAATAGAAAAAGGTATGGGGTAGGAGGATTTCTTGAAGGAAAAGGAGTTGCTAGGAAAACAATCAAAGGTCTTGGCTAGGGTGGAGTGTCACTAGAAACTAAAATCTAGGGAATTATGGCTTCAAGAAGGGGACAAAGATACGAAATACTTCCATAACACAACTTTGGTCAACACAAGTAGAAATAGGATTACCAATTTGGAAAGAGATGACAGGACCATTACCACCGATGAGGAGGAGATCAGTCAAGAGGTTATCAGGTACTTTGAGGCTCTTTTTACTTAAGAGGCGCAACAGGAAGGGAGGGTAAGGTAAGAGTTTCCTAGGGGAATCCCAAACATAATTTTAGAAGTGGAAAACAGGGAGCTTATCAAACCTATTAGATTGGATGAGGTGATGAACAAAACCTTTCAACTAGGCTCAGATAAAGCCCCAGGGTTGGATGGCTTCTCCACTTTATTCTACCATAGTTTATCAGATATTATCAAGGAGGACTTGGTTAAGGTTTTGGAATAATCTAGAAGAAAGACCACAATGCATGGAGTGATGAATCACACATTCATTGCTCTCATTCCAAAGAAAAAAGAAGCCAAATGCATGGGGGATTTCATGCCAATCTCCTTATGTAATACTATATACAAGATTACAACCAAGGTAATAGAGAAAAAAACTCAAATTGGTGATCAATAGGGTAATCTCTAAGGAGCAGAGTGGATTCATCCTGGGTAGGTCCATCGTGGAAGGTAAAATTGTGGCTCATGAAATGATACACTTGGCAAGAAAATTATGGTTTCCAAACATGGTACTAAAACTAGAAATCCTAAAGTCCTATGATTAGGTAGACATACAATTCTTGTTAGATGTTTTGATTGGGTTTGGTTTTGACAGAAAGCTTGTGGATTGGATCAGTAGCTGTATTGCCTCCCTAATATTTTCAATTTTCATCAACAAAGTGGCCCAAGGTTTCATTAGTTCTTCTCATGGCTTAAGACAAGGGGAACCCCTCTCTCCTTTCCTATTCATCATTATGGTAGAAGCCTTGGGCAGGAAAATTGGCCAAGCTAGGCTGGATGGTTCATGGAAGGGTATTGACGCCGCTGTTGGGGTCGAAGCAAGCACTCATCAACAGTTCGTGGATGACACCATCTTATTTGGGCAATCCAAAAGAGTGGAGGAAATGATGATGAAGGAAATACTAGATGACTATAATAGTGCCTTAGGACATGCTATCAATTGGAGGAAATTAGACGTATTTTTCCTAAATGATTAGCCTAGCCTTCAACGAGTCCTTTCACGGCTAGTGGGTGTGAGAACGACCAATCTTCCTGGGCGGTTCCTTGGCATGCCTTTGTTTGTTGGGGCCAACCGAAAATGATTTTAGGAAAGGCTTGTAGATAGCTATAAGAAGAAGATGGAACTATGGAAAGGAAAATGAATTACTTCAATAGGAAGGCTTCTCATGGTTAAGGTTGTATTGACCACCATCCCAATTTATTTGATGTTTTTTCTAAAGCTTCTTGAGAGAATTTCTATCAAACTTAACCAAATCATGCGGAAGCTCTTTTAGAATGGATTAGATGAAAAAAACAAGATTCCACTATTAGCATGGGAGATGGTGTGCAAACCACAAATGGTGGGAGGTGTTGTCATTCGACAGTTGAAGGTCATGAAGCAAGCGTTGGGAGCAAAATTGTTGTGGAAAATGTATACCGATAGTTAAAAGTGGGTAAAAATATTGAGGAGAAAATGACTAGATTCAGATGATCTAGTGAGTATAATTAGAACACTTAACCTGCCAAAAGGCTCGACCATCTAAAAAATTCATCTGTGAGTGTCAAGATATAATCACTAAGCATGTCATGTAGGAAGTTCACAATGGGTAGAATGCCTCTTTTTGGAATGACTCCTAGGAAGGATTCCCTAAGCTAGGAGATATGGCTCATCTGGAAAAAATCAAGGAATAATCCGTTAGAGTTTGGGGCCTGAAAGTTTGTGATTATGGTAGGAAGGTATGGAGAAATGGTGTGCACCATTGGTTCTGGAAAAACCCTGGCGAGCTTAATGCTCTTGAAGATAAAAAATGACCCTCTATTCAATTTTGAAGGCAATAACGATACCTGATGGTGAAGGGGAGGATACTTTGAGGTGGGTGGCTTCAGTGGATGGAAAATACAAGGTCAAGGTTGGGTACAAGCTCAAAGAAAGGGCAGAGTTGATGTAAATTTGGTCAAATGCACTCTTCTAGGGAAAGAATGCTCTACCGAAAGCTAAGGATTTCACCTGGTTGGCCACTCAAAAGAAAATCCTTGCATAGGATAGGCTGGAAAAATTGGGTTTCAAGGGCCCTAATAGATGCATATTGTGTAAACAGCAGGAGGAAACCGTGTCCCACCTTTTGCGCATGTGCCCATATGCTGAGTTATGTTGGAAGAACATTCTTAGGTTCTTGGGGTTTGAAACCCCACTCTCATAGAGGCTGTGGGAAGGGCTATCAGCACGGCCAAAAAAATATTTCCAAAGGAATTTTTAGCAACATCTAGAAAATTGTGCCATCCACAGTGTGTTGGGAACTCTGGACAAAAAGGAATAGATGAATTTTTAAAGAGCAATCCATGGGTAGGGATGTGTTGGTGCAAAGTTGGGTAGGGGCAGTTATGGAACTTGTAAATGTAGCTACCAAGAGGTTAAGCTACCCAAAGAATGTCTTTTCCAACATGGATATCAAGCTCTCCAATATATTTTTAGGTCTAAGCATCCCTCCCATTTTTGGGGTCTTGAATGCCATTCTGAAAGTTGAAATCAAAAGGAAAATGGTTTGGTTGAAGCTAGCAACAAGGTGGATCAAGATAAATTTTGACACAGCCTCCATTGGAAATGTGGGTGCGACTGGTATAAGCTGTGTAGCAAGAAACTCATAAGGCATTGTGGTCATGCAAAAATATGAATACATTGGCCAATCTACAAATAATACAATAGAATTTTGTGCAGCCTTGTGTGGGCTGGAGCTGGGGAAAGCCTTGGGTGTGACAAAGTTGCATCTGGAAGGGGATTCTCCTGTAACAAGGAATACCATCAGAAATTACTCCACCCCTAATTGGATGTTGCGTAGATGGATTCCTTCTATTAGGGGCCTCATCAATACCTTTGAGGAATTCCAAATCAGCCACATCTACCATGAAGGTAATTCTAAGGCGAACAGGATGGCAAAAGGGGTGGTGGCAGAGGCCGAGAGGTGTCTTGTTGACGCCAGCTAGGGAAGGGATGGGTCAAGCCATACGTGGTGATGCGGTGGTAGTGTAGTGGGATTTTGTGTTAGGAACTTCCATTCTCCTAGGCTGATTTATATCAGTTGGTGGGATCTGATTTGTAATCCATACCTCCCAACCTTGGGACCTGCACATAGTCCAAACGACGTACCTTGGGAATTTAAATAAGCTACATTTGGCACCAAATTTCCCTGGCTATATATCAGCTATCTATTCGTATTAGATGAAGGTATTTTCTTACAGTGCAACTTGGAGAATATCAGAATTAAGCTTTTAAGGAAATTTATGTGAAAATACCATGAATTTAATGCAAAGCTTTCTTGGTGGTGTGCGGCTATAAGTGGATGGAGGAAGACTTGGGGAAGTCACATTTGGTAAGTAATCATCGAAGCATCTGAAAGTCACATTTGGCAAGGTGTAGTCGAGGTGTCTATTACCATGGACACAACAGTGTGCCTAGAAACAACCACGACAATGGTGCCTTTCCAGGGGAGGTCTTAGATGTCAAACTAAGAGGGATCCTCTCTATTAACAAAAAAATAGTTATACATGTTGTGAAGGAGGTCCTGGGTCAATATTTCATGCGGATGTATCACAAGCATCGGATCAACGCCTATATTTCAGAAATGTTCCTGGCTTTTGTGCTCTACAGAGGTGTGGCGAAGTAGAAGGTGAAGAATCTGTACCGAATTCTCTTCAAGCATATGTATCTGGGAGAGATTGACATAGTGTTGAACAATGTAGATTATATGGGAAGTATTCTTGTACCTCAACACTACTACCCGATCAACAGGCATCGGTCTAGGCCAATTCTAAAGTTTCTACTCATTTCTATAGTCGATCTTGAAGACTTGGAGGTGCGGGGTGGGGACACTAAAAAAATTCTTGACTTCCTACTATGTATGGCTGCCATCATCCCTCCTATGATGAAATATGAGATGGGGAATTACATGGCATGTGAAGGTTTTGAGGTGGAGTGACAGTGATAGTGAACGGGGGGAAGCTACCATGGTGGAACCAGCGTTTGCTAGATATAGGCGAGGATTGGTAGGAGGAGGATGCGAGGGGCATAGAGGATATTAGAAATGGCCCTGCTCATCGAAAGTGCAAGTTGGAGTGCCTGATCAAAGTTCGTGTGGCCCATGCAAGGAAAATTATAAAGGAAGAGGATTTGCGGGGCTCTGGGCAAGAGGTGACAAGCCCCATCTTTATTGTGCTCTGTGGCCCTAGGAAACTGAAGAGAAGGAAGGCTTCACTTCCCCTGTGTTGCTACAGTCTCTGGTTAGTTTTTCATATTGTCTGGCATCTTGGGTGGGTAGGATGTCCTTTGTTAGAATTGTATACAAGGGTGGTTTTGGTGATACTACGTTGGCTGGCTACAATAATTTTGGTATGAAGTTGGGTTAGGTTGCAACAATAATAATCTGCAAAAATAATAATAGTTTAAAAAATAAAGTAACACAACCCAGATGACGTAATCATTTAGCTAGTGTTTAAAAAAGGTGCTGGAATTGAAATCATGCAGAAAAGAAATCTATCTTAACCAAACAAAATCGAAAGCAAAAAAAATGCAGAAAATAAAATGTCACCATGCTTTTCAAGGAGTGGACCCTTGCTCCATGTTGGCACAATGGATGGGATGAAATTATTTTTCTTACATTGTTGTGATAAGAAGAAACATTCTTTTATTTATCAAATATCTGATACAAATTATAAAATACAAAAAGTCTACAATACCAAAAATCTATGCTAAAATCTATATTATCAGCTCCCTTACATTGCACCTATTTATATATACTTTGTTTGAAATAATGAAATATAGTAAATATTAAGTCTTTTTTGGCATGTGGCCAAAAAACTTAGAGGAGACAAATCCATGAGCCACATTGTTATAACAACAGATAATAATGGAATGTGTGACTTCAGATTTGCATATATTTTTCTCCAAAGATTTGATAACAAATCTCTAACACGGGTTTTCCTCAATGAATCAACATCTCCACCATGGGTTTGTTTGAACCACCACAAGAATGGTATACATGGAACTTTACTCTACTCTATTTATTGTTGGTCGTGAATAAAACATGGTTTCAGTTTCCTCTACACAGTTGGAATTGTATCTTTGTTTAGATTTATTTAGCAAAGCATTTGTTTCCAATTCTTGTGCTTATTCAGATTCGACACTGAATAGGTAACTGTTTCCACCTTGGATGATGATGTCATCTTTTAAAAAGATGGCAAAAATAAATTTCTGGTCAAAAGGTAACACACAAAAGTTCCTGGCCAGAAAATGATAGGAAGACATTCTACATAAAAAGTGATAGGAAGTTCTTCTAATTAGCATGCTGCAAGCTTGATCTGAAAAATCACAATGCTTATTAGTAAAGACAACCAATCATTAATTTCTATATTTTATCCAAAACTCTATTAAATACAACTTACACATATTTAATCATATGCAACATAAAATGGGGAAATAGTATGATATGGAATGAAAATGGAATGTGGAAGTGGGTGTGAAGGTATATGAAATAAGCTAAAATATGACATAAAATGGGACATAATTGGCTCTCATCACTATATGACATATTAAGGGTATGAAAGAAAAGTATAATTAATTATAAATATTAAGTTATATAAACAAGTATTAGACTTTAGGGTGACTCATAATAACAAATGATATAATTAAGTATAATATTTAGGATATGTCCCAATAGGACGTCTTAAGGGGATGAAATACTTCAAAGTACATGTCTCATATTTAATAAAAATTGATATAATTAAGTAACTTAGAATTTATGACAACTCATCATAACAATCACATTCTATACAATTTAAATAGTGTCCATGTTTATTTGATTTGTGTAGTAATAGGATGTCTTAAGGGGTCCTAATACAACGTCTTAACGGGATCAACGAAGTTGTCAAAATTTTGTAAAGTTGTGTAGGGCAACCAAATTTAATAATAATATGCATGTTATTTAGTGATTATACAATCAAATTTAAAGTTTCAAAGTAGGGTGACTCATCACAACAAATGATATAATTAAGTATAATATTTAGGATATGTCCTAATAGGATGTCTTAAGGGGATGAAATACTTCAAATTACATATCTCATATTTAATCACAATTTATATAATTGATTTAACAATAATATACATGATATTTAGTGATTATACAATCAAATTTAAAGTTTCAAAGTAGGAAAACATGCACATTAAACATACAAAATATATAGAATATTCATTTTGATACATAAAAATATAGAGTATAATTATGTATGTACATGTATATAAATTTATACAAAATGTGTAATTGTGTAAGTATGTATGTACATATATGTCAACTCAAAATAATGTTTACAAAATTTGGCTATGCCATCTCAAGAAAAATTAAAAATTGTGCTTGGAATGTAGTAGGTTTTCACACCACCTCATATCAAAATGGTACAAGAAATATCAATGAAATCATCAAAACATGTATTTTAATTTATATAAAACTATCTATATGTACACAACTAAAGTACCTTTATTTAAAAGTATTTCACATATGTGTGTAGGTTGAATATGCACCCTCTCCTTTTTGTTTCAAATTATGAGATCAATGTGATGATGGCTTAAGGATACAAAAAAGGAAAATAAATCAATTTTAACTATTAATGTACGAGAAATATCAATATATAATCAAAACATGTATTTAAATATAATTTAATTAATAATTACTTGTTTTTATCAAGTATTCCATGTTGTCTAGGTTGAATCTGCATGGCCTCTCCTTTTTCTCTCAAAGTATGTGATGATGGCTTAAGGATATAAAAAGACAATTTAAATCAATTTCAACTAATAACACACAAGCAATATCAAAACATGTATTTAATCTATTTAAAAGGATAATATAAAACTAAAACTATATTTACCTATATTTACTTGTTTCATTGTACCATCTACATCCTCTCTTTTTTGCAATGCATCTATGATTGTCTCATGTGCTCTTCCATAGAAATTGTCAACATCACTTTATTTGTAGGTCTTCCATGATACCATTCTAGTTTTACATTTGTTGCCACCGCCAAATGTGAGTAGTGTATAACCTTCTTATGTGTTTCATAATCTTCAAATGTAGAAAACATATTCTTCCTTATCAAGTATTTTCATAGCCAAGTGCTAACAACCACCATTGATCCTATTGGATAACATGATAGCCATCAACAAAGAAGTTCTCAAAATTTGCTTAAGGGGATCAAAAAATTGTTATCAAAATTTGCTTAAGGGGGTCAAAAAATTGTTATCAAAATTTGCTTAAGGGGATCACCATACCTGTTGGATAATGATAGCCATCATCATATTCTCAGTGTGCTATTAACTTATGTTTAGTCTCCACATAATGAGCCAACCAATATTTTATTTCCTCTTCATTCCCATCAGGTGCAACAACATACACATGTCCTGTAAACAAAATTTGATTTAATAACTTGCATGTGTCGATATAATTTGACCAATATAAATACACCCATTCATGTGTATATAAATAAATAATTTAGTATTACAAAATGGTAAGAAAGTGAAATATAAAATGATATAAATTGAATTAAATAATGTTTTTGTACAAGGTCTGAAACACAATCATAGTTTTCTAATACAAACACTTGATCATTGTCTTCAATTATTTTTTCATATTGTTCGTGTGCTTGTGTAGGTGTCAATGATATTTTTTTCCACTCTTCAACCCATTCTATATTTTCACATGCTTTCCAATCTCTCAAGATACAAAATTGATAAAAACATGCAAGATTCCTTTGTCCAAATAGTCCATGTGCTTGTATTTTCATTTAAGAGTCCAAATACAAGCACATATGTATTCATTTATAGATGAGATAGTATTCATTCCAGATATGTATATTTTTTACAATTGGATTATTTTTTTATTTTTCAATTAATTCCTGATGAAACAAGTCCATAAAGTTGAATTATCAAGGTGTTTTAGTATTTTAATAACTTTTTATTAAAATATTTTTTTGAATAACGAATTGTACAAAAGTGTACTTTAGACAATTTTTTCAATTTGAAAAAAATTCAGAAAATGATAAGTTTAAGCCATCTTATGTGTGACGTACATGATTTTTCATAACACCAAATATGGCCAGTAAAAAATTAACAAAACAAAATTCAGTAAAAAATTACAAAAAAAATGGAAAGCGTGCTTTAATGAGTTACAAATATTTTCCCAAAAGGATTTATAAAATAATGATTATTTAGGTCAAAATATGGATGACGTACACATGCATGGTATGGTAAAAAAAAGTGACTTTTAAACAATTGTTTTTAGAAATGCCTATTGAAAACCAATTTGTATCATCTAGGTATTGAAATAATTTACATATTTGGAAACTATAATTTGAGCACTACATGTTATGATTAGTGATTTTTTTCAAGATTCCATCTCTAAGTGCTTAAAATTTTAAGGTCAAATGTGTTGAATTCTGAAAATTAGGGAAAACACTTGGAAACTAAATGGCCAAAAAGTGGACTCAACTTCTTGCTAGCACCCTGATCCAGATTCCAAGTTTCCTCAATAGTTGATACTTTTTCACTCTAGGATTTAGGAAGAGTTCTTAATACATTTCTCACAACTTCATTTCCCTCCAGTTTTCCTCCAAGACAGTTGATGGAATTAACAATTTCATCTACCTTGTGCATGTCGCCTATAATATTTCCATCCTCTAACATACTTTGGGTTTCAAACTTGGCCTTAAAATTCTACATAATTGCTTGCTTGACCTTATGATCTCCTTCATAAATGTGTTTCAACTTCTCCCATACCTCTTTAGCAGTTTTGTAACTTATCACATTCACAAGTTTTGAATCCAGAAGCCCACTCAAAATATAATTCCTCACGTTTCCATTGTTCTCATACTCCTTGATTTCATAGTTAGTTGTTGAAGGAGTATTAGGCATAATATATCCATTTTTGAAATATTTCCATAAAAAAAACCCTAGTGCGGTGAGAAAGGATTCCATCCCGGCCTTCTAGAAAGCATAATTTGTTCCATCGAACACAAGAGATTTAACACCATTCTTGTGTGCAATCTAGATCTACCTCGAATGGTTAAGCTCTTTCCAAGGAACCTTAGCTCTAATACCAATTGTTAGAAACATATGACAATTGAGAGGGGGGTAAATCAATTGAACATTAAAACCTTCAAAACCTTATTAAGTATTATTATGAATGTAGAAAAATGAAACTGCTACATATCCACAAAAATTCATTATAGAACACTATATTTTTATGTGGAAAATACAATAAGGGAAAAAAAACTATGAGGATTAACTCACTATATGAAAACCAAAACTGATTACAAGAGGCTCAATGCCTAGATTAATCATTGTCCAAAAGAAAAAAAACACTCACTACCCAAGAAGATCACTTCTTTTGGAGTACAAAGAAATAGTTACAAGGAGATTCACTACCTGAAAGCAATTGGAGAAACCACAAAAATGTATATTTTCCATCTATGACCTTCGACTCACTACTTGTAGTGACTTTTTGGCACACTAAATTGTAGACACCTTTTGCTCACCACTTCTTGTAGTCTTAGGGGTTCTTTCTTGCACTCTGATCTCAATACATTATCACACATAAATAATTCCATACCACACACATCTCCAAATATTTGACCTTGCATATATATTTTCCACAACCCTAAATAACCTCACTAAGCCAACCTCAATGAAACATATGCACCTCAAACATGCAAACACCAAATGGGTAAACACAAAACACCTTTATGGTGGAAAGAATTAAGTGAATCACATCAAGGGTTAACCAAGATCCAATTCTTAACTGACACACTATAGTAGGCTTTCACAAACTAGGAAGCTCATCCACAAATAATGCTAACACACTCGATTGGCCAAATCAACATTAACTCTATCAAGCAACCAAATTCACACTTCACCAAGGATGAAAAAATCTTGCATAGCATGTAACAACATTACACAAAATCTTGGAATATTCCATCAACAAAATATTCAAAATCACTGACGCAAACACATGACACTAGGAATATGATCATCCTATGCAACTAGTGAAACTACCATAAAGATACAACTCTCATCAACCAAGCTTGTAGAACATCTTAATACTAAACGAACCATGTGAAGGTAGGAACAAGAAATATTAGCACATTCCTAGATCCACAAGAAAAAAAATTCAGTGTGGAGAAATGTAAAGCATTTTGATTTCTCCTAGATATCCCTCTTCACAAGCTAGAGATAGTCCAACACACTGTCAAGCATTTGTTCTACTATCACATGATCTAGGACCTGGAACTCTGGATATTGTAGACATAGAAAATTGACCAATTCACTTGATCCTAATTACTAAGATCGCTTCGTCCTAAATCATACTCTCATCTTATCATCACTTTTCATCTCTTAATTAAATAAATCATTATTTATTTAATTAGGTCTTTCTCCCCGATGATTAAATTAATCAATTTAATTTAATTAATCCTCAATCCCTCTTTAATTAAATAATTCATCTTATTTGATTAAATCTCTAAATTCCTCTTAATAAATTGAATAAATTAAACCTTATTTGGTTAATCTAACATTATCCTCTTTAGTTAAATAAATCAAAACATTTAGTTAATTAAACCCTTCCTCTCAATTTGATTTAAATCAATACATAGATTTAAGTCTAAATTATCACATCTCCTAATTCTTCATTGAATTAATTAAACTTTGGTTAATTTAATCTTAATCTATGTCACATCCTCTAGAGAATGCAACTTGCATAATAAATCAATTACTCTAATTTATTAAATCTCTTATTTTCCCTCACATGACATAAAAGAGGAATATTCCTTGAAATTTGAATTCAAATTCAAGTGGTGTTGGTCCTTCCAACACTTGGCATTTATTTCACCTTACAAGTCCTTTTGTCTTGAGACAAGTGGCCATTGTAAGTGTGAATAAGTGAATAAGCACAAAAAACACTTCTTAATACGACATTATATCAATAGACAAGTTAAATGAATCAATTCAAAGGAATTATCTATCAAAAGCGTCATATTTTTCTCTATCTCCAAAGATTTATTAAATCTTGATTGCTCTCAGATTTTTTAAGCAAATAAGACTGTTAAAATGACTATTCAAAGAACGAGATGATGATAATGCAATACTAAATGATAAACAATGTAAACTAGCATATATGAAAT